>CM028911.1:1260884-1860884 GCA_016801845.1 Polydactylus sextarius
GCTCTGTAGAGCTCTTCTACAGATTTTTCACATTTAAAGCCTTCTTCAGACTCTGTAGTCCATAATCCTTACTGTTACTGTAAACTCACAGCAGTGTGTAAGTGAGTAGATTTTGTTGTTCTGAAATAATTTATCATGGGAATGTACATTATTATGTGTAGTCCAAGTCTTTCAACATACGTTGATTGATATTGCAACTGGTTTTTATGTTTGTTTTTCGTTATTCAGCCATTTTAATACTGTCTTGTGAATTTTCAGAGAAAAAACCCCTGCATCAGCGCTGGTCAGCTAAAACTTCATCAAGTTGTCAATAAGATGCTTGATCAGGACTTTGAATCCACGTTTCCCTTCCCTCCGTTCACCTTCAGCATCACACTAACTCTCCGTCCTTTCCCAGTGCTCTTCCTCTCTAACTCCCCTGCCAGCCGAGCCTCCATGTGTCCGTGCCAGTGCTGCCTCCTCCCTGGCTGTGCCTGGTGAGGGATGACCTGGCGCTGTATCCAATAGAAGCAGCTGGAACGCAAGGATCATTCCACGCTATTTTTACCCAGTGCCAGAGGGGTGAGGAGGGCCAGGTGGGCAGGTGGGCACAGAGTGGGGTCCCACCACCCTTCGCTGTCCCCAGTGTATGTCATTTGGGCTTAGGTAAGCACTACTTCACCAAGCCACCCACCTACTATTCCCTACATGTGCAACACTGTGTGATACCTACAATCCTGCCAGGACTTTCACAAAAGAGTTTCTGAGAGGCAGAGGTGAGAAACAATCTTATAATCTTTGTCTACATTAGTGAAAGATGACTTTTAAGTATTTTTTGCAGTTTTATTTTAGTTATGGTTGTTATCTAAAAAAAAAAAAAAAAAAAAACAACAGCTTTTCACAGTAGTTCTTTCAGTAGCTGACGGTCACATAAGAAACATGAACAGACAACATATCTTTTCTGACTAAGAGAAAACTGTATTACGCATGTAGAGAAAATATGCAGTTTTCAAAACCTTGTTGTTTTTCATTCTTTTTCAAAACTTTTCCAGACTCTTTGTCATGACCATTTTAATTGTTCAAAGGAAAGTCATCCACTCTAGAGTGTAGTATAGACACATCTAAAAGTCAGTGTCAGAAGAGATCTCTGAAATAAGTGTAAGTCTGTAATATATGGTGCAGTGGGTTTGATCCAACTCTTCCACAAAAAGAGGAGAAACCTGTACACCCGCAGTTGTCTGTGTTTACTGTTGCAAAATTGGGAAAATGTGGGGAAATAATTGGAAAATCACACCTGGTTTTAAAAACCCAAAAGTTATCCTTTACGATCAATCAACCAGAGTTGGGAAAAAATGTGAATAAACCCAACTTTGTCATCTCTTACCTCTCCATCTAAAAATTTGTGACATACAAACATTTCGACATACTCTGTGTTATAGCACTACAGCACCAGGGTGTATTTACCTTTACTGTCAGTTAGATAAGTGAGCAGAAACAGTTATGTTATGTAGATGAGTGTGGGTATATTGGTTTTTATCCAATATATAGACAATGCTTTCCCATCATGCTCTGGTCTGTGTAAAGATGTTTTATCTGTGCTACATCTTAGTCACAGAGAGTTATCATGTCTTTCTATCCCCTCTCAATTTGGCCTAGATTGAGTGAATCACTCATTTGATACGAGGCAACTGAACATCCAAAAAGGGTTTGGTGAAGTCAACGTGTCTGAATTTGGATCGACTGTAGGTCAACATAAAGTAGGAGAGGGGTATTCATTTAGTGAAGACTACGCATGAAAATTATTCACTCCTTACATCAAATTCTGTATGTGTGTGTGTGCGCGTGTCTGTGTGTTACCTTCGACTTGAGTTTAATAGTAAGAATGTGCTGCCTTCCAGATGAGTCCTGCGCCTTCAGCCTCATTGTTTGGAACTCCGTGTCTATAAAAAGCAGCCTGAAGATGGACACACACAAAACACACACAATAAATCATCATCCATTCACTGAGAAAGGTACGCAATCACTGTACGCTGACAACAGCCATCATCCATCATTAATCACGGAGGCAGAGAGCAATATTGAGATATCAACTCATCCTTCAGATTTATTACATCGTGTTCCAACGTGGTGACAATAGGCTGCGTTTCCACATTTACACCCAAATCCTCCACGACATAACTGCATGTTTTCATTCCTCTCAAGCAAGTGCTTTTAAACGCTTTAGAGGTGGAATATAACAAACCCATCATATTAAGGCTGAGAGCATTGTTTCCATGCTGAGTCACCACAAATACAATGGCTTTTATGCTTTGTAATTAAACTTCAAAGAAACACACACACACACACACACACACACACACACACACACACACACACACACACACACACACACACACACACACACACACACACACACACACACACACACACACACACACACACACACACACACACACACACACACACACACACACACACACACACACACACACACACACAGTATGTTTATAGTCAAGCTCACATCACCACAGGTCTTTAGTTCATACATTTTTTTCAAAACTAAATGTAATACTGCTGCAACTGTACTAATCTACACTGCAACAATTCAATAAAATGTGATGAACACATATGTATAACTGTTAAAACTATGTTTATATGATCATTTAAAATGTTTATTTCATCAAAATATGATTCATTCAGTTTCCAACAGCTGATTCGTTTAGATAAAGGTCTACTTCACTGATAATGATTGAATTAATCTGTGTTTAAAGCAGGTATCCCTGTCTGATTCAGGGTCTCCACTTTAATTTTTTCATTGGACAACAAAATGGATCACATACGACCACTGAGGTCAGCGCAGTGAGACGTGAGTAACTGCTGTGTGCTTCTCTTCACTGAAACTGGTTAAATGACAACATCCCCGACTCCACTGTACAACTGGAGCAGCTAACGTGCTACCAAGGGGACAGAGCCCTGGTCAACGGACGACAGACTTGTGGCGGTGGCATCTGTGTTTACATCCCTGATGCGTGGTGTCGGGATGCTGTGGTGGTATGTAAACACTGTTCACCACTGGTGGAGTTTCTATCTGCCAAGGGAATATACTGCAATTCTGCTAGTCGCTGTTTACATCCCTCCTACCTCCATCAACTGCGATAGGAATGCTGCGTTTTGTGAACTGTATCAGGTCATCAGTGAACAACAGACAGCCCACCCAGATGAATTAATCATTCTCGATGGGGATTTTAACCATGATGACTTTAAGACTGTCCTTTCAAAACTTCACCACCATGTTGATTTCCCAACAAGAGGGGATAACATTTTGAACCTGGTCTACACAATACACAAAGGAGCATACAAGGCTTCACCCCTTCCCCACATCAGTCTCTCTGACCACCTCACTGTTATGCTAATACCAGCATACAGACCAAGAGTGAAAGTGGCCAAACCTCTGGTCTTCAAAGCTGCTTTGACATAACAGACTGGGGAATGCTTAAGCAAGCAGCCATATACAACAACCACAAAGACATTGAGCAGTACACAGACATTGTCACTTCTTACATCAGGAAGTGAAGCCGTGGCTGACCAGTGATATCCATTGGCTGCTGATGGCAGAAACAATGGCTTAAGAGCCGAGGATGAAACTGGCTTGAGAACAGTGAAAGCCAACATGTCCTGTGGCATCAGGAAAGGAAAACAGGAATACACATTCAAGATAAGCTGCCATTTTAAAGATAGCAGGGACACACAGAGCCTGTGGCAGGGCATTCAGGCTATCACTGACTATAAACCTGCACCACAGATATGCGACAGCAGCATCTCTCTGCTAAACAACCTCAACAGCTTCTTTGCACAGTTTGAAGCACAAAACAACACATGTCCACAGAAGACTCTACCAACCCCTCCACGATCAGGCTCTGTGTCTGTCTGCCGCCAACATGAAGAGGACACTCTACTATCAACACCTGCAAGGCAGGTCCAGGCAAGGTCCAGACAACATCCCTGGTTGTGTACTGAAGGACTGCGCACAGGAGCTTAAGGATGTCTTCACGGATATCTTTAACACTTCTCCAAGACAGGCTGCTGTTCTATCATGCTTTAAGGCCACCACCATCATACCTGTGCCAGAGAAACCTACTCCATCCTGCTTTAATGCTACCGCCCTGTGGCACTGACCCCCATCATCATGAAGTGCTTTGAATGGCTAGTCATGTCACACATCAAATTCACCCCCTCACCCTGGACCCCTTCCAGTTCTCATCTGGAAACTAGACCAGCTGGGGCTCAAAACCTCACTATGCCACTGGCTGCTGAACTTCCTCAGTGAGAGGCCACAAGCAGTACAAGTCGGCAAAAGCACCTCAAGCAGCATCACACTGAGCACAGGGGCCCCCAAAGGATGTGTGCTCAGTCCCCTGCTCTTCACCTTGCTGACACACTACTACACACCAACCTATAGCACCAATCACATGGTGAGGTTTGCAGATGACACAACTCTGGTGGGTCTCATAACCAAGAACGATGAGATCCACTACACAAAGGAGGTCGACCCTTTGACCACATGGTGCAGAGACAACAACCTCCTGCTGAATGTCAACAAGACCAAGGAGATTGTTGTTGACTTCCGGAGAGGTCACACCCAATACCCACCTCTGACCATCAATGGTGCTGCTGGGGAGAGAGTGAGTAGCACCAAATTCCTCAGGGTGCACATCATTGAGGACCTCTCCTGGCCATCAACACTGCATCACCAGTGAACAAAGCACAGCGATGCCTCTATTTCTGCAAACTCAAGCAAGCAAGAGCCCTCTCACCCATCACGGGCACTTTGTACAGGGACACCATAGAGAGCATCCTCACCAGCTGCATCACTGTGTGGGGTGGGAACTGCACTGACAAGAAGCCCTGCAGTGCATAGTGAACACAGCTGGAAAGATCAATGGTGCTCCACTTCCCTCCCTGCAAGACACATACAACACCCACCTCACCCAAAAAGCGACCATGATTGTGAGCGACGCCAACCACCCCACACACAGTCTCTTCAGCCTCCTGCCCTCTAAGAGGAGATATAGGAGCCTCAGGACCAGCCTCACCAGACTCACAAACAGTTTCATCCACCAGGCTGTCAGGAAACTGAACTCTCTCCCCTCTCTCCCAGCCCCTCCTCTCTGCCTCCCAAAAAACTCTGGACTCAAACATCTTTTGCACTACTACATTTTTGCACATCTTTCTGCACTATCACAACAAATCATACAGAATTTTCTGCTGCTTGTGACATTCTTGTGTTTTTGTCTCGTGATCTTGTCTTGTGACATTGTTGCTTGTTAGGAAATGTCTTTTATTTGCAGTTTACTGTTTAGTGCTAGGAAAAAATTCCTTATCTGTTGTACACCTTTTACTTTAGTCTTAGGAAATGTCTTATGCATTTCTTCTTCACCATGGGATAGCGAGAAACTTACTTTCGATTCCTCTGTATGTCTAGTATATGTGGAGAAACTGACAATAAAACTGACTTGACTTGATTATATTAGGAATAATAGTTTTTTTTTTTCAATAAAAAAATCTGTGACAAATCATCACACACTTCCTGTTGAGCGCTAAATGGCAGCCAACACTTGGTGGAGAAAAAAATGGAGCCAAAAGACAAATAAATAATTGACTTCTATGAACAGGACAAGACAACAAATAAATTCTGATGCTGGTTTGTTTCCGCTGGATACTTCCAACTAGTATTTCAAGTTGCCCATAATTGAGAATTACTGCCTTGTGGTTGTATGTCTCTGTCAGTCCAATTGAGATAAGCTATAGTGATGTTAAGTCATGTTTATTTCTATATAGCACCAAATCATAAAAACATTTAACTAAAGGCACTTCCCAAAATGATAGAATAGGAAAACCCAACAGTTCCCACAGTGAACAAGCACTTGGCAACAATGGGAAGGAAAAACTCCCTTTATGAATATATTTCTGCCAGAATTTATAGTGATTCCATCGAGGCTTGAAATATCACATTCATGGGGCCAAAATAAGTTTGCTCATACTTGAATCCAAGTGAACCAGATTCCAGATGTTATTCCAGATGTTATGAATGTTTGACCTTTGACCACAAAAACGTATTAAGTCCAAAGGGCCAAAAACATGTTTCAGGAGGCTGCAATGACCCACAATGACAATGGGCAAATTTTGAAACAATTCCCTCAAGAGCACCTACCTGTACAGGCGCATGAAGAATTCTCCAGATCACCATTTTGTTTAAAAAAAACAAGATCACATGTCTGACTTACCTTGCATATCATAGCTGAGAGTAAGCTACATCTGTTCCCTTGGCCTGAAAGCCTTATTGGCTGCTTAGTAATACTAAGTCGTGGTGTTTTGTGTATTAAAATTAGTATTGTCATGTTGTGGCTGTTATCCACAATACCTTGGCAACTATAGGTGTTAAGTTTTCTTAAAGACACCTTGAAAGAACACTAGAGGACAAGTGACTTCCAGTCGGAAGAAACCTCACTCTGCAACTGTAGATTTATAACTCTATGATGACACTGGCAGTTGAAGGAGGGTTCAAACTGTCAATAATTACGTGCCATTCAATGACCCAAAGGTAGGCTCAAGCTTGAGTCAACCTGTACATCAGACACCTCTATCCGTAGCTAATTATAACCTATTCAGTCTGAGGACAAAACACTTATCTGGCCTGAGCATGCATCAACTCCGATGTCAGATTTACTGCTCTTCTAGTCCGTCTCTAGTCTACTGAGACTAAAAGACAAAATATGGACTTGAGACAAAGGATTTTGACAGTCCTTGTCCAGATTTACAATACATTACAATTGTTACGCTGTACTGAAGATTTATTGAGTGCGGTACTCTGGAATGACACACACACATACTTAGGAAGGTGAAAGAAAGATGGGAGACGGTGTCCGATTCGCTCGACTCGTAAAAGTCTGCTCATTCACACGCTTACAATCAAACCCTGGCAAAGGGCAACAGTGAGGAACTGTCATACGCACACAAACAAACACATGATATCATCATCATGACCAGTCGGGTCAGTGTTGATTTCTTGCGAGCTGATCTGATACATCCCTGCATTCCAACAACAGCCGAAAAGAATATTGTAGCAGCTGAAAGTCTTTAAGAGGCAACATGCAGATGAAATACCAATCATTACTAACAACAATAAAAAGACAAATTTGGCATATGTGCAAGTGAAGAAAGTGACGAGGATGTAAAACAACAAATACATAAAGAAGAAGTTGAATTGTTGAAATAAAGTGCTGATATGTTGCAGAAGGCATGAATAAAATTATGCTGTTTTCAAAAAAAAATTCTTTTTCACTTCAATCCTATTTAGAAGTGACACCAGAGTAAATCACTGGTCTAATGGGCAAACACAGCACAGTATTTTTTCCAGGCCAAATACTAGTCATTAGAACACATTTTACAATCCATCGTTCTTCTTGCATGATACAATCAGACAAGACCATGTACAGTGTCATTTGTCAGATGGGGTTTTGGTTTTAAAAACTGTCAGTAACTCCAGCTAAGAACTCTAACAAAAAAAACAAAAACATCAAGAATATTTAGAATATTTAAGGCAGAAACACAAATTCTTCCTCTCATCTAACAAACAATCTTTATCGTCCAGGAGATATAAAATGTACATAGAAACAGTCGGTTTCACTTCATGTTATAGAACATGTTGAATTGTAGCAAAAAGTTTTACATTGTTAAAAAATCCTTACAATTACATCTAGTCCTTTACCACCATTGAAATATTCAAATAAACATTAATATGCATTTATTTCAAAACCGCTTGGGCACAAAATTACTTCAACCTCACTATAAAGTCTGGATCATGACTGGCATCCAAACTAGTTGTAAAGTCAGTGATTATAGTCTAGTGTGCAATTTGGCATTAGATCATTTTGCACACTGAAGCTCAAACACCCAAGTGAAGTAACAAGTCAAAACACATTTTTTGATTGAAGAGAGACTTTAAATCAGTTACAGCTGATATAATTCAGCTGCCAAAGCTGTCTCTAATTTTAGCTGAGTGAAGTGTCCAAATATAAATGAGAAGCCAGGGACCTATGGAGCTAAAAGGTTGATGTACGTTCGATATAATTAATTTCTATGTTTAGACTGAATGCACAGTGAGGAATTATACAACAGAGGTATTAGTTAGGAAAAATCATGTTATGATAATTGTTCTTAATGTTCTATTTTAGATTGCAACTCATATTTTCACCCAAGACTCATGAAATGATGTGTAGTTTGGTAAGTGTTATGCTCTGACCAAAAATAATAGTAATAGTATATATATATATATATATATATATATAAAACTATATGGTTTCTTCAACTTTCCTTAAAAAAAAATCAGGGTTTTAATCCAACACACATGATGATTTGACATTTATCATGACAGATGTTGCAGATGTTGTCATGAATGGACATTTTTCTCATGGTAACATTTTGGTGTATATCAGTATATCACCCAGCCTTTACTCCAGAGATGTATGTAATGTATTTGACATTGTTCTCAACTGAAATAAATGAAGGCTGGCAGATGAGGACATTTTATCAACTGGAAACTGGACCTTATATGAAACAGCCAGTTGGAACATGGAACCAAATATCATGTTTCAGTGTTGTACATTAGGCTTTGACCTTTTCTGTTGTTGTGGTCATTTTCATTTACAAAGAATGTTGTTAAGAAACTGCAACCACTATGCCAGATACAGAATGTAAGTAAACCTTTGAAGTGTTTTATCTACAACGCAGTGGACTTTATGGAATTAAGAAAAAAACGAAGGAGCTAAAACTGTCATGACAGTTAATTTCCAAGTTGTTGGAATTTGTATATGTCTATATTGTGAACACTGAAAACAAGAGCTGTCATGTAACTTTAAGACGTCAACATGAGGTTCACTTTGGTGTTTCACTTGTCTGGTTTTCTCTTATGGCTTGTTTCATCTCACAGACACACAAGGAAAACACACGTGTCACACACACACACACACACACTCGCCGGTCCATACAGACCACTCTCACTGGGTTAGTGTGTGATGTATACATGTGAGGTGTCTTTGTTCTGAAGGGAACAAGGAAAAAAAAGAGCCTGGAGAGAATGAAAGAAATGTTGAGTTCGGAAACAGTCGCAGAAACTGCATTGGATCCATTGTCTGGCAGTGGTTTGAGTAGCACATGGAAGATGTTAAACAACTGTGCAGAACTAGGCTACTGTATGTAGGTCTACATCACGCCATTATTTATGTTCATTTAATAGCTCTTAAAAGCCAATGCTTGCAGTTGCCTGGTGTGAATAAATACAGTTTTTCTGAATTTAACCTGGTTGTGATTGCACATTTTTTATTTATTGCAAGTCAGGACATACGGCTAAGCCCCAAATTATTCATACACATGCATGTTTCCACTGGGATGCAGAGCCAGTCCTACATCCCAGTTCTTGAGGTTGGAAGGCTTCTTTTTTATTAATCTGGCCTTCAGTTCTCAACAGGATCTAGGTTTAAACTCCAAAATTCATACTTTTATTCATTTCTTGACCACTTTGGCGGACACTGCATGGCTCAGTGGCAGAAAAACATCCTTAAAACATTACATTCCAACCAACACTTGACCATGGGGTTGGTGTTTTCCAGGACAAATGTTTCTCCTTTCTTTTGTCAAATGAAAGTCCCTGTGTCCAAACAATTTTTTTTTTTTTTGTCCAGTACTGACGATCAAAGGCGTTCTTGCATGTCTTTCACGCGTTGATGCCTGATGCATGCCTCTCTTACAGTAGTTGAGTCCTTCTTTTCTCGATGTCCATAGAGTCCAGCCTTGTGCTGTGTCTTTTTGAGTGTCTGCCTGATCATCAGTACCATAGCTGTTTTTTTAGGATGGCATTGGTACTGATCCTTGAATTATTTTTAGACTCTTGCACTATTCTTGCCAATATGGGCATTACTTTTCACTTTCTTCTCCCAAGTGTAGAAGTGTAGTACTTTCGTATTGCCTTTCCCTTATATGGATGTTTTCATATAGCTCTCTGGTTTTAGCCATGGCTTACTATGACTAGAAACTGACTAGAGTACAACTGCATCAGCTGTTCTTAGTTAATAGCTGAACAGAGCCTCCACAAGAAAGGAAAAGATTATCAGGACCAGCTGGAATAGTAGAAAAGCTGGATTTTCTCAGAACTTGGGAACAATTTCAAGGAGTAATTTTGGAAATGTACTGATAATGTCAAAGATGTCAAAACATGACACTAACACAATGTGCTACAATATTTTGCCAACATTTTATGTAATTTCCAGCCAGAATAAACCCATTTTTGTACACTGTAGGGATTATTAAAAACAAAATAAATGGCATGAGTGTATGTTCAACCCAGGGTTGAATGAAGCATTTGTGATGTGCTTTAGGGAAAATTCATATTATGTAGATATGTATTGAATATCATGATATAGCCTAAAAATATCACAATATTATATATGGGCTATATAATTCAGTTCTATTTTTGTTGAATAATAAAAAATTTAAATAGCAAATGTACTGAATATAAATAATGGTAAAAGCAAATGTAAGTTAAACCACTTATTTAGATTTGTATTAACAGAGGACAAATCACATGCTATTCAGTGTCAAACAACTTCTAAGATTTAGGTCTGAACAAACAGCATTTACTGTGAAAAACTCATCACACAAATTTCCATCTCCTCTCTTCTGGGGTCTCATGCCAGGACAGCAGTGACTAGCTGCCGCCCCTACTTGGCCATGATGGAAACAGCGTGACAGTCAGATGTCCTGCTGAGAAGACTGATGAGAGCATCCCATTTGCAACTCAACAGCCAAGAAAGCTACTTCCAGATAGTGTGCACCACACACGTTTGTGCTTGCATGTGTGCATACACATGTATTTGGATTTTCTGTGTGTGTGTTTATGTGTTGACAAAGTGTTATAACCAGCTTAAACATAACAAAATAGCTGAAAATGAGGAAGTCATTAGGAACCATTTGGTAATGTGAATCTATCTTGTTGCAACCCTCTCAATCAATTTAGACTTCTGGTGGGATAAAAGACAAAGACTGCTCCATATGGCTATGGTGAGTTTTCCAGACATAAAGAAACATCCATTCATATGTTAATCTTACCTCTGGGGGAAAAAAAAACATGAATGTGAAATAAAGAAATAAGTAAAAATTAATGACAATTACTTTTTCTTGTCCCTGAGTTGAGGGTATGTTTCAAGCATAAGATTTAAGTCAAATGCACACAGAAACAATACATTTAAATCAGGAGCACAATTTTTTTTTTTTCTAAAGCATGGAGACATAGTTATTTATTAGCCTTGTTTGCAGTCAACCACTACTAAATGGAACATTATCATTACTTTCTGGTTGTAATTGCATAACTGCATAACTCCCAATGCTATTTTTGATTGCATTTATATCACAAGACTATAAGAGCAATTTATTAAATGGCCCGATAGTGTAACAAAAGCACAAATGGAAGAAGAAAAAAGGAAATCCACACTGGAAATCATCTCCTCCCTCAGCCCTCGGACCGGTTGGCCCAACAGAGCCCTGCTGTCCACTGTAACTGGCCTCTGAGGAGCAGCAACACAGCGTGAAAGAGTGAGAACGCTGTGATATGAAGAGACACCGTTCAGTACGTACACCAAGAGGCTGTGAACATGAAGTGCCATCTGTGCCCATAATGAGCCCCGTCGCTTCCTGGGCTACGTTTTGGGGTCATCAACGGATGGCAGCTGACCTACTTGACCTCATTTTCCATTAATTAACACACAGTATGCCATCTCACGCCAATTAAGATGACCACGCTCTTAAACACCGAAATGGAAATAGAAAGAGAGAGACAGAGAGAGAGAAAGACTCGTTTACCTGGCCCAATCAGCAGACAGCATTACTGCTGAAAACCCCTGGTGGCTATTGGCACGGCACACACAAATTAAGACGCCAAGCGAAACTCGAGTGCTTTGGAGATTGAGGTTGACTGTGTATAATGTCTTCTAACCGTAACATGACACTGAAAATTACGTTGGTCTCATTTCCAGCATAAAGCATACCTTCACCTCCCCTTCTCCCATTAAAACCTGAGACTCTTCAATTAGAGCCATTTGCATTTCACTAATATTATAATTGTAGCCATGGTCATTAATAGGAGAGTGGAAAATGAGTGTAAGTAGTCAAGGCTTAATCCAAGCTGGGAGAGAAAAGATATCTTCACACTAACCACCACCACCTCCTCCTCCTCCTCCTCCCTCTCCTGACGAGTAGAGACGACGGCATTAGCTGGGCCTGTCACCATACGTGGGCTGAGAGTTATTAACTGTGACCTGGATTTAACTATAATAACTAAACTCAATAACTAAAAATAAGGAAGTCACTAAGAGCCATTTGTTAATGTGCAGCTATGTTTTTGCAGCCTCCTCAATCAGTTTAGAGAACAGGGTAGAAAAAAAAAAAGAAAAGACAAGGACTGCTCCATATAGCCATTTAAAGCAGGAGAGTTTTCTATCCACGGAGACACCTCAGTACGTTAATCTTACCTCTTGGGAAAATAAGCAAAAGTAAAAACAAAAAAAGAAAAAGAAAATGATGTCAATAAATTACAAGTAGAGTGTCGGTACTAATTTTTCCTCGTCTCTGGTTTAAGAGTTGCTAACAATTGCAGTTTGCTTTCAGTTATTCAGTTCAGTTCTTGTCGCTTTTAGGACATAAGAAGCTGAAGGTGCTTGTGTGGCTTGAAAAGGAAAAAAAAAAACCACAGTGTTAATATCTAACACAGGCTCCATCAGGCAAATTACTTTCTGTGTATCCTAGCGCCCGTATAAGTGGGGAAGAGAAAATAATTTGATTATCACTCGATTCTCGTTCTAAATCAATTTAAACAACTATTTACATTTAGTAGTGATTCATCGTAGTTACGTTTCATCTTCAAGGACCACTTTGAAAACCAAATACCAGATTGCCAGATAAATTATCTCGAGGCATTTGGTGACATAAATGTGTTGAAAGCAAAAATACAAACTTACATTTACTAGCAAGACATTTAAGGGAACTGTGTGTTTGATCCAAAGTGACTTTACAACTAAAGCTTCAGTGCAGTAGGAGATGGTACGTTTGTATCAGATAACTACTGATAATTGATTTAATATTCTAAATTGAATTTTTTTAAAAAAAGCAACACTAGCTAAACATCAATTTCCCAAAAGCCAAACTTTGCAGCAGTTTGTATGAAGCACAAACAGCGGTGGTGAGTGACAGCTGGGAATGTCGGAAGACATTGTCAGATTTATGAAGCAGCGCTGAAACAATTAGCAGGGCTCAGAATCGAAAACAACTCTTCATTAAAACAGCACAGGGGGGCTGCTTTGGTAGTGGTGGTGGGAGGGGTGTTGGTAAAACCAGCGAGGTAATGAAACAAGATACAGGAAGTCTGGTTGGAGTTGCAGATTAACACTTTTGAAGGGTCTTAAGATGCTGCGACACTTCACAGCAGTTTGTTATTCCTGTCACAGACAGGATTTCACATCTTAGACTACTTTAGCCATCTACTGTATTCACGTTACAGACTAATCCAGCAGGAATGAGCGTTTGATTCTATTTGACTGGCCACTGCAGTGTCTTGTCAGAAGATGCAGAAAAAGTTGAGCCTGGTTCAAAATTTGCCTTATTTGTGAAAATAGTTTTAGATGCTGTAACATTATATTTTAGTGGAAATTGTATTAAAAAAAAATATTTATAGATAACAAAGCCTATAGAGTAAAAGTTTTACTACATTTTTTAGCAACACTGGCAGGTAAAATAATACTCATTTTTAAATCAACAGCAGTCATCATTTTTTATGTTGTTGGTAAATTCAACTGTTAATCAGCAAAACCAAAGATACAGACAACAGAGCTGCTTGTCAAAGTGTCATGTAGATAAGGAGGGTTACAGAAACCAAGCGTTAAACACTGGCCCCCAGACTAAATTATCAAAGAGTGTGATATCAATAAGCTCTGACGTTATCGATTCTGCTCTCAGGAATGGAGAAATTAAGAAAAATAGATTTCCTATTTTTTATTGCTACATAAAAGTTACACTGCGCATCTTATCTCATCATATCCGTTACTAATTATGATGCTTGTCTACGACGCTTATTCACTATTCCCAATCCAGAGGACATCGCTCTCTCTCGTGTGTGTGTGAGGAGCAGCTCCGTCTCATGCTGCTCTACACACACATTTAATGGCAATAGCAGCAAGAAGTTTGAACTTTGAACTTTTTTTTTATCTGGCAGGTATATTAGAGAGCTGAGTATTATTTCAAAAATCTTCAACAGTGGTACCAATACCTGTATGTTGACATTGATGCCAGTTCTTAAAAGATTTTGTTAATAAATTTTATAAAATCTAATTAACAAAACCAAGACTGTAAAATCTTCCCACCGCTTTTAAAATCCTTTGGAAGGTTTGCTCACTGTGGGTACTCAAGAATATGACACAATAATAATGTTCATTTTGTTCAAACAGGATAGTCGTAGCTAACTTTCCCAACATTTGACCAAGCTAGTAAATAATGACAGTTTAAATCCTGACACCAGATGTGGTGTAATTGATGGGCACTTACTTGTCCCACCCGATGGTCTCCATCTCAGAGATGAGCTGTGAGTAATACTGTGGCGGTGGGATGGAGCTGCACACGGGACGACTTTTCAGAACCACTTCCTACGACGACAGACACAGTGTTTCTTATTTTAAGCCCAGATTACTGTGCACATCATTACACAACTTAACTACTCATCATCATGAGATGCATCATCATCTTTCTTGCTTGAGGGAAACAACATGAACACAGCAAAACTGAATACGAGCCAATTAGTCTTACGCCTTTGTTGTCATTCATCTTGCAAAATATATACTTGTAATAAAGTCCAAATTATATTATTTATACTCATGACAAATTATAGTAAAGTTATAATTATTTTTCATTTTTATTTAACAAAGTTTCTATTGGCTGGAACAAAACATAAGACACCATGTAGGAGGAGATTTTATTCTTTTCTTTTTTTACATTTTGACAAAACATTCCCTTTAGAAATGTATTCTTTCTTCTTGAAATTGTCTCAAATTTCTGAGGAAAAGAGCATCTAATCAACTATAAACAGAAAATATCTGATCCTAGAACCAAACGGGCGAATCTCAAAGAATGTGGTAGGGAGCTAAAGGTGACCCCTGTATTGAAAAGAATGGTAGTGTGAGAGAAAAAAAAAAGAAAAATTGGGGGGCAATTCTGGTTCCAACATCTTCAGACAGACACTCCACTGGATGCTGCTAAAGGCCTGGACTCCAGGGACACTGACCAAGAAGGACGACACTTTGCCAAAACAGACAAAAGCTCACCTAGGCAAAGAGGCGCGCTTGTGGTCATGAAGTCTTTGTTTGGACAAGACAAAAACAGAGCTGTCTGGATGCAGGGGGATGTGGTTTTTCATTTGGCAAAAGGAGAAACACTCAACCCCAAGAGCACATCCACACGGTCAAGCGTGGTAGTGGGAATGTAATATTTTTGGAGTTGTTTTTCAGCCAATGGGCAAAGCAACCTTGTCAAAGTTAAGATTCTGGAGGAAAACATCAGACAGTTTGCAGAAAAACTTAGCCTTGGGGAGCACCGGACCTTCCAACGAGACAATGATCTGAAGTGTACAGACATAGTGTTCAGGCAACGGTTCCCAGAAAACAATATTATTGTTTTGGAGCGACCCAGTCAGAGTCTAAGCCTGAGGGAACATTTGACTGCTGCGAGTATGAATAATTTTGGACATTCAATGTTTTATCAAAATGTAAAAATGAAGACAAATAAGTCATAGTTTTCATTAATATCTTCATAATATCTTTATTAATGAAATTACTACCATCTTTTGTCACCTTCTTATGTAATTTCCAGCAAGAAGAAACCTATTTGTCAAATGAAAATTCACTCGCCCTGAGAAAGAATAAGTGAGCCGAACTGTATGCACATGTCAGCCACAAAATCAGAGCTATTGACAGTATCTGAAGGTCCCCGTGTGCTTGGCAGTTTTAAAGCAACAGTGTCAAAGTGAACGTGTTAGCCACTGTGCCATTGTCCTCCTTACCAAGACGGTCTTCAGCTCCAGTATGAAACTGACAAGATCGGCCGACTGCTGCAGCCTCTGTGAGAAGTCGATGAAAGAGAAAAGACATCCTTGAATGTGAGGATAATGAAGTGACAGCGCCTACTTTTTTTTTTTTTTTTTTTTCCTCTAGCCAGCCATTCAAATCAAACACAGTGTTTGTGATTAATGGGGGCTGCCACCAGCTTTAATAATTAATGATAGCTTAAAGGCTGTGAAAATAATGAACTTTGCAGCCTGGGGTGAAATATCAATCTCATCCAAATAACCCTGAGGGGCCACATAACAAATAGGGACATTTTCCAGGCGATGTTAATTAAACAGTGAAAAATATTTTTCTCTGCTTCTGAGTGAGGCCGAGCCTAATGCGTGACAGAGACAACAGGCACGGAGCCAGGCATGGCGCCGGCGAACACAAAGGAGCCAAAATGACACTGTGAATTAAATAAATAAAGAAAGAAATAAAACGCAGAACAATCAACATGATCTCAATCAAAGCTGGCAGACACAACACAACAAAAATATTATGATGCAACATGCAAGCACTACACAGGGTTTGCAGCCATATGTAATGTATGGTGAGGAGTTTACCTGCTTGACTATGTGCTCATATCCCTGCAACAGGTGTTTCAGCTGCCAGCTGCAGTGCAGCCTGCAACACAAGGTTACAAACAGATACTTTACAACAGTAATCAAAACATCTATTCTGTGGCTGTGCAATGAATTATACCTGGACACACTCCTCACTACACTACTATTATATTTTCTAAAAATAGTTAACATCATTTATGACATCAACAATAAGCCTGGATTAGCTGTCTTCTGTCTAAAAAAAAAACAGATGATCATTTGTACTTGGCCTGTTTGAGCTGGTGATCAGGTGGTAGGTGTATTCTCAATCTGAAGTCTTGTTCCTGCAGAAAAACAACATAACTTGAAGTTAAACGACAAACTGTGTTAAAATGTGAGCTGCGATATTTCAAATCTAACTTTAAGTGAGTTAGGGAATGAATGAATAAAGAAAACCCTGAACTCCATTTAGAAAACAGGTAAAATTAAGTTTACATGAGTGTTATAAGAAACAGGTCAAAAGTTGAATTTGATTTTATACCGCATTTAAATCAACAAGGTCAACTTTTCACTTCGGCAGAAACAAATACTTATATTAGCTTTGCTGAATGTAAATAAATATTACATCGTCTTTGCCAAATTTGTACACTTTTCAGTGCAGGTTCGAGAGTTGGTTCTTAAAGTTACATGACATTAAAGTTACCTGGACAGTGACAAATCCGTCATAGATGGTTTTGTTCTTATCGAGAGGCAGAAGTATCGGGTTGTCTTTCACCAGTGAACTTTCCATCGAACTCATCTTTCCTTCAACTCCGTCATGGGTCAAAAGACGCTTCCTTAGCTAACATTAGCAAACCGCGCGTGACAGCAGTAACTTTAAGATCCTAAATTAAACCAAACGTGTGAGCTCAGACATCCCAACGAAGCTGGTTAACAAGTGTTGAACCGCAGTCAACACAGACGACTCTTGACTTTAGCTTCATGTAGTTTGTAAAGTTGAAGCGAAACTCCCTCCATGAACGACTGACGTCGACGTCATGACGCAGCTGCCTTCACTAACTCATAAAAATATCGGAAATCCCAGTGTGACGTTAATGTGTCAATAATAAGTTTACTGTTGTGTTGTGTGATTATATAGTTGGAAATAAATGTCGTTGCAATGATTATAAAGTCTCTTTAGTTGTTATTTGTGTTTTTTAAATGATTATATTGTACTTCTATATTTTTCCCCCTATTCTTCTCAAGGTCAGGTAATTTCTTTTGTTATAGGAAGTTTTGAGTTTTTTTTTTTCAAGCAAGACAAAGGGGGATTTCTGATGCATGAACACAACCACAATAAGCCATAAAATACGATATATCGGTATGCAAAGTGAGCAACCATGTGTCCTCAAGGTATGAGAATGTGAGATAATAATAGGATATAGATTTATGCTAATTACAAATACTCCATTATGTTGAGGTGTTAGATGTCATCTTAAGTAAATATGTGTCTCCTATTACAGCTGTTTTTTTTCCCCACAACAATATAAAAGATGAGGTTTAACACAGTGTGGAGACAGTCCCAGATGCTTCCTATTGAGAAGATGAGGAAAACTGTTTCAGTGCTGGAGCAGTTAACTCTATATATTTCTACCTTGTATTCATTCTTATGGAAGTAGAGCCAAACGTAAGCCACATAAATGTCCCCAACTCTGATAAAGTGCAGTGGACGACCATTACTCTTCAACAGGGAGCATGTAGGTCTGTCTCATGGTGGGAGAAGGAGTCGGGCAGGAACCAGGATGTTGCAGAGTTTGGGTGTTTAAGATTCTCTGTCTTTATTTATTGAGGGAGACTGGAAGTGTATATGGGAATTAATACTTCTCTATTAAATCTTTCAAGTTTCTCTGAGGTGATTTCAGCTTTGTTTCTATAATTTAGTATACTATACTGCTGTTTGAATGTACTTTGTTTACTGATCCTATTCCATGTTATACTTTCACAAAGCAGCATTACTCCTCTGATTCAAATCAGGATCATTGCCTCTCACCATAATTGACAATAAAGGCATATTTAGCCACTGATCCCTTTATCTGCTCTCTGAAGACGTCTGTTGTGTCTTTTTGAACACACAGCTACAAGTTTAGTTAATATCATACGCATATTTGTTTGCACAGATGGATGAATTAGGTTTTAGATGATTCAAATCGATATGTTTGTTTACTGGCAGTAAGGACCCAAATTATTCAGGGAATAATAATCAGATGCCAGTACAGTTAAGGTAAAGCAGAATTTCCTTTTGTGGGCGCTTAACGTCAAATATTATCTGAACATTTCTTTTAAAAGCTTCTCTTTTTTTCACATCATACAGCAGCATTAAGCTATTTTTTGCAACCTGGCGGGAAGTGGGACAAGCTAAAAACATAATATCAATGTCATTTTATTGCCTTATGAAATCGATAATTATGAAAAATATGACAACAAATTGCCATTTTTTCCTTATAAAGTGTTATTATCATCCATTTCAGACAACCATTTTTTTTTTTCACTCCGTGAGGAATTTAATCATTAAATTTAATTCATTACTCACTTTTTTAGCTTTTATCTCTGTTTTGGTCTCCACCAGTTCTGTTTCTCAAACTCTCTTCTTATTTATTATTGATCATTGATATCTATCACTCAATGTGAATAAAACTACCTCAATATATGTCACATGGAACTCGAGACATGTCAGAAAAAAATCCTATTCTAATCCAATCACATGACATGATTTCTACAAAAGCGCACTCCAACAATGCACACTTGTCTCTCAGCTTCCCTTTGAGCAAATATTCATTCACGGAGCCGTTGAGAGAGAGAATAGGAATGTGTGATTATACAGTATAGCGCTGGTGAGGCGAGTGTGTCAAAGCATGCATGCCACACAGTGTGCCTGGAGAGATTGATGTTTTTGTCATCCACCTGCTTCAAAGCTGTAAAAAACCGGCTGATGCAAATACAGAAACCTAGCTAGGCAGGCTCACAAACAAAAGAGGGAGAACCTCACTGCTCCTCTTTGCACATCTGTTTTTGGAGGAATATCTGAATTTCTGTTATGAGGCACACTGGGCTCAAATGAACACTGAATCTGACTGTTGGTAAGTGTGGAATGCCCTTTATTTGTTCTCTTAGGAAAAATGGGAACAATCTCAGGATTATATATTTTTTCTTGTTTCTTTTTTTCTTTTTCTTTTTTTAATGCAATGCATTGGCACAGTGGCAGTCGGAGAAGGAGGCAGCCGCAGCGGAGAGGCTCTTCCTTCCCTCTTTCTCTCTATGTTTTTTTTTTTCTCTCTCTCTCTCTCTCTGCCTCTGCTCTTCTTCTTCTTCTTGTCACACACAGAGACAGAGTAAATCTGCAGTGCGGCCGGCTTTAATGGCATTCCAGTTGCAAAAAGGGCATCAAAATGTAAGCTTCAGAGGAGCAGATGCATATAGGCGGTGAGCTCTCTGTCATCTTCTGTCTCTGTCTGCTTCTCTTTCTCTCTGTGTCTGACCGCTCTCCCTTTCGCTGCCTCCAGTGCTTGGGCTCCGTTTGAGGGAGGAATGATCTATGGTGCTTTGTTTATCACTGGCCATGGTCACTTCTCTGGAATGCAATTGGCTGGAACTACACCGTGTGGGTCCTGCACTCTGCGTCTCTCTCTCTCTCTCTCTCTCTCTCTCTCTCTCTCTCTCATCTCTCTCTCTCTACATCTCTCTCTCTCTCTCTCTCTCTCCCTGCCTCTCTCGCTATGTCTCTCTCTCCCTTTCTCTGTCTTTGAAGCAAGACATGAGCAGGGGTACCTCGTCCGACATGCCTTTTTATCTCTCGCTCATTCTGTTCTCCTTTTTTTTTTCTTTCTGTGGCATTTTGCATACATCTGAATGATAATAGGACATATTGTTGCCTGGACGGGGGATTGATTGAATAGCTTGACAGCAAAAAAAAAAAAAAAAAAAGAAAGAAAGAAAGAAAGAAAATTTGTTGGAAACATTCAGTAGTTTGTGCATGCCCAGTTGTAGATTATGTATTCTGTCCCTTTTGAGCACCATTTTGATTTTGAATATGTGCTGCCTTTTTTCTCTCCCTCTTTTGATATGTTTAATGTTCATAATATATTGCATGATTTGTGACATCAGGAGGGTTTCCAGCTTTACATTTAAATTTATTCATTTCCAGAAATGAATTTCCACCAGTCAGACATTAATGCTTTTGACAGACAAAACCTTTTATCTTATTTTTTTTATTTAAATAAGAAAACATGTGTAATATATCAGCACATTTGTCAGACACACATTGATAAGAAATGATAAGAAAAAAAAACAAAAACACTGGAATTCCTTCACTGTCTTCCTGATAAAATAGTAACATTTTTGTCTTTCTACCTTTCTTTCTCTGCTTGTTACATTTTTATAAAGAATGTTCTGATATATTGACACATTACATTTCCATTTTTTTAGCCTTTCGTCTACATAATTAGGATATTTGGTTTTAAAAAGATATTTTTCAATTTTAACTCCTTTACAAAAAACAAAACAAACAAACAAACGTATATATCTAATGCTGTATTCACTGCATTCAGCTTGTGTTTAGTGTAAACCACACATCATGCTTAAACACTGACAGCACACACATTCTGACATGACAGCATTTTCATGTATATGCTGATTCTCCCTTTATGTTCATTCTATCACCGCTGATGCACAAATTGAGTGAGGCAGCTGCCAACTATCGCTTTTGTTTCCTCACGTATGTTTACAAGTGTGTTTGCCTTTGTGTGTCCAGATAAGTGGTGGTACAGTGTGTGTGTGTGTGTGTGTGTGTGTGTGTGTGTAAAGTCATAACTGCAGATTACAGACCACACTGATTGGTTTGTATCAAGGTTGTCTGACATGAGTTGATGAGATTTTAGGAGGCGGGTGTCTGTCCTGCAACCCTGGAGGAGATACAAGGTGGAACTGGGGGTCAGTGTGTGTGTGTGTGTGTGTGTGTGTGTGTGTGTGTGTGTGTGTGTGTGCCCTATGCCACAGAAGTACTATGCTGATATTTGAATGGGGACATTTTGACTGCATTTTAGAAAATAAATGATGTATACATGACATTTGGTTTGAAGTTTACTTAATTTAAGTTTCAATAATACATACATATATTTATGCAACATTCATTTAACTCTATTATTCGTGGAAATGTGGCACTGATGAGGGAAAGATTAGTCTCCAGAGGTCAGTAACATTGAAGTTGTGTGTGTGTGTGCGTGTGTGTGTGCTTCATCCATAATAACCTTGAACACTTTGCATTCTTCGCTTTCTTTTATCAATAATCATGATATGAATTATTCCTCCCACTATATCTCAGCATACTCATCCCTTTGGCTGAATCACAGATAACCTTAGCTATTGATACTGTCTAGATAATTTCATTATCTGAGCCAGGGCTCATATCCACAAGGCAGACACCAAACACAAAGATGTGGATGCAATACATGTCCACTTGAGCTGATTAGTGTGTGAAGTGTGCTTGTTAGGCATACTGTGAAGTGTGCTTGTTATATCGCCAACCCTAACGCTTGATTACAGCAAACGTTTTACTACCGATGGCTGTGCACAGACACAGAGCTTGGATCTGATGTGTCCGATGACTGATGGAATTTGAGAAATATTAGAAGCCTCTGGTTTTATGTGAATTTGATTCACACGGCGCATTAATGTTCAGATTTTCCTCAATAAACTACTAGCAAATGAAACTCGTAAGTTAATCCTATATGTTCCGCAAAAAAAATCTGACATCGCATTCAACTTCATTCCCTTCTCCTCTCACATCTTTTCCACTTTCTCACCACCTTTAGTACTCGAAAGAAAAAAAAGCTTAAGTTGTGCCAATTGAATTGAATGTTATAATATATACTGTATTATTGGACATGTTCTTCCATAATGCATACATTCCAACAAGAATCCAACAAAGGGTTTGAAATACAATGTGTTTTTTTTTTTTTTTGGTGAGGGGAGTAGCCTGCTGTGTTTTTTCATCTGTTCTGGGCAGTGTCGGAATGAATGGACCATCCTCCTTTAACATGCCCAGAATAAGCTTCACTTTTAAGGATCAATTCTTTTATTATTGAAGTCGGTCTCAGAAGTGCAGGCTAATACATTCTACATTGATCCCCCACTCCCCGTCCCTCTCCCTTTCCCCAAAATCTTTATTGCCATTCCTTCCAGCGAGGCTCACATTTAAAAAGATATGTTCGGCAGAATAAAAGATTTTTACAAAGTGACTGGAGGACAAATAAGCCTATAAACTCAGGTATTCACATTTTAGTGGGAAGGAAAGACGGGAGAATAAGGAGTCAGAGTTGCTAGCAGGCATTTTGAATATCATTACCAGCTTTGCGGAGAGAAATTGAAATCATAAGCACAAGGAAAGTACCTGGTAATTAAAACTGCATCGCTGTGCCAAGGCTTTGATACTTGCTCAAGAAAAAGTATATGCAAGCGTGTTTCTGCCTGGATGTAGATATTGTGGCCGCGCAAATTGACAGAGGATGTGAAAGCGTGTTTTGCACGTTTTTTTTTTTCTCCGTCTGTCAGGAGGATGTCATGAGGACTGTGCACATTCCTCTGACTAGATCTGGTTAGTCTCCTGCTGATGTTTGCTGTAGGATGAGTGTGTAGGATGAGTAGAAGTAACGTGTTGAAATTCATTAATAAAGTCACCACTTTTTAAAAATCATATGAAATCATGTTACTTTTGTTCTTTTTCATTTTTTTTTAAAACAAATCTGGTTTTATGGCCATTGTCATTGTCATAAAGAAGAAAAACATACGCTTCCATTGTGTTTTATGTTTGTAGCCTGTGAAATAGACACAAACAGCTTGACGTGGCTGTATCAAAATCAAAGCCTGAAGCATGAGTGCCAGACCCTTATTGAACAAATTTGCACCAGTGAAGCCAGCAGTTGAGGACATTAATGATCTGGACCCACTGGGGTCTGGTGCTCCGCGCCCACAGGCTAACCGCTCGATCCCCGATCAATAGCTTTTTATTAAAATTGTTTGCAAGGCAACACAAATCCATATTGTTTTGCCTGGTACGGGGGCGTCCATGTGAAATATGTTGGACATATTTATATATTTTTTTCCAGATGAATGCAGAAAATGATTGGTTGATATGCATGAGAAAAAAAACAGAGGGGCAGTGGTTTGGCATTATTGGAATATCCATTTCAATATTGATTTTCATAAGAGATGCATTTGTGATTATCTAAATTTCCTTTCCCTCAACAGGGTTGAATTACATATCATATTATCCCTGGTATTAAGGCAAAATTAATAACACAAGTAATTATAATACTTATGTCTAATGATATGCTGCGAGAGTTCTATTGATTCAGTCGAGATGCATCTAGGGGAAATGGCTTGGAGCTTTGCCTGACGACAGGCGCTGCCAGTGTGCTCAGCTCTGTGTGTGGAGTGGCAACATAAGATCAACAGCAGAAAATGAGTCTCAATCCACAATCCGCATTCAGTGTCATTTCAGACTTACAATCCAATTTGTGGTCACTGATTAAATTGCGTTATCTGATCCGTTTTCACCTGTTTCTCATAATGCGACCGTCTGGTATTAGTTAGTCCAGCTTCTGATTGGATCTGACCTTAGATTTATTCAACAGTAAAATACATTAATACGTCAAAATAAGACTTCTTCATTTCACTTATTTCCCCATCCCCCCCCATCTTTATTCGATTGATGTGACCTGAATGAAAAAACACCTGCTTTGTAGTGTTTGTCAAATTGTTGGTGGGGATTATCTTATACTTACTGTACTTTCACAATATCAAGCCCTTCAACATAAACAACCATGTAGATTGTTTTTGTTCTTCTAATATGATCCATCGGACTGTTTCCTGAATTACTGACAAGCAACTATGCCACATAATTTTTTTTTTTTTTTTTAAATCATAGTCGAATTATAAATAAAAAACTATTTTACGATGTGATTATTGACTGGTATAAAAACAACACCATAACACTGTAAAGCCTATTGTTTAACTGTCCCTAGCTGTCACCTGGCTTCCTCTTCCATCTTCCTTTGATAATGTTTGGCATCTAGAGGGCAGTGTTCCTGAATCCTACCATATTGTAGTGAGGAATTTGCTGAAATTACGTCTTGTCCTTCTGCTAGATGTTCCTCAACAACAAAACTTTACCATGGGCTCTGAATAAGTTTTATAATTTTGCAATGTACTAAAAAATAAACATGCGTCCAATACACAATGTACAATGTATGCATGTCGCAAGGCTAGCTATTTCTGTAACAAGCTAACATGGCAAAGTTAATGTATGTAGAAGTATTGTGTTCAATGCACATCATCAAGGAACTTGTAGACAAACAAAAACTAGTACGTAATGACCGTCTGGATCTGAACGCATAATTAGATAGTGAGTTTTATTTGTTAATTATCGACTAGGTCAACTGTAGCAACGCACCACATGGAAACTTTGCGATGGCTAACATTAGCTTGTTTAAGCTAACACGGCAATTAGAGCAACACTAATCACCATTGTCCTGATTAGTCAATTTAAACCACTTCTTACACATTAGCTCTGCAGAGTTGTTGTTAAGTGTTGAATTTGGTTTTGGAGAATTTGGAGAACTGTTGTATTTTCCTTGATGCTGGTGCCACCACTACTAACTTACTGGTATTGTGACATCTTTTGCATGGTATGACTTTATTCTTTGACAAAAGAGATTATTTTGGGGGAATTTCCAGTAGCTTGTTTTCAAACAATCACTAAAAAGCACTCCACTTATTCCAGTTATATTTTTTTTAAACTGAATTTCAATTCAGTTTTGAAGACTCACACATACCTGTGAATGGATATTTACTAGACAGCTTCTGTACTGTCTGTATTGTACTTGTTGTTGTTGAGTGTTGCAACTCTATTTCGATTTGTTGTGGAAAATGTAATTTTTTTAAATTTATTTTTTCAACTGAATGAAATACTTTTACCTGCTTTAAGAGGGGAAAGGATATAAAAAATCTGAGGAAAATTATGTTGAGAGATGTGAGAGAGGAAGAAAACAAATCATATTTTGTTGTGCTTGGCAGTGGCAAAGTAAATTCATTCATTACATTTCCAGTGCCATCTTGACACAGGTGGAGATTTGACCCATCTTGACCCTTACAGGTAAAATCTTTGGTGTCAGGCTCATCATGAAGGGAGTCTTGTAAAATACACTTTTCAACATATTGGCGCTTGTTCCATTTGTTATTGTGATTTTTTAATTCACCATCATTAAATTATCTCTTGTCTCATAACTTCACTGCAGTTTTTGAAAACAGGCTGAGATGTTGTTGCCTTTGAGGTGAGGACACTGAGCTGCAGTTGCAATCACCTGCCAAAAGAGGGCAACATGATGTCATTATTGTCCCCCCCACCACCACCACCGCTACCTTCCACAGCCCAAACGCTGTGGAGGAGGAGGGGTTGGGGGCAGGGTGGTGATGGTGGTGGTGGTGAGGTGTGTGTGTGTGTGTGTGGTGGGGGGGTTTGTAGGTGCTGGGTTAAATGTGTAAGTAACAATAATTTGCATTTACGCCTGGAACACTGTCAGTCTGCAGTTCAAAGCTTCTCTTTCCATTCTCCTGGCAACAAAGCCAGCCGTCTTGTCACACAGGCGCCAGATAGTGCAGTGGAGTGGATGAAGTTCTTCACAGTCAAGGTGTCATTATGGAAGACCTTGCCTTGGTGCAGCAGCCTGCTTCAAAAAACAAAACAAAAAAAGGGGGCGGCGGTGGAGTGATGGTGGGGTAGAGATGGGAAATTAAATATGCCACTCTTCCTTCTCTCGCTCTTCCTCATCCTCGCTTAGAAGTGACGCATCCAGACCCCTAAATGTAGCTGTGGGCCTCAGCCAAGGACATTCACATACACAGAACTGCTTCATGATGCTGAGTTGATTTAAATGTTTTATTTTTTTATTTTGATCTGTCAGATTTGCATCCACTGTCTCCCTTAGTGACCATTTCTCATCCATCTTTGAAGCATAGTGGTCAATGCTACTTGGGAAAAAAGGCACAAAGATCAGTAATGGATAAGATGCCAAGTGACACCTTTTGCCATTCCTCTGTTTTTTTTTTTTTTTTTTTTGGGGCAGTTTAAAAACCCCACAGCCCATTTGTTCTATGATGTGACAGCACTGATGATAGGATGACAGATGTCTTACCAGCCCACCCCCCTGTGCCAACAACCACCATCCACACTTCCTCCTCACCCCCTCCTACCCCGCCCACACACGCCGAAACAGTTTTTGCCCGTTCGGGGTGGGGAGTCAACCACAGAGTACAGCTGCATTGCTCAAGTATGTCAGAGCCCCCTAACCCTGCCCCCCGCAGAACCTTCCCAACTCTTCCTCACTCCCCTTTATCCCCCCCGTCTAGAGGAGAGAGAGAGAGAGACTGATACGCCTCTTTGGCACAGCGTTGCCTCTTTGTTCCCTGCCAGGCCAGCTGCAGGCGGCAGGGTCAGCTCTAATTCATGCTTTGGCCAGTAGAGGACGACATGCCCTGCATGATGACAGGGCCACGGGGCCTGAAGCAGCAGGAAGGAAAGCCCACTTGGTAACATTACTCTTAAACTAAATTACTATTAAAACCAGTTGCGTACACCTAGTACTCATATTTGTTACCATTTACTAATAGGCATGAGGTCTAATCACATGTACTGTAATTAGTTTCACATGGAAGCAGCTGTAATACATAACACTACAGCACTGACTGTAGAACAATTCCATTACTCTGGACGTGGCACACAATTGGACTTGTGGGATTTGGTAGAGAATGACTGGCACTTATGCAGAGATGTGAGGGGTTAAACAGATAATAAGGAGATAATTGATGAGTCAGTTGATAGGAAATGAATTCTAATCACTCATTGAATCACATTTTTTAAAGAAAATAAAGATCAATTTCTCCAAATGTGACATTCTTTACCCCACATGTTCCAGATCAGACTGTTAGTTGAAGTGAACATCTTCCTGGTGTTGTGTGGTCAGGGCCTTCCTGGGACTCTCAGTGAAACTTCTTTGAATAAGTGAGGTTCAAAGAAGAGTGACCTTTCCTTTTTCATATAATTATAAATTTAATATCTCTGGGTTTTTTTTTTTACTTTTGGATGGCTCAGATGTCACATTCAGCTTGTGGAAACTGTGATATTTAATATGTTTTGTCAATATTTTCCTCTCTTTTATTGATGAACAAATTTAGAAAATAACTATCAGGTTAATTGATAATGAAGTCAATTTTAGTTGGAGCAACACAGAGATTATGAGTGAGGGCCACAGAGTGCAGGTTGGACACCTTTATCTATCACACACATTTTGTGCTATTTTGATTTGTTGCCCAGAAGGAAAAAAAAGTGAACAAAATTGACTTGCAATACCTTGCCAGGTGTCACCTGATACTCACACACTCTCTCTGACACACACACACACACACACACACATTATGTTTGCACGTCTCTAATCCATCTGCACTATCTGCACCATTTCCTGAAATATTCCTAATCCCACGCACACTACGCAGGAAACAGCAGGTGCGTTTAGGCACATTGTATGTAAAACAAACTCTTTCTCATCGTACAAGCGCTCGTAACAAACAAAGTCATTAGAAATACACATCCTGCTCCCTCTTTGCTCTTTGAGATATTTTATCTAGGCTAATGTTGTATGGATAAACAGACTTGTGCTGAAGTCGTCATTTCGCCTCTCCAACTTAACACTGCGTGTTTGCATATTTATTGTATTCTTTTTTTTTTTTGCATTTTTTTTCTTTCTTGCCAGGTTTTTGTAGAACATTTAGCTAATTGATTATCACATGCCTTAGCCTCATCAGCAAATGGTTATTTTGTAAATGAATATTCAAGAGAGATTTCTCCTCTCTTTGCCTTTGTAGTACATTATTTGTGGACAAAATATGCAAACATAGAGAAAGGCAGCTTTCTCTTTTCTGCCTCACTGCCTAATTACATTTTGCGCTCGCACCTATACACAGACACACAGCGTGTATTTATAGCGGCAGAAGAATGAATTCACACGCTCCCCGGCTGCAATCGTATGCCAGGCATCTTCTTATGAAGTGGCTCTTTCTCTCTGGGATGTTTCTGCTACTGCTGCCCCCCTCCCTCCCCTGCCATCCATTCTTTCTACACGACGAAGAGAAAGATTGAGCTTGGGGGCGAAAAAAAAGAGAGAGAAAGAAGAGAAAAAGTAGCTTAATTTCTCCTGCCCACCTTCCCCCCCTCCCCGTCAGACACCACAAACCAAAAAAATAAATAAATAAACACCTCCAAGCTCATCTTCTGTGCGATCAATTTGACTTGTTTATGTTTATGCCCCATCATTCTTCTCACCGTTGCCATCTTTGTGAGGAGTCTTGTCATGGGAGAGGAAATGGATGGCGGAGGAAAAGGGAAGGAGGAAGAGAGACAAATAAAAGAAGAGACGGCGGAAAAAGATGGACGGGCTGGTTGTGGTGGTCAGAGAGTGAAAGATGGACTGACAGAGGGGATTTGACAGACAGAAAGCAAAACAGAGGATGTCTGCAACATCCATTGTCATCATATAACTGTATGCAGATGCCGTTTGAAGTTGTGTTCCCGAAGCTTCCGTTTCACCGGATCCACTTAAAAAAAAAAACAACAAAAAAAAAAACAACCCCAAAAGCACCTAACTGCTACCCGGTTAGGCTGCCGCAGCTAATCGCACTTGGCAGAACATACTCTGCTTTAATTTTAGCCATAATGATGATGAGAGGGGCGAAATGATACTTTAAAGAGCAGAGGAGAGTGGAGGCAAAAAAAAGTGGGGAATGAAAAGAGTGAAAAAAGGACAGAGAAAAGAAAAGAGAGAGAAGGAGAGAGGGAGCGCAAGTGAGAGAAGCTGTGAAGGTGATTAGTTGTACTGGCGGATCTTGGCGGTGGAGGAGGCTGGAACACTAATCCTTGCTTTGGTTGGAGACATTTTCGCGCAGTAGGTCCCTTCTTTCCGCCCCCTCTCAATTTTAAGCCCCGTGTCAAGCTCAAGCCCTTCTTTTCCAGCACTCACTTGCTCTCATTTCCTCTGCCTTCTGGCAAGCCATGCTATTTATAAGAAAAATCATTTTTCTTTTTCTCTCCCGCTCTCCCTCTCTTTCTCCTTTAATTCTTTCCTGGCGTGTTTGATTTTCTGCCCTGCTTAGAGAAGGTGCCCAGATGAGTGGCAGCCAGCCAGGGCTCGTCTCTTCTCCTCTCTCTTCCTACCTCTTCTCTCCTTTCTCCTCTTCCTCATCCTCCCTCACATGTGACTTTTTACAAGGGGGGCTGCCATAAGCACAAAAACATTCAAATTTACATTGAACAGTAGCGTTGCTGTTGCTGCTATATATTGACGACTAGCTCACATTCAAAGCTTTCCCGCTGTTTTGCATAACCAGTGTAGCGATGTAAATTGGCTCTGTGCCCAGACAATAAACCATAAATTTTATAGTATGACATCATTTATCCAGTGCATTATTTGATTGTTTTGGCTGGTTTCTAATTTGATGGATCTCACTGTTATCTCTTAAAATCATCAGCATCACTTCTTGCTTTTTTTGTTCGGGAAAAAAGGAGGAAAATATATCTATTAACACAACGAAGCTTCTGGAAGCTTTGCAACCTCTACAACTATAATTCCAATGAATATATTCAACAATATGTGTCAGGTAAAAATAGCATATATTGTACCTTTGGCCTACCTCACTACATATAAAGAAAAGTGCACTTTACAACACATTTACATTCATGCCAATGCTCCACGGCCTGTTAATGCTTGAGGCCAGATATCATCCAAACTGCCATTGATTTTTTTGTCCTTTGGCGCTTTTCCATGGTTTGGGAAGTGAATCATAGCTTTTCTTTTGGTGTTGTTGTTCTTCTTCATCTTGGCATCATCTGTCTTATCCATACATTCCTTGTTTTCCATAAATAACAGGGCAGGACTGGCACTCTCAGTTTAAGACATAGATTAAATTTAGAGAGCAGAAAAAAAGACACACTTCCATATCTGTGAGGTGAACTACAATTTGATTTTGACAATCTTGTAAAACATACACAACAATACCTGAAGAACACCTGGAGGTTTGAATCATGGAACTTGCTCATCAGCTGTTGAATCACACAGATTCAAAAAGGTTCGGGTGAATCGGTGTCTCTACTTGTGTTTTGAAACCTTTCAGTCCCTTCCATCTTTCCCCTGCAACAGTGGTTCAAAATTAATTTTTTACACAAACCCACAAAGCACGGGGTCACATTCCTGTGTTCGTTACGCTGCTGTTTTTATTTCACTGTAAAAAAACTGTGCAACTGGATAATGAGAGCTCCGGGAATCTGAGTATAGATTTTTATTTCATGATGCTGAAAAAAAAAAACAGAAAAAAAAAATTGAATGAAAATAAACAGTCACCTGGTCAAATGGATGGCTGAAAAGGCAGAATTTAAAAACAACTGAAGTGGTCAAGTTTTCTAATGTGTTTAAGGGATGACAGATCCAACATATAGGTCATATAACTTTAAACAAGCTGTATGTTTTTTTGTGAATGAGCTTTAGATAAATACAGACGCACACATGTGCAATTATGTCTTCAATCATACTAATCATGGGATAAACACATTAACTGTATACTTTCTGTTTTTTTAACGATGGCATATTTTTGTTGTCCCAGCTTTCTTACACCAATTGGTCAAATGGGATTATTTATTAGGCCCAAGGTTTGTGGATTTTCCCCCTAAATAACCTTCTCCAGCCATGGAACTTTTGGCCAAGAGCTGTAAAGATAGAATATAAAATGTTTTAGACGGAGAGAATCACATCTCGCAAAGTTTTTGGGCTCGTAGATAAAAGGAAGCAGACTAGACCTTTGGATAACCCTGTACATTTGTTTCTCTGTGGCTGAGCTATTTCTAAAGCAGAATAATCTAATTGCCAAACATCAGTGGAGCCAGATAGAGTGTTGCCTAACAGATATGCATGAATGGCAGTGGAGGAGCTGTAGAGGCAACATCTTTTAGTCTTTTTCTTACAGAACAGTTTAGCTCATGTTTTTCTTTGATAGTTACAAAGACAGAAAATCCACAAATTCACATCCATTACAGATTATTTTATGACAGATTTTATTTTATTTGTAGTATGTAACATAAAGTTCACTGAAATTATGTATTTAGACGACCTTGACACTGTTGCAGCGTAATTACGAGTTATTGCAATCTTGGATTTTCACAGCTTGTTACCTCAGTTTATCAGGTTACCTTACTTGTTAAGATGTTTGTAGATGGTGACATCACTTCAAGAAAGTCCAGAGGGCCAAAGACATGAGCAGTCAGTCTATTGAATTAGCTAACAATAAATCATCATAGCACTGAAACTATGGCAAGTAATGGTGGCTCAAAAAAGAACCAGAAAGTGCCATGTGAAAGTTTTCTCCACCATCAAATATGGTTTCTTAGTGACAGGAGCTCATTGAGAACATCAGGTCCAGACTGGAATGCAACTAACTGTCAACATTGACTGTATATATTTTTTAAAAAAAAGTACATTCAGCTCCTTTAATTAAATTTGATGACATTGTTTAATTTCCAGACCTTAGTTATAAACTTTGTGAATGCATTGTTATTATCACTTGGATGCAGTTCTCCTTTAGCTCTGATTGAAGCAAATGTTTTCTGAATAGCAGAGTGCATCTACAGTGATGATGGATATTATAACTATTGATTAAAACATTATGGATTTCAGCTTTAGCTCAACCTATGAAGTCATCTTGGCCCTTGAATAATATTTACACAACATACAAGTCTGCTACATTGAAAAAAACTCTTACAGTTGTTGTGACTTAATTGTGATTGACTGAAGACCAAGTGTTGTTTATATCATTAAAAATACAGAGACTATAATTGCTGATCTCTCATCCTGAGATTCACATTAGCTCTCACATAGAGCTAATTACATAAGTTTATATAATGGAGTGGGCCATACTTTAAACAGGTACAAACACACAGACACAGACACAGACACAGACACACACACACACACACACACGCACACATCATTATTGCCTAAAAGAAGTGAACAGGAACATCCCTTCAAATTAGTCAAAATGTCAGTCTCTCCAGTACATAATGGACTCCTTAGGTGTCGGATACTTCTTGATTGATATCTCCACTTCACTTCCTTAGGCCAGAAACTGCAACCGTCCCTTTCCTCAAGTAACTGTACATATAAAAAAGAAAGGAAGCAAATGTCTCAAGCCTCCCACTTTTGCATGCTTGGTTATGGGGTGTAGTGAATAAAGTGTTAAGCTGTCCTCATTTAGGATTTTTTTTGAGTGACCACTGGGCTCTTAAAGCCACTGTCTGGTGGTGTCCTTGCTGGCTGCCAAACTTGAACATCAAGCTGGAAAAGTGCGGGACGATAAACGAGTGAAACTTTCAGAGGTGTATGTCAAAGGAGGTGAAAGGAGATGGAAGCACAAAAGACAAGGAGGATGGAGGAAGGTGGAAGGAGAAAGAGGGAGTATTTAGTTTTGATAGATACTAATAGAGATTGTAATGAATGTGGTGGGGGCACGGCACCCTAAAGCGTTGCAGTGGTAATGCAGGGTGACAGTGTATTTGTACTAATAACCCTTAAAAGTGGTGATAAAATACTCCACTCCCCTACTGGAGCCCCTGATGGATGTGCTGGGAGTAATTAAACTCCATTAGTCTGCGGGTCCACTTATGATGCGTCTATCTGTGTGTGTGAGAGATTGTGTTTGAATGTCTTAAAACACCACTCCCCTCAGGGATCAGGCTATTCCAGGTAGAAGAGCAAGTGTACAGCCATTGTCTGCATATATATATGTGTGTGTGTGTGTGTGTGTGTGTGTGTGTGTGTGTGTGTGAATTCTGTGTTTGTGCGTGTAGGAAAACATATGTTGCTTTAGAAAAATCTGCAGAATGACACATATTGTACATCATCCGGATCTGTGATGCTAAGTATACACCAGCTCTTCACTCCCAGTGAATTCCCAAAGGTTGGGAGTGCACAGTGGGCGCAGTGTCGGTGTGTCAGTGCATTGTCATCCAACACGTTGCCGTATTTTGCGACAGGTTAGCGCACCCTGCTGCTGTATTCCTCCCTTCTTCTCCTTATTTATATATATTTTTTTCACAGGAGATGTTTTGACTCAACATTGAGCCAGGGGAGAAGCCTGCGGCAAGACCACCGTAAGAGGCTCACTGGGAATAACACCGATCCTGCAGCTACCGTCATCATGTTTTTATGTGGCACTCAACCACACACACACACATACAAGCACATATGCATGTGTCCAGATGTGCCTCTGACAGACAGACACACACAGACGCATAAGAATTGGTGCACACGTACAGTTATGCAGCAGTGTGGTTGGTAATCTCTCTGTGCCCTCCAGTTGGTAATCATGCAGCATCAAGTAATAATGACTACAAATATGAACAAAAATGAAACTTAACATAAAATGACTCCTAAACTGCCATCAAACTTCCCCCAACCACCTCCAACACCTCCCCCTCCCCGGCTCTCCCCCTCCAGTAGAGACGGATGTCTTCACTGATTCACTGAGGCCTCGCATCACAAACCGGTGGATCCGATCTCTGCGGCATCTCTGGTTTTAATGACTGGGCCGACGTAACTGACGTGTCCAGGTGCAGCAACATAAGCATTTTATTAAAACATCCAGGCTGGTGTTTTGTGGGAAAGTGCATTGTTAGCGAGGAGTACAAGAAGGGAGAAGAAAAAACACAAGACGTTCTGGCACAGCTCCAAAACAAAATGTATGTGAGCGTCTACTTCTTTTTCTTCTCCTTCTTCTTCTTCTTCACTTCTCATCTGTCTCCTCCCTCCCTCCCTTCTCCCCTCTCCCTCTTTCTCTCTCTAATCACACCCTGACTTTACTTGACCTTTCTGTTGCTAATTAGTCAGCTTGTGGAAAAGGATTGTGGGTAGGATATCACCAGTGAAGATGGTGATGATGATGATTGTTGTTCAATAACTTGCAAATGTGTCTGTGATTAACACACAAACTATGAAACGTCAGGCTTTGTGGTGCCATCAGTCCTGCCTGAGGGCAAAAAGAGAGTGAGGGTGCATGCTGGAATTGGAATTGACAAAATATTTTATTTTCTGAGTTAAACCTTTTTCCAAATCAATGTTTTTTAATTCTGGTAATTTCATATCAGCCTAGTAGTTTGAACAGATGCTTTATTAAAGAGTCGCCATGATGGTGCTGTTATAATAAATGGGAATAGCACTGGAAAAAAAAATCTTATTACTTTATCTATGTCATGTGTTTTTGTATTCCTGCACAGATGCAGCCAAAAATGCTTTAACATGTGTGTGTTTCACCGTGTGTGTGTGTGTGTGTGTCTTTGTGTTTGAACCAGAGGATATGACTGAGCTGATGGCTCTTCTTGACGTGTTGATGTGTGCCTTCAGGTGCACACTGTTCTCCATTTCATGCATAAAAGAGTTAGCTGGCGTGCACGTGTGCACATATGTTACACACACACACACACACACACACACACACACAGACGTACACACATATACACACACTCACACAAGGTAAATGCAAAACATGCGAAACACCCACCCACATAGACAGACACACCAGGGGGAGGCGGGGAAAAAGCAAGTGTGTATGTGTGTGTGTATATGTGTGAGATGCTCAAAGTGAATGGTGTGTGATTTATTGTGCGCGCTGCTTCATTATTACAACTTGCACGCAGTGTTTTTGAGATGAGCAACCGATCCTCTTATAGTAGAGAACACAAACGTCAGAAAATTTAAATCAGGTTACAGTGAATTCAGAATTTATATCGTTAATAAACCTGTGCAGGACAGAGCTCATATGCCAGGTATATAAGTGGTATTAATGGCACTATTGTGTATCTATATACTATTACAACCACACAAGAGACACAAAAGACTTTAATACATTGCTCTTTTAGGTCCTATATGTGTTAGTAAGGATAAAGCATTGGTTTTATTAATGTGTGGAGGAGTTTATATGATTCAGTTAAATTTAATGTGGTATCTTCATATTCACCATATTTTTAAACTCAGTGGATTTATATTTGACTAATTTTGTACCAGATTAGATTAAAATAATAATAGATAAAGATAAAGAATTGGTGAACGTTTTGAAATGTAATTTAGGCCTTTAAACTTTTATTTTTTTAAATGTGTTTTTCAGTTGTTGAACTTGAAAAATATACAAAGAATGACTCTGGGAGAAACTTATGACCTAAAACCTGATCTGTCTTAAATCCAGGCTAGTACATAGTAATACATACAATACATTTTAAAGCAGAACTATACCTACTGTATTTCAACAATAATTACATTGGGCTTCACTCAGTTTATTTGGTACTAAGTTAATATTATAGGCCTATTTCTGTTAATATTATATAGATGAAAGATTATTTTCATGTCATTCAGTTATAGAGACCTAGTCCCCATGTGATTTCATGACAAACCACATGCCGTCCTGTAACTGGCTTTCTTGTAATATAATTATTATTATTATTATTATTATTATTATTATGTTCTTTAGTATTTCAATTCAGTACTTGTGTAATTTAGTTTAAACACATATTGTTGAATTGTTATGATTATTATTTTCATACCAATTGCTCTTTAGTCAGCGTCAGTTTTAAATGTGTTTTCATGTCTCAGATTTATGAATGTCTGATTTTATATATTACGTTTTATTTTGTGGTGATGAATATATGCAACACCGTTTTCTAACCGTTGTTGATTCTGCCTCCATAAAAAGGAGCAACTTCTGTGTATAATCATCCTTGGTACTAATTTAATATGTTTGTGAGAATCACACAGGAATTTTCTCTTCTTTTCTTAATTTCTTCATTTCTTAAAGTACTGTTCAGAATATAGGCATTTCATTTTAAAAGTGCTTCATTAGAAATAATGCATCTAATTTTATCATATATAGTAGCGCTATGTTTTTAGTTCTTTGCTATCCCATGAATCAATTTGTCACCTCTTACTCATTTAATGACCTTTTGGAAGAATCTTAACTTCCTGGCCCCGAGTCACTTACCTCAAGTGTGTGTGTGTGTGTGTGTATGTATGTGTGTGTGAGAGAGAGAGAGAGAGAGAGAGAGAGAGAGAAAGAGAAAGAGTGATACTGTGTGTGTGTGTGTGTGTGTTTAAGATCTTATATCTTATTGCTGTTTAATTTACTGCACTCCTTCATCATAAGCTGCACTGCACCTTTCATTCCACGAGTGGTAAATTCTCTTCCATTAAATAGCAGTTCATCTTTTCACAGTCTCAGACGCCTCAAACAACAAAATACATTTTCACTTTCTCCTCCCACCACTCAAAGAAATACCTGCTATCAAAGCTGTATCCATCAAACATGCATCAATTAAGTGTTGATGCGAGGAGAAAGGACATTCTGTTGTTTGGAGGATTTATTCAATTTGCATCTGTAATTGTGTGCAATTTACAAACTCATTATTTTACAATTTAGTGCATTTAACAGCAGCTGGAGGGCAGATAATGGTGGGGCAATAGGGGGCTAACACAGGACCCAGATGGACCCCAAACATGATGCAGAGCACCAAAATGATGTTCATCTGTCTGACTTAAAGAATTTCACTGGAAAGAAGCTTGAATAATAAAACCATATATGAAAAATGATACAAGAGAGAAAAAAAGAAAGCAGCTTATGGTAATGTGGATGATGGTATTTTTTACAACCTGATAGGGATAATGTGCAAGATACCAGCTTTGAATTATTCATCATACATGTGCAATCATACAGTATTGATTATTTTTAATTGAGTTTTGATCGAAATATTCATTTAAATGTTTAATGACGAGCATGCACTAAGTGTACGATGAATATGAGCACAGCTTGTGATAGAAAGCCAGAGATTTAAGGCCGTTTTTCAAAAAAAAAAAAAAAATCAGTGGCTTATTTCTGTGGAATCACAGTGATCAGTGATGTTTTGACACAGACACAGATATACAGACATTGTGTTTTTATTACATCCGGTGCCAGCAAACGAGATTCTTACAGCAAAGGTGGTCAGCTTGCTGTTTTTTTTTTTTTTTTTTTTTTTTTTTTTTTTTTTGGTGAATCAGACTTGAACTGCGGGTAAGATGGCCTTGTTAAGCTCTAATAAGGTCCAAGAATGTTCTTTGCATGACGCTGTACACGAAATTGGATCGCGTGCGCCTCGCTGTGTCCCACTGTGTGAGCGTGTGATGGCCTCTCTCTTCTTCTCCTTTCATAACTGATTGTTTACTGAGTGCTTTCCACCTTTTTTTTTTTTTCTCTCTCCCTGAGCCTGTAAGTATAAAATTTTAATTAGGAACACTGACAGGTCTGGCGCATGATCCACAACCTTGCATCCATCACAGGAAAAAAAAAAAAAAAAAAAAAGAAATGGAGGGGAGAGGGAAAGACAGAATGAGAGAGAGAGACACTTTGTTTCTCATCCCTCTCTACTTTCATACCGCCCCCCACCCCACCCCACCACCCCCTTAGTCTCCCCTCTCCTGATGCAAGTGCTGGACTTGAGCAGCAGGTGCCATATTACTGTGTACAGAAAAGCAATTAGGCAGCATATTGGATGAATGAGGAGTGCATTAATATTAGCAAGTGCATTTGTCAGTGGCATTTGATGCGAGTCCTTTTCTTTTCTTTCTGCAACATTAAGACTGTGGCACTCATAAATTCACTGCTTAAACCACCATCTGCTGTGCTGTCAGCCCACACCAAGGAGAGAGGAGAGGAGAGGGGAGCCATTTATCCCCTTCTGTCTCTCTCACTGGGGAAAGAGAGTGAAAGACAGAAAGATAAGAAGAAAATGCATTCATTCCCTCCCTTTCTTTGCCTTGCCCCCCTCCCCCCGCTTCCTGTTCCACAGGGAAAGACTGTGTTTTAGGATTTATGAAGATGCTCGCTGCACACCAAGCAATGGTCCTCTTAAATCTGGCTCTTTTCCTATTGTATGGAGTTCTACCTTCTGTTTACCAGCACATGCGTAGATACATTGCTCTTCGCTGTGTTCGACTAGGAGGTAAATTCTTACGTGTGCACCACCTCAAATAAGCACAGAGAATAACTTACACTAAACAGGTGGTTATGCAATCATAATTCAGCGCCGTGTGTGGCGGGGAGGTTTTGCTCCTCCGTGGCCTGTGTTGTTTATTTTCCATCCTTTAATACCAATATTCTGAGTTTAACACTGCAGTTGATATGCTGTATGTTACTTACTGTCAACGAATCCCATGAAAACAATAAAACCTCTGCTGTTAACTATTAAAAATACACCAGTGAGCCTGTGTGACATGTAACTTCATACCATTAACACACATTGGTTTATATGCAGTTCAGTCCTTGTCTCGTGACCATTATTTACTTATGTAATATTGTATCAAATGTATGTGAAACATACCAGAAAATAATCACCAACAAATGTATTTATCTTCCTATTGGAGTACATTAAAAATACATTTACCAATTGTTCCAGTTGTTTAAAAGGTTACTGAGCTTGTGTTTTTTAAAGCACTGTATAACCCATCTTTAAACAATTAAGTTGTTAGGAATGCCAGACGGCGGTGAAATCGGAAAGAAGTGACAGATGGACAAACGTGAGATTTCCTGACATTAAGAGAAATAAAATGGATCAATATAATAAGACCAGCTTCATCCTTTAAATCCTCCGCTGACATATTATGCTTATTTCATCCTTATTGTGGATATTATTCATAAGTACACACAAGACACAAGTTGTACTGTTTTTTCTGTGCTACAACTAAACCTTTTACATTTGCAATCTATTGTCTATCAGCTGAGGTGGTGGTGGGTGATGCTGGGGTGGATAGATTACCATGCGCCAGTGCATCATTGCATAAACCTATTATCAGATGCATTGTGTGTAAGTATTTTTAGAGGCGATGAAGGGAAGGCATCTTGCTGCTTCTGGCTGGCTGTGCCGGTGCCAGCAATGCGCATCACCATGCTGCCGTGTTGATGCCTTCTCTGGGGGCAATCGTCTAAGTGTCATGGTACCTTCAGGTACCCCCACCTTCCCCCCACCCTTACCAAACACACACACACACACACACACACACACACACACACACACACACACACACACACCAATTAGAAAAAAAGAAAGAAAAAACAGAAAAGTGTCACTGGAAGATTACTGTCATACCGCTGTCACCATGATGGTGCCCCGCGGGCAGTACGAGGGCGGGATTGGCGGGGGTCGGATGGTTGGATTGGTGGTGTTGGTGTTGTGGAGGGGTGGGGGGTCTTCAGTACCACTCCCTTTTCTCCTCTCTCTCTCTCTTTCTGTGTGTGTGTGTGTGTATGTGTGTGTGTGTGTGTGTCATAGCCCTTCCTCCCCAACCCCTTGCTTTCCTTGGTGATTAGCTCGCCCCGCGGTGAGCGCTAAGCAGCCTAATCTGCAACCATGAGGTGGTGGGTGTAGAGAAGCAGCGAGACAGAATGAGAGATAGGGTAGAGTAACAATAGTAACAAATCTAGAGTGACAACAAACACATACATACAAACCCACACATATACACACAATAATTATTTGTAAAAAAAACAATCTAATAATTTTGAACAACTAAAAGGAGCCTGTTCCTCATGTGCTTACAAAAAGCATAACTCATTGACCTAATCAACATCATTAGATACTGTGAAAAGCTGTGAAAGTACTCTAACTTGTAACAAGTTAGTAACCTAACTGTTTATTCACACGGTCTCTTAGGATGCAGAGCTCAGAAGACAGCATGGGGTAGTTTGTTGCCAAAAGTGGTAAGTTTAAGAGTGGGGCAGGTAGCACACAGGCTAGCAGGTAGTGACAGGTTGGACAGGGTTGGAGGTGAACCAGTGCTAAGCTGAGGGTTCATGAGGGTCTCATGACTTAATTGGAGTTCATTGAAAGGTTTGAGACTGTTGGATAAGGCAGAAGGAAGAAGACATGCACAGGTGGACCGGCACAGGCAGAATAGGAACTATGAGAAGATCCAAAACAACTAGGGAAGAACTCTCACAGGGAAACAAAAAGTTGGCTGCAGTACTTATAATGGGGTATATATACATATGTATACTGTGGCAGCTTGATGAGTAGAGGAGATGATTAACATGACTAGGAATCAGGAGGCTGTGTCCAGGACTTTGAGACATACACAGAGGAATCATTGAAAAGACAGGAGATGCAGTGTAGGGCTCAAACAACAGATTTCACTGAGGTTTGCTGTCAAGAAATTTTGAGGTTTCTTTTTACAATGTAAAAAGTTTCACAAATCCTAGCTGCAGATTCAGCGGATAACTCTTTGCATGTTGACTAAAAATTACTGATCACAAATATATGGAATAGCACATGGTATTGTTTGGTATAATTCTGGTGATTTCCAAAAAACACATCTCCACTAGCCTAATACATCATGTCAGTGCAAGGCACGCTAAAGTAATAAAGACAAAATAAGGTCATAATATTGGCTGATAATACAAGAGTTGTCTCAGTTGATAATCATCACTGGTAGAACAAATACACCAGCAAATGTAGAATGAAAGAAATTACCAAAACAAATGGAAATAGTGATAATGTGGATTTTGAAGGCCCTCGGGGCTGGAGTGCTGGGACAGTTGCCCACTGAGAGATAGAAAAATAAAACCCAAACTTTCACGAACTGGCATTTTTCTTCAAAGAATGATTTTGAGGAAAAACTGTGTGTGCACATTAACATTCTTACTCTCTCTGAAAACAAAAACTGATCTCAAGGAATGGTTGGACAGAAGGTTGACATAATACATTCAAAAGTCTAGATGAGACTCCAGCAATCTAAATTAAACAAATTGAGTGTCCTCCAAAGTCTTTGTTGTGTAATCTAGAATTGTCAGGCAACTTTCAACTACTTCATTTGACTGATTAAAATTGATTATATAAACTTTTTTACACAGAATAATGTCTGTGGTTTTGTTTCCATCACTTACAAAAAAATAGGTACTGGACTGTTGTTTTAAGGCAGCCTTGACATACTTTTAAGTGGGTTCTCCTTGAATGGTTTAATCAGACCCAACATGGCTCCATGCCATGCCGTACCACTTTTAATTGACTCATCTGGATGCCATCGTGGGCATATGGGCACCATCTTGTGTCTGACAGTGGCGACTGGTGTCATGTGGTTTTGCTGTGGTAAGTTGAAGTTCATGAAGTGTTGTGAAATCAGCATTTTGCAAGTGTCCTCTTATGTACACAGATTGTGTAGCCAGCCACACATGCCAGTACAGATGTAATGTACACGCTGTATATATACAAACACTCATATACATATACACTCCAAACTTAAATCAGCTGTGCCATACATCTGCTTTTTACTTTTTTTCGCAGTCCTTCCTCAAACACTGCTGCAGCCAGATTTGTCAGCCAGTAAAGATTTAGCTGCCTTGTCAGTAATGCTGCTGTCCTAATCTCTATCTTAGCCTTAACTCTGGCCTTGAGGAATGATGAGACACAGAAAGCCCAGTGCAGACCTACCTGCAAGATGTTTATGGCTAGAAAGTTGCAGCCTCCTCTCGGTCTTTTGAGAGCCAACGCTTATGGGTGTGTGAGAGGAGACACAGACTCAGTCTAGTGTTGTTAAAAATATATTTATAAAAAGTTCTACTGTGTCAACTGTTGAATTCGAGACAACAAAACATAAATATACTGTCAGAGTATGGCAGTACCAAATGTTAGATTTTGACTTTGAAAACAAGAGTTGTTTTCCAAAAGTACTGCATTTAAACATGGTGCAGAGGCCACCTGTAAATTATTAAAAAGACTTGCCAAGGTAAGACTGTTCCCCCTTGGATGACCATGGATGGCCATCTGGTCTTGCCCTATTAGTGGGCCCCAGCATGTCTTTCAAGTCAGCACAATAGTATTAGAAGAGTTGTGGCTTTGACTTATATCCTCTGCCATCAACATTGGTCACATTGAAATGTATGCTTGGGTACATGTGTACCATGCCATAATTAACTTAACAAGCAGCATGTGTGCTGCGGGGGAATTTGCCAGAAACAGGCAAGAAGACAGAGTCCTGCAATCCTGCAACATTTCAATACATCTACATTTATTTCCAGCTGCTTATCCAAGGGCAGGTCAACAAGGTAGTCCAGGTGTCCCTCTCCCTACCAGCTCTTTCCAGCTAATCCGGGGGATCTGAAGGTGTTCCCAGTCTGGATGATATATATAATCTCTTCAATGTGTTCTAAGTTTCCAACCAGTTGGATACACCTGAAAAACTCCAAGTGTGCCTGATCAAATGCACAATCCATCTCAAATGATTCTTTTCAACATAAAGCAGTGGCTGTACTCTGAACTATCCCTGGATGTCTGAGCTCCTCATCTTCTCAAAAAATCTCAGAAAACTGAGCACTGGTACCCTGTTGGGGAAATTAATTTTGGACCATTGTATCTGGAAACACATTCTTTGCAGTAACTACCTTAAATTCATGAACACAGTTGAAGGCAAAGATGAAAACAAAGACCTACAGGTAAATCAACAGCTTCACCTTCCAGGTATGTTCCTTTATCACCACAATAGTCTAACACAGCATTCCCTCAATCAAAGAATGTAATATAAGTGTTTGTATGAGCAGTGTTGGCTGGGGTTTTAACTCATGGTAGGATGGTATCTCAAGGGACATGCCAGAATATGGTTCAGGTTCCAAGCAAGCCCATGAGAGCTCAGCTAGGGGAATGTGCCAGATCTGCTGGAAAAGGTCAACCGAAAAAGCCCCAATAGATCAAGGCCTGTGTTGGAAACTTGGCAGCAAGTGTCAAATAAATAGATCTTTGTCCATGTGGCCTGGTCAAGCACAACCCACACAACTTATAGCACCACCTGCACTGAGTTATGTTGCATGATATCCCAAGTGTAGGGCTGAATCCACGGCTGGGGTGGACCAGTCCCTGGCATCACTGGCTGACCACAAACAGAGATTTCCCTCCAGATTTGACCTGCTCTGTAACCAACCCTCTTAAACCATTAATAGACCAAATATATAGAAAACTCTGTAAGGGATAACTGAGTACACTAATTCAAATCAACAAGTTTAGACAACAGGAAATTAATAAAAAAAAAAAAAAAAAAAGAAGAAAAAAAAATCAGAATTGAAGGAAGTAGACATGTAGACAGGCAGGTAGCTGGTGAAGAGAAGAGGAATAACATTGTTGAGGATATGGATAATGTTATAATAAAAATTCTACCACTGTAAGCAGGAGCTGGGCAGCATGTAGGTTACTGTATACACTTTAAGTAGCTGGATTTTTGTTTATGTAAGTGAAGACGTTTTGTGTACATTTGTACACATCATACTGTATATTATATTAACATCATTTTTAAAAAAGTGTCTCATATGTCTAATCTTACTCCAGTATATACACACACAAAGCCCATATGCTCTCGAATATATAGTTTTTATTTTTCAAATGTACCTTTGCAGACTAGTCTGTCTGCATCCTCAGTGCCCTTTTTCAATCTGAGCTGCCGACTCATCCTGTCGTGTCCCATCTTTCACAAATCACACGGTGGCAGGGCCGTGATCGGAGAGGGACAATTTGTCAGCTATATGCATGAGTAAGCAACAGATTCACCATCCATTACAGTGACTGGACAGAAGAAAGTGGAAAAAGAGGGGAAGGAGAGGATTGTGTGTATGAGCATGTGTGTGTTTGTGTTTTGCACTCCTGTCCTTGTGAGAACTAGTTTGAATTTCAAACCTTCAGTGAGAGGGCGTTTTTGCAAAGCAAGGATATATAGTTTGGTGGTTGGATTTTGGTTTGAGTATTGGGGAATTGCTCAAGTCTGGTTGAAAACTAACATAGACATCTGTGATATCAAAAGATCTCAGTGATTTTTGTTTATCACAAACTATCTTAGTGGGTATGTTGTTGTGTGACCATGGTGTGTGAGGCACAGAACTGAGACATCTTTGCACATATCAGGCCACAGAATTGGTGGTTGTACTAATGCATAATAGAAGCTTTTCAAATAAAGATAAAAGAAAAAATAAAATTATGACTTAGTACTATTTTTGTGACTTTTTCAGCAAAGGCAAACCAAATATTTGGAGTTCATGGAAAGCACCATCAGAATAAAATCTAAACTGTAAATAGATCATTTTAATGTAACATGTCTTAAATCATTTAATGTGTCAGCTGTGACTACCAGCCAAGTGGTCTGCATTGAGCTGCTGCTTTGTATTGTTTGAAAATCTCCCTCTTTGGGTCCATTAAATCTAAAAGCCATCTGAAGACAGTAGCACAGATATGTTGATAAATTTGCAGCATCTGACTCGAGAAATGCTGTGCCAGAGGCTGTCCTCTGTGTTTAAGTAAATCACCTTCAAATGTTGCACAGGATGCTACAGAGTAACAACACACAATTTTACAATCAAGGGACGGATAGTTATATAAATTTATATATAGTTTGCTGTTTGTGATCGACATGTCGGATTACAATGGCTCATCAATCCTGAGTTCCCTTCTTCCCTCTTTGCCAGCAGGTTGACAGGATCTTTATATTAACAGTCTATGGTTGACAGGCTCATCTAATCATGAAAAATGCATCAACCTGGTTGTCTTTGCATTATGTTTTTTGCAATTGAACTGCATTCTTGATTACATTTTGAAACATATGTATTTCCCCCCTGTGGATTAGATTTGTTGATGGAGAACTATCTCAAAACAAAAAGCACTGATAAAAATAAAAGAAAAATACTAATGAAGGCTGATAATTTGATCCACATTTGTGGGATTAAACACTTTCAACCATTACAGAAAATATGAAAGTTATACATTTTTCACCTTGATTTATCTTATCTATTTCCACTTCACTTTCTGCAAATGTCATTGCTTCCTTCCCAGTGTTTTGTTTGTTTAACTGCCCAAACACTTTTGTGTCAGATGTGATACTTACTTAATATAAAAAAAATATATATATTTTTCCATTTATTTTAATGTTGGACAGCAGTGCCCATTAAAAAGAACCTGTCTGATTTGCTTTGCCTGTACTAATCCAGTCCAGGTGCTACAGTGTCTTTGTAGCATACTTCATCCTTTTTCTTCATTTTAAATAGATTCCTCTATTATTTCCTCTAGATGACCTAATAATTTATGACACAATTTATGATACAGTAGGTTTAAAACTGAAATAGCATCACTCATACAGTGTTGTTATACCCACTGCCTAATCATCTACTGACTTCTATTAAGAATATGTATTTATTTATACACATACATAAATACATACATGTGTAAATATTTGTGTGTGTGTGTGCGCGCGTATACATGTATTCATTATGTAAAAGTGCACAGTTTTTAACATGTAAAAATAATTATTCACTGCCACCCTTAATATAAATCCCGTTACTGTAAATAACATAAAAAATCTACTTTTTATTGCACTATTTGTAAACGGTTGACTTGCACACACCAGGAGTCATAGTGTATATGTTCACATTTATCACAAATTCATTTTGTTTATTATTGTTTATTTTTGTACCAGTCTTTAACTCAGTCTACTGTCCTCGTTCTGCTTTATTTTTTTTTCAGATGTAAGTACAATTCCAAGAGCAATTCTAAACTACAGTCCATTCCTTGTATGTTGCACATATACTTGGCCAATAAAGCTGATCCTGAGTCTGAAAGTGGTAGAGGGGATCGTAACTTTTGGCTGCCTGCGGCAACGCACATGTATGGAAGATGTATCTGTCGATTGGCTAAGCGGGACTTTATGTCCTGTGTGTGTGTGTGTGGTAAATTTGTACCACATTTTCACTGCGTGTGTGAAATCATGGTGAGACGGCTTGCTCTGTACACACACTTGTGTACTGGTGTGTGTGTGTGTGTGTAGAGATATGCGCGCCTTTGTGTTGAATTTCCTCACTAAAATCATTTGATGCTTGAGCCTCTGAGGCCCTGAGTAAAATAACAGACACATCACTTACACCTACTTTTGTTAGAAAAAAGTAGATGGTGTGTATTTGCATGTGTGTTTGAGATTAGTGGAGAAGAAGCCGAAACCTTATAGTTTTATGGAGCAAGAAAAACCCTGAGTCATCCCATACTGACAGAACATTTCAAATCTTTACACTGGCTTCATTGAGAGTGATTGTAACAAGGCTGGGGTTTTTTTTTTCTTTCTATTTTCTTTGTCTTGGATTCATTGATCTTTTCTGCCATGCTGGGGATTTTGAGCTTTGTGATATATAAACAGTGCTGTAGCAAATTAACTGGAAGACATACAGTGACCTCCAGCTGGTTATCAACACGAAGCAAACAACTACACTCAAGATCACAAATCATTCTGAGCTTTTTGTTTTCCCTTTGGAACATTCTGTATATTATTGCTTTTGTTCAGTGCCTCGAATAACTATGTAAAAACTATGCATGTATACACACACACACACACACACACACATATGTATGTATATATGTATAGCTATATGTACACACACACACACACACACACACACACACACACACACATACGTATGTAAATATGTATAGCTATATGTACACACACAGACACACACACACACACACACACACACACACACACTGACACTATACATATATACGTATACAGGGAATTGCTGTCTACATACATGCATATATGTGCATTACATACATATATTATGTTATGGGAGCAAAACAAACACATCATATATCTGTATGACTGTATATATTAGATATGAACAAAAACATTTATATAGACCTGTATATATAGTCTGTTTGGATTAGGGCCATTAAGAAAAAAAGTCAAAATATTTTAAAGATGAAGTAATCAAAAAGTATTACAGTAAAATGGCCTCTGTTGTGAATGTAATTTTTATTTCAATTTGTGATTCATGCACTTGCATCTTTGTCTTGACATTGCACACATGTATTTGCCAGACTAATACACAATGCAAATTCAAATCTTAGATACAACACACACACACACACACACACACACACACAGAGAGAGAGAGATTTCCAAGTGCTGTGAGTATCTTAACACATAACTGTGAAAAAGGCTGAAAATGCTGTGGCAGATATTTTGACAGAAAATAAATAAATTTTCTGTGATTTTTTTCCTGACATGTCTAGTATCAGCTTATTTGCCACTTGCCAAGTATTTACACATAACAACGTTAATGTTTATAGAAAAAGCACATTACATGCAGTGCAGCAGCGCTGTTGCATAAACTTTCAATACATTTGTGTGCAAAAATTCACTCTTTCACACACACACACACACACACACACACACACACACACACACACACACACACACACACACACACACACACAGACACACACACACACACACACCTCTGGTGTGAATGGCCTTTGGCCACAGGCAGAGTTTTCACAGTAAACTAACCTTGATCAATAACCTGCTTTGCACCTCAGCAAAACCCACTGTTCTCCCTGCTGCTGGATTTCAATATCAGGGATTTCAATATCATGCCCATTTGAACACTGTAGCCATGGGCCAACTGTGTGTGTGCATGTGTGCAAGTATGTGTGCACAAGTATGTGTGTGTGTGTGTGTGTACATATGTACAACTACTGCTGCTACATGAATTTATGAGAGCTGCTGATCATTTGTGCATGAATATCTGTGTGTGTGTGTGTACATGCGTGTGAGCATGTGAGCATGTGTGTGTGAGTGTATGCGTCTTTTGTATGTGTGTTTCAGTAAAGCCTCAGGGTCTACTGTGAATGGTGCTAACTGGCCCTCTGAACTCTTCCCTGTGAAGAGAAAGAGAAAGCCACCGGGCATGTGCAGAGGACGGCATGCCATTTACCTGGGCTACGGATGTTTTTTAAAACTGGCAAGAGGGACTTCCAAATGCACACACACACACACACACACACACACACACACACACACACACACACACACACACACACAACACACATAACACACACACACACACACACACACAACGTATACAGAAGATTTTCCTGCCTTCCCTGCCTTTTGCCTCAAACGCAAAAGCACACCTTTGCTCCCTCGCCTCAAACACAAACACACTTCAAAGTTTTTTTTTTTTTTTCATTTTTATTTTTGGAAGCGATACAGGCACTACTACCCTTGCGTTTAAAGAGCCTAACCGCTCTCTTCATGTGCCCTTTTCTCACTTCCTGCCTCTGCAAAAAGGCACCACCGCGCCAAGAAAACTTGTTAGTTTACATCCAGCGCAACAAATAGTGAGACGACCTTTTGGCTCTCCAAGGTGTTTGTCTCACTGTACTCTTTATGTACAGTGAAGTGGTGCTGTGCATTCAGTGCCTGCCCCAGCTCAAGCTGGGCCTTTAGAAGAATCTGGTGGTATTTCAAGCTGAGTAAATACATGGAAAAACAGCCACTAGCAGACATAAGATTGTAGAAGTTTGGCTGAAAGTGTTCCTTATATCCATGATTACATGGTATACATGTATACATGTATACTTACACCTAATTTCTCTGTCTTTTCTAGAAAGTCTTGAAATTAAGAGTTCAATTGATTTGGAATTGGGAAAAAAACAAAGAAGCTGTGAAAAGAAGTGAATTAGTATCATGTCATTGCTATTCAAAAAAAGATCCACTGACAAGGCAAGTACAAATGATTGGTACCTCTTAGAAGTGGTCATAAATTAATGGATTGTCAGATGAATGACTAAAAAGAAAAGAAGCTTGAGAAGTTTAAGGAGATAAGAAAAAAATTCCAAAAGTGGTAAAAGCTATAAGACTCCAAGCAGCTTGATTTTCCTGTTCCCACATCTGATAGTATTATTAAGAACTTAAACGTCCTTACCAACCTCTTTGGAAACAGCTGCAAGGAAAAAATGACCCCAGATTGAACAGAAGGCGAGTTCAAATGGCAGCAAAAGATCCAAGGATTTTTTTTCTTTTTTTTCAATAACTGAAAACTACAATTCTGTCAGAGTGCTGGGTGTGGGTAATGGACAACTTCAGCCTCTACTGGATGGTTCTTTCTCCTGGTTTAAAGTGGTGGACCCAAGTCACAAGAGAACTCTCCATGGATCTGCTTAAAAATGACAAGATTGTCACCTGACAACTCTTGGGCCAAATCCACTTTTCATTTGGCGTAAGAGTTTCTGGACCCCACAAATTGACACCTTAGGCATTTGAAGTTTTGTTGTGCATAACTGCTGGACACATTCCCAGGAGATACCCAGTTCTGTGGCAATGTACCATTGTGTTATTTATGGATCTGTCAGAATCATGTCATGGATCTTGTCAATGGTCTCCTGTGTGGTAATGGTGACCGGCTTTCCAGAACGGGGGGTATCTTCCACGGTCTCACTGCCACATTTGAATTCAGCATGCCGTAAAAAGGGGCACTGTCTCATAATGTTGCCACCGTGTCCTCGTGGACCTCATTCAATGATAAGCCCTTGAGACTGGGGTAGAGATGACTGCCTGAAGGCCAGTGTTGTCCGTTTTTTGTCAGACTCAATTTCACAAAAGTTATTAACTTCAAACTTTCTGCATAATCACTCAAAGGGCTGAACTGCACATGCATGTAATGAGAGCTGCGTATCTCATCTCCTCCTACCTGAAGCCATGAACTTATCAATCATTCCTTGTAACGTCAGCGTACTGTGTGCAGCCACAGGCCATGGCTTCTCCAACTGAACAGTGACCGCAAAAATACATCTAAAAGCAGCCAAGAATAGATGAAAAGAAAACAGTGGATCACTATGAGGTGGCCTACTATGAGTTTTCATCTTTATCCAACTGAACGTCAGTGGAAAGAGCTCAAACCTAGGAAACCTTGAGGAGTAGGAAATGTGGCGTACCTCAAGATAATGAATTTTGTGATTTGGCACAATATAAATAAAACGGAACTGAGTTGAATTAAAAAAATCGATTGCCTCAAGGATGTCCTACAAAATATTAGTTCAGGGGTTATGATGTTTTTGTATATGACATTAGTTATAGTATTTAAAAGCCAAAAGCAGCATATCTGTTCTGTTTATTATGGCATTGAGAATAGTTGCAGCCAGTTTCTTTGTTTAGGTTCAAGGTATTTCAGAACAAGTATGGCTTTTCATATTTGTATTGTTTTTCTCAGAAACAAGCAGTGAACCAGCCACAATACACGTTACATCTGTGTCATCATAACTTGTGTACATGTGTTAATTTGTTTTATTGTACCTGGCTGTGTGTATGTGTGTATGTGTGTGTGTGATTTGCTGGTGGTTGAATACAGCTGACCCAGATGTGTTAAGTGGGTCATGGGAACACCACCGCCCACACACTGGGGGTTATGGGTAGGCAGAAGTGTTCTGGTGTGTGTGTATATATGTGTGTGTAGATGGGCTTAGGACACTGGGGCAGTGCCCTGATTATACTAGATTAGTTCTGGGAATTCATCGCTCTTCCTCCTGCCACACTGTTTGATAGTTAACATTATGTATGGAAACTTTGGGATCGCTACCAGATTCTAAGTTCATTGTGTTTGAAAAATACTGCACTTAATAACGACTGGTACAAAGTTGGTGTGGGCAGTTTTTGTTGGTTTAAAATATGCCTTCATCCTACAATTGAGCATTACATTTATTGTTTGAGAAGTTCCTTTTGCTAATGTAAACATCTGAAGTATAAGCATTCATTGTTAACAAGATTTCTTCAAAACTCCAATGAGGAACATGCCCCCCCTTTAGTTCAGGACAGTGTTTCACTATTATCACTTTATTAGGAATGCCGTACAAATACGTCCATACTTGCCTCCCTTTGCTCTCAGAACAATCAAACAAACAAACAAACGTTGGAAATAGATTGTGCTCCATGTTGACATTGTATCACATAAGTGCTGAAGATTTGTCTGATGCACATTCATGCAGCCAGTCTCTTCTATCACATCACAAATAAGCTAATTTCTTATTTCTAAAACTGCATTATTGGCACTGATGACTTAATCTTTATATATGTTTATTGTAAGAAGAAGTATACGACCTCCTGGCATTGTCTTACAGAACTATGTGACCTCCCTCTCCTTTGTTTAATCCAGTGATAACCTGATTAGTGACTGGTCCTCTTCTTGTTTCTTTCTGGTGCTTTTCTGGTTGCGTCCCCAGTGTGAGGCTAAATGGGACACGGAGTCTTGGTGGGACGAATGGAAGCAGAGATGGCAGCCATTCTGGCTGGAGCATTGCCAACTGTTCTCACCCAGGTAGGGGTCCATGCCAAGTCTGTCTCCATCGTTGTCTGTCACTGTGAACAACAACCACTGGCTGTCATACACTCACATTCAAAATATGTTCCCTGCATTATTCACTACTTGTTTTTTTTTATTTTATCCTTAACTCCACTTGTGGTAGATATGATACAATACCGCATTGTTAGTAAATATGATCTGTTTTAACTGTTTTTAAATAAAGTTTTAATTTGGAAAGTGACTGTAACTTAATATATTCCATATATATCTATTCTGCATCATTTGATGAAAGCCTCTGCAATATCAGGAGTCCACAAAGTCTCATTGACTCTCTTTGTATGTCTAGTCTGATAAGATTTTCTAGAGATGAAGATAGGAGCATAAAAAAACATCCATCCATTTATTTTGTACCCCTTTATCCCATACTTCTATTGCACACACATCCACGGGCAATTTAGTATGCTCAATTCACCTGCATGCATGTTGCATGTTTTTGGCAGTAGGAGGAAACCGAAGCTCCCGGAGGAGAGCAGACATGGGGAGAACATGCAAACTTCACACAGAAAGACCCTGCTCTCGACCAAGGAGTCGAACCCGGGACCTTCTTGCTGTGAGGAAACAGTGCTAACCCCTGTGCTGCTGCACTGCCCGGGCATAAAAACAACATACAGCAAACATATGATATATATGAAAGTGGCAGTGAACTGGGCTGGAATATTAAGAGAGCTGATGACAAGTTACATCAGAGTCAGAATCAAAATCAGAAATAAGTAATTGGTCCCCGGGAGGAGATATGCTTTCATTGTAGATGCTCCACTCAATAATAGCAGATATATAGAGAGGGTTAGAGAAATATGCAAATATATATATATGATAGCAGGAACACAGACAAAAAAACATGCAGACAGGGTGACATAAGTACAGTTTCAGTCTTTTGACTTAGCATGTCTGATATTCTGAGCAAGGAGTTGTAAAATCTGATGTGCCACAGGCATGGGATGATTTTGTTGCTGAGTTTAGCAGCACGTTACTGAGTGGGTGGGAGACATTGTCCAAAGTAGCATGTAGCTGAGACTGTCAGAGAGTCCGGCTCCACCCCCACAACATCACTGGCTCTGTAAATACATATATTGAGTCTGTCACCTTCAAGCTGTAGCTCCAGCATTCAACAGCATACAAGATCTCACTGACCACTGCAGACTGTACCATGCAACAATTCAAAGCCCCAGATCTACATCCTGCTGAGATTTCTGTATTCATATACTTGTTATGTGCTCAAATTCAGTTCTGTAAAGGTTTGGCCGTGTAAACTGATGTTCATAAATAATTTTAAAATCTGTAGTTGCAACTCAACCCCTTTAAACCAGTAAAATAACTCTGCATGAGAAATTCAAATTTGTGCATCTGTGCATAGTCTCATTTTCTTTTTTACAAATAAGCCTTATCTCCACATGCACACACTTAATTTATTTTAGAGGTTCACAAAGGTTGAGTTACAACTTCAAACTCACTTACTTGTGAGCATCTCTTTACGAGCTCAAAAATCTAAGAATTAATCTGAAATCATGGTAAATTATTTCCACTTGAACCAGACAAAAACTTGAGAACTTCATGTAATGGATGACTTCAGTTGTATATTATCATTATCAAAATACAACACTATTGCTGATAATCCTCTAAGCAGAGCGGCATCACAGTGGTTTGATGGAAACAGGGACCTATACTCTGCAGATTTACAGGATTCGATTTTTTCTTCAGAAACTCAGTTTTTCTTGCTCTAATTATAATGCAAATCTGCTTTTTCAATTCACAACCACCAATTTAAAGCTTAGCTTTGCTGTTAAAGAGTAAAACAGTAGAAAAGAACAATGCCTTTCAGTCTAAGACACCTTAATATGAAACTACCCTTAGCTAAGTGAGGGCAGGTCATTTTATCAACTCATGAATGGCTATGTAATACCATATTGACCATAATATATGACAACCCTGAATATAAGACGACCCCTCTTTTTCAAGACCCATTTTTGGAAAAATTAGTGAGCGAACACATGACCTATGGTAGCAAACATGTATCATCTAGGGGTAGATTTTGTTTTGTTTTGTGTTGATTATTATTTCTTGGGGATTTTTGCCTTTAATGATAGAGACAGTGTAGAGAGACAGGATTGGAGGAGAGCACACACAGGGAAGCTGGTCCAGATGGGGATTCGAACTCGCGACCAGCTGCACGGCATAGATACACTGCTACACAAGTGGCCCCTAACGTGTGTGAGCATTAACATTATGGCTACCAGCCACTTGGTAGCTGTAATATGCAGAGAACTATGGTGGAGTGCCACAGTTAATGTCTGAGAAACACTGTCCTCCTCTGCTGTTTGTTAACTTTCTCAACATTTAAGCCACTGTTTTCTAGAGAGTCATTGTGTCGCGGTTACATATCTCCAGGTCACTGGTGTGTTTGAGTGAGAAGAAGCTTTGACTCGTTTGGGGAGAAGACGTTTGACGCCACCTGTTGGTTTAGACCCCCGGGCCTCTTGACCCCGAATATAAGACAATCCATCTTTTTCAGACTTTTTTCTAGGGAAAAAATTCTGTCTTATATTTGGATTAATACAGTACTTTGCTAGATTCTTTCTAATTATGATGTTCATTATAGTATATTTTGAGCAGCATTTGTAATAAGTGTAGTTTACTTCCCACACACTGTCTACCTTTGGTCCAGAGTGTGAAAGAACAGTGGCTGTAACTGCCTCTGAGACAGACTGAGAACATTGGTTGTTTCAACTCAACCAGTGTTGAGCCTGTTAAACACAGCTGCTCAGGCCAAACTGGCCCTTGGCTACAAACTGTTTATATGTCTAAGTATGAGCCAAACACATCCCCTCAGCAGACAGGTCATAAGCTATAAACTCAGAGTTGGCATGTGCCAGAGACATGCCCTCACACACATAAAACACACAGTTGCTGGAAGCCTGTGGTCAGATGTCAAGAATACAAGGGTCAGAAGCAGCCAAGTGGTGTCCAGTGAGGGATACCCTGGTCAAACAATGCCCTCAGGCTGGCTGGACTGATTCAACATGATTGGTATATGTGAGGACAGAGTGAGAATGAGAAGCTGAGACTGTTTTCTGTGATGTTGCTTTGCATTTGCTGGCCAGTGTGGGTGATGAAAGGTCTGGGTTGGATTAAATCATATTATGGTTTGCTGACACATAAATGATGTTTTTGCCAGACAGGACGGTGTTTTTTTCACTAAATGTCCACCAATGCATTGAGCAGATGTTTAATGTCTATAACTGGGGAAAATATGTGGGCTGATTTGGGTACCATTTCTTTGTACTATGTATTTCAACCTTTATGTTTAATTTATCTTAATTTATATTTTTAATTCTTCTATCTGTTTCTTCCTTTTGTGTTGTTTTACTTATATAATGTTTAAATCATTTTGGCCTCAGTCAGAGTCTTTTAACATAAAGTATCTGTGAATTCTGAGTTTAATCCGATACCTTATTATATTTGTTTAGATTTTTTAAGGTGATACATACCCTATTTAAAACATGAATAAAGCAGAAAACATCTATTTTATGGTGCCCTGAACTTTGGTAGCTCCCTAAGTCCCCACCTAGGAAACACTGGCCTTCCTCATATTTACAAAGACAGAAATACAGGCCAATGCAATTTTATTAAAGTAAGATGTGCTCTGGTGAAAAGGGCTAGTTGTGCCACTGAAGAAACTATGTTCCTTGGCTTCGATGAACAGAAACCGATAAGACCAGAGGAAAGACAGATCATTGGGACTTACTAGTGGGAGTCTTGGTGGGTTGGTGGTGAATAGCCATAAAATTTTGAGAGATTTTATCAGTTTTGTTGATCTTGGGGCTGGATATGTGCTCCAGCATTGGCCTTTTCCTTTCTCAATGTGTAAGTCACTTGGTAACATATTTTCATGAGTGACCAGCTGCAGTAGGCAAAACAATGTGTGTCAAGTTGCCATTTCTGGAATCATGAATTAGTCATTAGTCATTGTCCAAACAGACAGTCATTGGTTTGATTACCAGTTCTAGCAGTCTGCATTTTGAAGTGTCCTTGAGCAAAATACTGAACCCCAAATGAGTGTTCCATCAGTGTGTGTCTTGTACAAGCAATGGGTGAATGTGGCAAATAATGCAAAACTTCTGGAGCTGCCATAAACATTAGGAAAGTATAGTTTAAATGCATTTACTAGGGTAGCATCCTGTGTCAGTGAATACCATCTCTATATACTTTTGAAATTTTGACATGTATTTATTTATTCATTAATTTATTAAGGACTAAAAAATGCTGCTTTATTCTAAACTTTAGGGCTGGTTTTGCTGCTACCACAAAAATGCTTGTGATTCATTCTTTCATGAGTATAAACCTATTCCCTGTGAACAGGTATGGAGGCAGACACTCAAACTGTAGATGTTACTGAAACAGAGCAAACCCCCCTCTGGGTGGTCAATGGCTTCCTTTGGCACAGCTTTGTTTGGCACTGGCCCAGAGTCCTTGAGGTAAGATGGCACAGACCAGCTGTGCTGTGGCCAGCATCTCTACTATTCATTGCACACAGTACAAGTGCCACTTGGCTAAACATACACACACAAACACATGCGCGCGCTCAGGATAGCCAAAGCTGAATATAGCCGCCAAGTCCACTTACAGGCCATGGGAGGATAAACTCACAGTTTGGCCAAATACACACGCAGCCAAAACCAACCTCGACCACTCTGTGGCCAAAGGCATTAGCAGCGCAGTCCCACTCAGCTGGGAATCCCAGTGTTTGGTTCTCCATCTCTCTGGGAAAATCCATCTGAGATGAAAGAGAGGAGGGTAGGGAGGGAGGGAGGGAGAGCGAGAGGGAGGGAGGGATGGAGGGCTGGTGTGGTTGTAAGAAAAGCTGGACAATCAAACATTACATAGTGTTAAACACTTCATTTTCACTCCCAGCCGATTCCATTCCCCGCCAGTGTAATTGCCGCTGTGCTACTTGCCACCAGTGGTCCTTTATGAAATGACTTCTGAATTGAAGCACGACTTGAGGAAGGGTCCCATTAAATAAGAGCTGGCTAATTACTTTGTCCTCCCTTTTGTCCTGCGCTATCCGGGCTCTTGCCGCCATTCATATATCTTACTGTAATGAGTAAAGCCAGAGCCTGGCACCTGTGCTCGGTAATTAAACATATAAATTCTCCCCACACAGAAATATGTGTACTCACCAGGATTGATTTATAAGGCTCTCTAAATTGCACAGTTGAGCTTATTTTCATTGGCTGTTTTTTCTGAGGAAGTGGGAAGTGGAGAGTCGTTCATCAGCTCAACAGTGGAAAGCTTGGTCTTTTACAACACTTGTCTTCTCAGAGTAACGTTTCCCTCTTTGCCATTGTTACTGTTTGTGTTGTTTGTGAATGTGGTGATGTAGGGGGGACTTCCACTGAGACCTCTGGACACTGGACTGAGCTACTCCTTTACAAACATGACATAAATGAAAAATGTACTCATAAAAGCATACTATGACCAAGTGCACATCCAAATGAAACAGATCTATGACTCATTTATGGTTCCTTCGACTCATAACTTATTCACATTCTACTTTAGGAAACACTGAAAGCATAGTTCCTTGTTCTCAGTCTGAATATAGCAAGTCTCTTTTGATGGGTTTCATACTAAACTATGTCTAAGCTCTAGACAAATCATTCTTTTAATATTACAGGTGGACTATAATTTTTCCTTATTTTGCTCCTAGATTTATACTGATATAATTAAACAGGTATCTGATACAGAGAGCTGATGTTGATCTTTTGAAAATAATTCCTGTCATAATGACAGCATTCTATGTTTGTCGAGTCATTATTGTAATTGTTATTCTCATTTCAGTTTCAATGATTGCGTATTCAAACATCTTATGTTTCATTCTTGGCCTTTTCAATCTTGACAAGAATACAGTCCTGAGAAATTGGATATGGCCAAAAAAGTATCAGCCTTCAAAAACTGCTTGTACAATAACTCTGATGTAATTCATTCTGCTGTAAATACTCAGAGGTACTATTTACTACAGATGTGCATGAATGTAATAAGAGGCCAGTGCTGAGTTCACCAAAATGACACATCATTCTCACAGTGTCAATAAATGAAAGACTAGAGTGTTAAACTTCATCCCTGACCTTGAAAACCATATTTTGACAAAAAGAAGAATCATTTGAGGTCCAGGTTTTTTTGTTTTTCCTTGAGGTTTTAAATCTGTCTCATGCTGATGACAAACTGAGTTATCTTGGCAACACCTGAGCAAAGTCCCTGTGCTGACTAAAACCAGGAGATGCAGTTGCAAGCTTTGGAAAAAAGCCTCAACAAAATGGCTTATAAAATATTACACTGGAGTTTATGGAAATGATTTATATTCCTGAAAACAAGAATATCAACACTCATTAAGCTAGGCACAGAGCCAAGTGCGATAACCAATGAAATATTATCATATATTGTATGTCTTATTTTTTGTCAATAGAATGTTCAGAATGCTGAAATATAGTTGAAAACAATATCCAGAAGGCTAATGGAAATTCTAAATATCTGATGGAAGGACTGGTCAAGGTTGAACAAATCCCCAGGCTGAAGATGGGATAACTGTCAATATATCTTAATCTGAATCTTAATCTACTGAAAAGTGACTACAAACCTATTGCTCTTTTTTTTTATAATGAAACTGAAGACAGGTATTAATATAATGCATAGTCTGGTTTTATGAAAGAAAGACTAACTAATGAACTCATTGCAACATTTTGGATTATGAAAACTTTGTGGAAGAATAGAAGAATTTAAGCAAAAAATAAAAAATAAAATTAAAGATACACATGAAACACACAACCTATGAAGTAAATCACCTAAACCACATCACAGAGAATATATACGCATATACATATACAATATATACAGAGACTGAAGGTTATAATTATATGATGGGCAAGAATAAGCTTTCAAGCAATTATTATTTTAAGAGGAGCAGCATGAACAATTGTCCAAGTCAGACAATTTATTTATTTGGCTCAAATGGATTCACAGAATGTCACATCCCTGAGGGTTCTTTTTTGTTAACTATGTAAAGTATGCGATATATATACAGAGTCATATCAAATATGAGCCTCAGTTTCTTTTATGGTTGATGAATTTCCCCATTAGCTGACCTGAGAATGTTTTCGAGCCGGGGGGTCTAAGTTTGAACGTGCTGCGTTAAAACCTAATGAATGTCATAATCAGCTGGATATCCTCTTCATTTAAAATGGGATCTTCAGCTATGAAACCATCTACCTTTTTAATGCTTTATTCACCACATTTTTTTGCTCCCTCATTACTCATTTCGGAAGATTACATTTCTTTATTTGGTTTGCATTATTTCTTTCTTGCTCAGTTTCTTACTTTCTTTTTTTCTCTTTTTCTTTGGTTTTGGCAGAGGCCCGAAGCTTTCACAGCATTCTTGACACTTTTTTAAATAAATCATTGGGAAGTTAATGAAAACGGCATTCAGGCATATCCAAAATGATTGTGTTCTTTGTCATGCTAATAAAGTGAAAGATGTTCGTCCAATGGGTGAATGCCTGCACATTACCAGCAACTTTTGATTATATGTGTGCTTGTTGCACCTCCTTCTTTTCTCCTTTACCCTATCCTTGTTTTCTATCGCCCTCTTCTTCTCCTCACAGACAAATGTTTTACCATATTTATCTCATTGGTCATTGACATGAATCCAATAGGTTCCCAAAGCAGACTTTTTTGTTGCTTTAAATTACTTGGAGGGAGGTACATGGAGATGGTCGCCTTGACTTGTTATTCACCTCTCTTGACTTTTTCTTTCATCCTTGCTCCTCTCATTTGTCTCCATTTACCAAACTTGTTTCCAGGCTTTACATTGTCGCACTATGACTCATATTAATCAAATCAAATAAATCACAAATTGCAAGTGTCCGCAGATTGTGTGATGGACTGTGTCATGTAGGAGGTGACTGAGTTCAGTGTCAAACACTGACATGATAGATATGATGACACCAGAAAGACTTTTAGTTCCCAGATACCCCAAATTTTCTTCTTTAAATTAATTTGATTTAATGCACAACATGTGTAGCTGTTACAAATATTACAAATATTTGACTTTAGATTAATATCACATAATTATCCCTTTGTTATATGTGATGTTATGTTGAATGTCATTAATGTCTTGTAAAAAAGTTTGTGTTTTACAGTAACATTATTACCTATATGAGTAACGTTATAACACAGGCTTTATTATAAATCACTTAACCTTTACAATGCATATCTGTTCTTTTTTTTAAATTTTATATAATTTACTGACTTTCTGCAAATGTAACAAATGTAACAAACTGCAACAAATGTACAAAGAATGAATGTTGTAAAAAAATGAACTTGTTCATGCTGAATAAAAATAGAATTAAATCAAATATTTTTATACAGTGAAGTTTAGGTTTCATCTGTATTTACAGTACAATATGTAATGACTAATATGTCCAAGTTCTCACAGAAAAGTTTTAAAAATGGTAGAGACACGCTAATAATTTCGTGCTCTAAAGAACATACATCTATATCACATCTCACTTGTACAAAGACCTCAGAAACATTTGATATGTTCATAACTTATTCCTAAAGAGTTAGATACAGTCTGCGCATTGTCGAATAATATAGCTAAGCAGTTACTAATTTACATCAAAAGAAAAAGTTACACAGCTGTAAATGTAACCAGTCTAAACAAATAGCAATAAAAACACAGATATTGTCTGAAATAATTTAATTGACTGAAATAAAAATAACATCACTTATAGAGTTCTTCCACCTGTGTTTAATACAACATATGCAATATATATGTTACAATAAGTCATCTCTACAAGACGAAATGATGATTGTAATGAATTTATAATTAACACGTAAAGAAAACTACTACGGTCTTGGTAAAATAATTGGAATTGATTTTGCTTATTTTCAGAATCTGTTTGCTCTCACTTTTTGCTCTCCAGCAAACAGTTTAAACCTGCATGTGTTGCTATGAGGACATATAAGATAAATCATTGCTTATGCTGGTAAAAAAAAAAAAAAAAGAAATTTACATTAATTTAGATATTGATTATATATATATATGCTCTAAAGAACTAAGCAAAGCTAATTCTCTCTCTCTCTCTCTCTCTCTCTCTCTCTCTCTCTATATATATATATATATATATATATATTGATTAAGCAGTTCATTAGAAACATCACCAAGGAAGTTTGAAGAATGAAAGGTTAAACTGTGTATTCAAAACTGCAGATCTTCACTTTATCATCAAAGATATATTAATTTTTTTTTTTTTCCACCAACTAATCCATCAGAATATATTCCCTGTCTCTTCTCTGATAGGAGCCCCTGGTACAGTCATATGATTTTTCCACACTTCTTCTTTGTTTCATAAAGCCTAAAAGGGAATGGAATATATGATGGAGATGGGCTCCTATAATCATGCACAAATCTCTATCATTATCCTGTATCAGCTGATCCCGTTTTTTTTTTTTTTTTTTTTTTTTTTTAAAGGCCCTGAGAGTTTTTGTCGTTTTACATGAATTTTGGGGCTTTGGGGCACACACACACACACACACACACACACACACACACACACACACACACACAAATACACATATAATTCCTATAATGGCAAAATCTCAAATGAGGGGTGGTCGGGCTAAATAAGTGGATTCTCTCTTTTCCTCACTTTATGTGTGTGTGTGTATGTGTGTGTAACAGAGAGAGAGAGAGAGAGAGAGAGATAGGAAGACACGAAAAAGTGAGCATTTAAATAGGTGCACACAATTTCTAGCAGTTTTTTTTTTTTGCAGCATTTGCAGAAAAAACATATTTTAACACTATTTTTCTCCCCTTTAGGAATCCTAAAAAGAGACGCTCTCTTGTATATTCTAAGATGTAACCTCTGTCTCATACCAGTGACAACAACATTGCATAGACACACAAGTTTTGACAGATGTGCCAAGAGATTTATCAAAATCAATCAAACATTTCTTTCCTTCACATGGTTGTTTTGTTGTCTTGTCCATGCTAATGTTGTCCCCATGTTGTCAAGCATGATAAAGATTAGGATGGCAGTCTTAGTTGTATGACCATATTTCAGATTTCAGATTTTGTTATTGTCCTGGTCTCTGAAACTGAGAACTGAGGAACTGCCGGCATATGTGTCACAAGTGAGTAGATAATATCAGGTGGGACATTTTCAGTAGCAATGTTAATAGAGCCAGATGGACGACTTCTGTGTGTCTGTATGTGTGGACATGCTAGTGAAAGGGACATATGTTTGTCTGGAGGTGGTAGGTGGCAGGTTTGCGTGTGCGTGTGATGGGGTGGCGGGGGTGGTGGGGATGACATGTGAGTGCGGAGGCAGGCACAACACACCAGAGCTGTGGTGTGGAGCAGGTAACTGCAGGCGAGGGCACAGGGCTCATAAACAACAACAAGACTTCACTTGGGCCTAATTAGAAAGGTGCTGAGGTCAGAATCTGAGCAATATGTTGCACATTACACACATTCTGTGTTTACACAGAGAGGATTATGGGCTGTTTGGCTGGGGAAAAAAACATAGACTTGAAAAATAAATCTCCAAATTGGCGTTTAGTACAGTTGCTCCAACCAGGAATAAGAATACATGTAAATTTAGAGAATTATTCTATACATAGGAAATATATAACATGGAAGTATGCACATTTTATGTGCATATGAATATGTAAAATATGTACAATACGGTATATGTAACTGCTGGAACACTGGTCTAAAATAATTTACAGTATAAAAAAGTGTTTGAGTACAGTGAAGCACAGTGGAACAATTATTATTGCAGATAAATCTTTAAAGTAAAGCAGGTGGAAATTTACTCAAATTAAATGGTAAATGTGCTGACAGAGTGAAATAAGTCCAGTTTTATCTTGTTGATTCAGAGAGTGTGATGCTCCGAGGGAGGAGTTGGAAAGTCTGATGACCACAGGCAGGAATGACTTCCTGGGGTGCTCTGTGGCGCATCTCAGTGGGATTAGTCTGTGTTCCTGTTTTTAGCATCACATCATGGAGCAGGTGGGAGATGTTGTCCAGGATAGCATGTAGCTAAGACAGCATCCGTCCCTCCTCCTGCTCCTCCTCCACCTCCTCCATGCTGCCATCACAGTCCGCTGCACCCCTACAACATCACTGACCACAGACTCGTAGAACATCCTCAGCATCTCCCAGCAAAGTGTGAAGAACCTCAGCCTCTACAGTTTCCTTAGATCAGTGTACAAAGTGTACAAAAGGAACAGGTGAAATTAGAAACTACACGACATTTGTATTATTATGTTATATCTCTTTGTGATATGTTGAAAATTATACACATACAGAATAATAGATACAAAAGCAAAATTGTCCTTGTGTTAGTACAGTGATCTGTGACACTGAAATTAAATCAAAATATGCTCATCAGTGAAGATGTTGCCTGAAAATCAGTTTGTTGTGTCTATGAGATTTGTTCGACAGGTTTTCTGTTGTGTTACAAATTTGTTATATCTTAAATCTTACTGATAAAATCAAAACAAGTTGCTTGAGACAATTGGTTTGACTGTTTCTCTTGAGTAAGAATTAATTTGATAAAAATCACATCAACTATGTAATTATTTTTATCCTATCAAATAATTGCAGTATAGTATTTACTGCACATTTTATCAGTTTATTTAGGTTTATTCAGGTTGTCTAGAAATTCTTAAGATATTCATTTAACATATTTAAATGGCCTTTCTTTCATTCTTTCTTTCTTTTTTCTATCTTTATTTATTTATTTATTTGAATTAACAAAATAAGACCCTATAATATGATCAACTTGGGTCAAAGGGATTAGATGATAAAGGAGTTCACAATATTGTTTCCATCTCCTCTATTAAACACCAAAGACCTATTTTAGAGACTCGGATTCTTTTTCACACCTTCAGCAAAAAGACACTTCAAAGTTATTAAACACATTGATTTCACAGGCTGCACATGTGCCCGTTTTTAAAAGTGATAAGAACAAATAAAATAAAATAAAATAAAATAAAAATGGAAGGAAAAGCATCAAACAAAAGTCATGAGAACTGAACGCCTGTCCTGAGGCATGATTTCCTGTGAGCACCTTGGACCAGAATCTCAAAGCTTTGTGCCAATTCCCTCCCTCCCGACTCCCTGCTCCATAGCCTTGACAACTGCCTCGACCACCTCCACCCTTCACCTCCCCCCCACAGGAGGTGAGGTCACGGTGCTGAGATGGAGGTTGGGGCTGCCCCTAAGTGCTGTGATTCAGGCCAGTTTGCCAGCTTTCTTCAACTTCCTCTCCCTGCGCTGCATCGAGGTTTGAGCTGGAGTTTTGCGGGAAAAGCTGCTGTAGAGGGTACAAGACACTTCCAAAGGCTTTTAAAAAAGACATTTTCCCCTCTGCAAACAAACACCTCTGTAGTAAGTATGTGAGGGCAGGAATTGTGCCAACTGGCCAACATTTAGAATCCCGCTGCTGAGGAAGAAGCGGGGAAAGGTCCTCAAAAGTTTCACCGATGGACTACAAAGGAGTTAGATCTTGCCCCAAAGCACTCATGAGAGGTCAGCTATGTTTTTTTTTTTCTTTTTAGAAATTCCCCTCCCTCTAACATGGCTGAGGTTACAGGATGGAAAGGTGAGCCTGAGCTGATCCTGTGCTGGGGATGGCTTTCCACTACCTCGAGCGTCAAACTAAGACGAACATCCAACAAGCCTCAGTGTGGCCAGGATGAAAGGCAGTTGGAGAATGGAGTGAACTGTACTGGTCTCCTCAGTATTGTATTGATGCTGGAGAAAATGAACTGAGTCTTCCATTGATCCGTGGAGGGAAAATGTAGAAATAGAAATGGTAAATCTGAATCTCTTGACTAACATCTTAACAGCAGCCATCTTTTTTTTCTCGCCTCCATTGCTTTTTTTTGTTGCCATCTATGTAAACCAATATACATTGATGTTTTCTAGAGGGCAGTAAAACATTTGAAAGCTGTATTGGCTTGTTTTGTTCTCTCTAGATGAGGGATGGGTGTCCATGATCAATAGAGCAAGTCTGCATTACTATTAAAGTTACTGTTGTTAGAGACAGAAGAGAGAAAGAGTGATCACACAGGTCTGACGTGTGTAACTTTCACCAGATGTCCCAAGAAAGAGCTCTGACTTAGGCCCTGTAGAAATATATTGATATTTCAATCATTATCGCCAGTGATGTTCTTTTAAATTGAAAATGCAGGAAAACTGTGACTTTTTATGATCATCTTAGGGAAAACAATCTTAATTAAGATGATTCACTGATTCAGGGTTAGGGTTAGGGTTTCAGCACATTTAACACGAGCCAAAAAAATGTACTTGAATTAGTTTAAGCGGGGTTGACTTCCACCATATCCTTGACATAACGATTATGAAGTAAAAATTTTCTATTTTAAATTTAGACCTATTAAAAATAAAGCGAGAGGAGTGAGAGAGGTTCGTCAAGTGAGTTTTCCCCTGTGCCATTTACTGTAAAATATCCATAACATATCTGCAGAGGTTCTGTCTGCGGAGAGGAATATTTGATCAATACAAGCTGCTTTTTTCCCGCTTATATCCTGTCTATGGCTAAAAACTGCTCATTAAGTAAAAACTGCAAGGTTTCCCCAATTTCACATCCGAAAATATTGGTGCGAAGTCTGCAGTTGTGCCGTTGTGCCGAGTCAAACCTCAAATGAAGAAAAAACATGATGGAATTCATGTTTGTCTCAGGTATTAATGTGAGGAAGGTTACAGTCTCCTCACTACTTCACACAGATTAGATGCTTTTGTCTTTTCAGAAAAGAAGGAAAAAGAAGAAAAAAGAAAAAAAAAACTCCAAGATTTCAAACTTTATTCCCCTGGGCTTCAGGTAGGCAAAGCGTAGTGTTGTTTCAAGTTGGAAGTCACCTCAAAACAACACGTTCAACTGCATTAATCTCATCTACTTGTCAGCTTTTCCGTCACACAGACAGACGACATCCCCAGTCTTAATAAAGCCTAAACAACGTTGACAGACCTTCATGAATCACTGAACTGAACCTGGAGATATTTGCAGCAAATTTTAAACCAGAGCTAAAACGTATTTACTTTTCTTCCTGGCTTGAAAAAAAGAAAAATGTGGTGACCTCAAAACATCTGATGATGGACAGAAATCCACCACGCATATCAGGCTCACTACAAAACCTGACACATCCAATGGGTCACTAGAAGGGTATCTGTATTTTCACATTTGTATTTTATAAAATACATAAAGATACATGTGACATTTCAGTATACAATCAGCTCACAGTACACACTACTGTCCAACAGGAAACCAGGAAAACATTTAATCGAAATCAGAACAAACACACAAAAGGAAAAATAGTTAAACCTATTGGACAAGTACAAAGGTGTGTTGGGTTTTGGTAAGTAGACAGAGAATTACTATTAAAATCTTATTTTTCAACCAAAGAAAACATAAACCCACAGAAAGCAGTTGCAAACACCTCTGCAAACATGCAACATAACAGAATTTACACTGAGGAAATGGTTTCTAAAGTTTCTGCATCCTTGCTGTTGGTCACATGACACCACCTGCTGTAATACAAACTCCATCTAAAAAGTGAAATGAAAACACGTATAACATTTTGCATCAACTATTGAAATAATCCAAAACAGCTGGATATGGCAATAGTAGTAACGACAGAGAAAATGCAATTAAAATTACAACATAAATGGTTTAATTTCCAAAGAAAAGCAATAAAATAAAGCAGTAATGTGAAACAGCATTTCCGCAGGAAACTGTAATAAAAATAATGGCTAATATGAATAACTCACAAAGACAAAATTCAAATACTCAACAGGATCATTAAAAGATTCATAAAATACACACTGGAAATAAAAATTAATAAAATGCTCTTTTACATCAACACTGTAATTCACAGGATATAGGTAGAAATGTTGTATTTCATGTATTTTTCGCACAGAACATGTGACAGATGCGGTTTGTTTGTCAAACTGAAGAAGAAACATCCATGACGTTTTGAGTATGTATGCATACTAAAGCATGTACTGTAATTATGCACATAGTATCACTTGGATTAACTCGTCTGCGTCTGAGTGTAGAATGAGATGTACATTTGTGTGTGAAAAGGTTACACACAAGGATAGAACTGACTCTGCCTAGCTTCTTTACAGAGTGGAGGCATGGGATCATTAAGAGGACAGAAAAAAAAAAAAAATAAAATAAAAAATGACATGACAGCTAAACAAAAGTAATCAGCAGCTATTTGATTGACAGGATTCTAGCGTGACTGCACCCACGGGACAAGACCTAATTGCTGAAGCATCACAGGGTGAAAAGTCATAACTCACTATCATCAACACACACAATAACAGTCAAACTTAATCTGATATTATTAGTTATTCGCAGCATTTAAATAACAACGACACATGTATTGCACTTGATTCATTTGAGCATTTTTTTTTTTTTCTGAGTTGACTCAACCATACAGATACAACAGTTATGGTCCGACCCGTGATATTGTTTATTTTAAGTTGTATCTTTTTTCCTGTTATTTTGTAACTTGGATTCTTTTCCTTATATCAGGTTTTTGGGTTTGTGTGGTATTTGTTTGTCATTTCCTGTTTTATTTTGAATTTGTTTTTCCTGGCGTCTCGTCACTTGTCTTACTTCCTGTTTTTTTACCTCCAGGTTGATTACCTGACCCCACCCTAATGTGCTGCACCTGTGTCTCGTCTCCGCCTCCTCCTTGTGAGTATATGAAGCTCCTCTCCCCATTGTTCCTGTTTGGGTGGTCTGCAAACATTCTTGTTTCTGTGTTTGTAGTTTTGGAGAGTCTTTGTTTGATTCGGACGTTGGCTTTGACAAGTTCATGGAAAAACTTGGTGAGTTGTTTCATTAATTTCAATAAAGCCTCTTTTGGTTTGTACTCCTTGGCTTTGTCCAGTGCCATTTTCTGAAGTTCTGTGTCCAGCTCAGTTTTGCAAGGCAAAGTCAATGTCAATTTTATGAGTTGGACAGACTACCAAGTGAAATTGTTGGTGAAATATGGTCTAAAAGAAATGCAATAATAAAGGTTAGTGAGAACATTCGGTCTTTTCCTCCTGCCATAAGCATTGGCTGATGTTACAATCCAGTGCTGCAACCCTGTTTGGTTTGCAGTTAAGTTCTGACCAACAGATAGAGCTGCGTTCATAAATCTGTTTGCTTGTTTCAAATGTGAATATAATAGGTGCTTATTGCTGAACACTACATATACTCAAGACGAATAATGCACATGAATGTTAAGAGTGGTGTAAGGGCAGTGTGGCAAAATTTTTAAAGACAAGTTAATAGACTGTAATTACCTCCATCTGCACAGTGTCAATTGTCACTGCAAAGCAACCAACATGGTTATTAAAATAGCTTGTGATATAGATAGACAAAGTAATATAGTAAGTATTTCCTACCATGTTTGCCGTGTAAATCCAGTAGTTGTATACAATCTGATATCCTCTAGAGGTCTCCTATGGTAACATGGATGGTACACTTAAAGTACATCATATTAAACATCTACCACTGCTGAGCACCGGTTTGTTGTGTCAGTTAGCTAACATGCTAATATAAACTAATATAATATTAGCTTGGTATCCAATACGAAGACTCACGGTCTGGCATCTGCAGTTTTGTCAGATGTGTTGCAAAGAGGAAAACAAGTCGTAACCAATACAGATACACGTTTAAGTTATCCTTTTATTTTTGTTTTAGAATTATTGTTAAGCTATTTAAAATATTCCAATACTGTCATTATTGTGACTCAATATGTTCTAATGGCTCATTTTTTTACCCAGCATCTGTGGTGTCAGAGTTATGAGGTGCATTTTCTCAATCTTTTTTTTTCTTTCTAAAAATGATAATTTCTTTCACAGAAAGTTACAGTGGCACTGCGTCTGATATAAATGCATTGTGGCATTTTAACTTTTTTTTCAGCCCACCCAGACAAACATGGCTCACACACAGAGGCAAACTAACAACAACTGTCCATGTCCTAGTTCCTATATTAAATATTCTCTTGTGATTTCAAAATACATCCAGTCACATAGGATTCATGAAAGAAAAACTAAACCTGCTCACACTCCATGAATGAACAGTTTTTTTTTTTTTTGCTGATGGCACAAAACAGAAGTTTGTGCACAGATTAATGTCCTCTGTTACCACTGTGCTGGTTTAAAAAAAAAAAAAAAAAAAAAAAAAAACCAAAAAAACACTATTCTTCTCAGCTACACTGAGCTCTAAGTGTAGCCTCGGCACCCTTAGTATTTTCACCTCCCACATTGTGCTTTTAATTATAGGACATATTGAGCAGCGTGTCCAATGTACAATGGCTCCGCTGGAATATTCATGTCCTAAGTTTGAGGAAAGTGGAAAGGGGAAGGAAGTGAGATGTAATTGTAATTAGTGAAGGACCTGGTGCTGCCAATTCTCAAAGGAGCAACTGAGTTACCTGCTGTGTGCGAGGGTGTGTGTGTGAGTGTGTGTGCATCTGTTCTCCTGGCTTAGCATACCTGGACACACCAGGGAGTGAGAGGAGCTCTCTTGGCTTAACTAGGAAACATACCTGTCTGTCTCCTTGCTTCAGGCTGAAGTGGCTAGTTAGCATATGCGGCACCATGCATGCCTGTTTACCCTATACGGGTGTGTGTGGGCATGTGCGTGTGTGCGCGAGTGCACATGCATAGGCCTCATCTCAAGTCTCAACGGAGACTTGTTGTCTAAGATTAATGAAGGTCACTGGAATCCTCCAAAGTATTCTGATAATTAAGGCTTTGTTTATCAAAAACAAGTTATATTAAGAGCAAAAAGATTCATGGTAATTATTCATAATCTTAACAATTCAAGTGTAGCCACCTCATTTGTGCCTTTAATTCTTCTTGTTAATGTTTTGCATAAATCTGCATAATTACTTGAGATGCCTGTTGTATTTTTGACAGCTACTCAGTTCATGTGCACTAAAGGGTATCGAATGTGCTGCGTGGTGCATACTTAAAAAGAGCTTGTATGGCTGGAGCTGTAAAGCATATTTCAGCCATCAAGCCGGCTGTGCAGGGCAGTAATGCACACAGAGCGCGGGTGTTTTCTATCAAATGAAGCAAATGAATACTTCTGCTTCTCGCCATCCGAACGAGAGCTTTTTATGAGTGAAGAGCACCCCAAATCATGCCGCCAAAAAAAAAAAAAAATGGGTCGAATAAATCCTGGCTTGACGGCACAAAGTCAAACAGAAGCTGAAGCTGTGAAGCTATGAATTTTCTTTTGTTTTGCTGATTCTCTCCATAATATATACTCATGACATAAGTCTGTGTGTGTGTTTGTGCGCGCGCATGTGTGCGTGCGTGCCTTGAGTCTGTGGGTGTAGCTGGACATGTGTGAGGCGCCTCCTGTATAATCACCATGTTACTCTGATGCAATAATCATATGCAAATGACCACTGCATGGAAATGCTCTCTCTTGGTTTACATAATCTTGTAATGACCTCTTGTAACACTCTGTCTGTGATATTGGCCCTAATAGATTTTTCTTGCTCTAGTTTTTTTTTCAGCCCAACTTATTTTATTTATTTTTTTTTTTTTGCTGCACCGACCCCTTGAATTACATGGAGAGTGAGGCTGGCCTATTAGCACCCTGACATGAGTGATTTAATTTACCCTCAGTCTCTGTTACTCTATCTCCCCTCTTATTTAGCATGCTACAGGCGTGGACAGTAATTCCTGTGTGATTGGACTGCGATGGGCAATGATTTTAATAAACACACACGCGGCGAGCGGGCCACAGGTCAACAGTATTTGGATTCATCAGCCACACAGGTAGGACGGAGCTATGAATGACTCCAGAGCATGTCTCTCTCTCACACACACACACACATACACACACCCACACACACACTTTAAAATGACTGGTCAACACCTCTTATGAAGAAGAACACTGACTTTACCTCCTTGTTTTTTTTACTCGTTTCTCAACTTGTCTGATGATGTCTGCATATTTGCATGTTAAATGCAGGCTAAAGCATCTGTGCATACTGTGTGTGAGAGAAAGAGTGTGTGTATGTGTGCTAAGGCTGTCCACTGCGTCACACTTCTCTGCATACCCAGTCCTCCATGCAGGCCTTGTGCTCCTACTCAGAGAAGCATGTGGCTCTGATGTTAATTGAAATTTGTCTAATGAAGTAAAGTTAAGAAAGTGAGAGAGACATGTAGGAGGAGAGATAGTGAGACGAAGAGAGGGCAAGGAGGAGGAGATGCAGAAAAAAAAGAAGCCTCAACTTTCTTTAATTATGTTTACCCAACAGGCTTTGCTTCCTCATTCTAATAGCATAAACATCTGGCCATGGCGCGCCACTAGCATGGCGGCAGTAGTCAAGCAAATCTTGTGGAAAATAATGAAATTAGATCCCTGGTGCTGTGACAGTGGAAGGGCAGAAGACATCCGCTCCATGTTAATAAAATTGCCATGAATGAGTGAATACAATTAGGAAATTGTCAGTGGCGGCAGTGAACTTTTGTAACTCATCGATGTTTGCATCATTCGATTAAAGCGGCAATTTAGACTTGTTTATTTGCGGCTGTTGTGGCTTTTATTAATCGTGACCCGGCAGTGATTGGCCTGCGATTAAAGCAGTCACATATGATGTGGTGGAGGGTGAGGGATGGATTGGTGGGCAGGCTGATGGAGAATGTATTTTTATTGTTTTTTATCTCTATGAGCACATATGGAGGATGGGGCTATGGCTATTTTCGTGCTTTTAATTGTTTATTTCTATAATCTTTTGTCTTTGCTTTCAATGTGCATTAGTTACTGAAGTTATGGACGTTACTGTGGACTAAAGGTAACTGCTGGTGTCTGGCAGAAATTGGGCTACAATAGGATGGAAAAATGTGGCAGAAATAAGGTCAGACAGAACACACAAGCAGTGTGGAATAATGCTGTTCCCTAGATTCTCTTTTCTTTGACTTCCTGTTGCATCAGACGCTGTACCCACAGTTTATAAAATACATAAGAAATACAAGGTAGAACCTTGTTTTAAAACACCTCATGATTCCATAAAGTTCAGGTTAGTTCAAGGTTATGGGCTGTAAAGTTCCTACAGTAGAAAAGTGGTTATTATAGGAATGTGAAGACTGCAAAAGTATTTTAAAATCTGCTCTTGTGGATGTGATGTTATGCACCTTCCAGGCCACAGGATTGCAGAGATCATTCACAGGAAATGCTAATATTGATTGGAAGTAAAATGATATTTAGTGTTATTTTGATGATTCATAAAATGATTGCGTCATACATCAAGCAAAAATGCCTGATGTTTGTTGTAAAAATCAACATCTCTGGTTTTGAACTAGCTTTTGAACTAGTTTTGAAGTAGCTAACAAAGAGTAGCATCCTATTAGTGGATTTTGGCTTTGATATGTGATCTTCAAGATTTGCTAATGTAAAAGTTATTGCAACATCCAATGTCTTCACCACTAAAGTAGAAATTACACTTGAAACTGGTTGATCTTTTTTAAGTGGAAGTAGCTCATCCTACTCCTTTGATTCATTACAATGAAGAAAAGAGCCAATTTTTTTTCTCAACCCACAACATTTTCCTTTCAGAAGTTACTGTACTTGGTATATATACTGTGTGTGTGAGAGAGAGAAAGTATAAATATATATGTATGTACAGCTTGTGGTAGCTTTAAAATAAACCCCTCCAAATGTCCGATCACTCTGAGTTTCCTTTTGAAATTTGAAGTAGCACTTCCTTACCCTTCTTGCTCTGTGCTTTCTAGAGAGAGGTCTGTGTTTACCTTACAGCCTCACGCAGGCAAGGGAAGGGATTACATTTGTGGAAATGAGTTGTCATTTCAGGAGGTAATAATGGATTTGGGCCTGAGAGCTCAACAAACATAACACGGGGAGAGCGGAGAGATTGAAACATGGGAGCCGCGGTACAGAACGTGTGTGTACATTGTGGATTTGTGCGCACACAGGAAGAATGGGACCCCCTCCACACACACACACACACACACAGACACAGACAAAAGCACACACGCGCTTACACTATTTGGCTGGACATCTGTACAAATGAATATGGTTTGATTCGACTGGGGTGCCTCTTTGGGGGGTGGATATCCCACCACAAGATTCCTCCAATCTTCAAAGCTCTAGTCCGGTTGGGAGTAATGATTTCCATCCCTGTTGCCAGACTTGGTTTGTCCTGTCATCACCACTGTATTTACTGACAACCATGTTTTATCTTTTGTCTTGGCTGCCTTAAGGATTGCCTCTATAATATCTGACACTGACTTGAAATGTCTTTTTTTGTCTTTGGCTGGAGTTTTTGGAAGTTCCGTTCTTGCTTGCCAAAGAAAACAGGCCCTCTTCGTTTTACCCTTCTGTGTGTAACCGTGACCTTTGGACTGCATGGTAGTATGCCAGTCACATTAAGTCCATCATCATCACACAAACCCTCTTATTCCATCAGAAATATCTCCTGCTGAAGTTGTGCCAAAAAACAAAAACGGATCCATGAATTATTCTACACTTTGACCTTTAACAACTTCAGATTGCATCTTCATCAGTACATACTTCAAGGACTGAGGTTGATGTTTTCATAGATTCACGCTGTTCATAAGAACCAAAACCTGACGTAGGACCAGCGTCCAAATTATAGTCCCTCAGTTAATTAACATCATCACTGATCATGTGGTGCATCACAGAAACCACATGAGAAAAACGTGTTTTTTTTTTTTTTTTTTTTTTTTTTTTGGAGCAAGATGGAACGTGTTAATTGTGAAGTGTATGGGAAAAACTGCTGCCTTGTTTGATAAAACTGCTTTTTAATTAGTGTAGAATTATGTGGCTACTAGTTTGTGTCTTCGTCCACATATTGGATCAGGTCTAATTATCCTCAGGTCTGAACAGATCGGGGTCCTTTTGTACAAGAGTCTTTTTTTTTGTTATTGTTTTTTTTTTTTTTTCTAAATTAATTTATGTGTTTTGGGTTTAAATTTTAACTTAAATTACTTTATTGCCTTGCATCTGCCCTTTGTAAAACAGGTTGTAATCTCAGAATCAACTTTACTGTTATTACTATAAATATGGTAGTGATATTATCCACTGAAATAAACTCTAGGCATGTGGATAGTGCATTTAGGGACATTAATCATAAGGTCATGCAAGGTTAGAAGCAAACTCTGAACATTTGTAGAGACACTTTTTCTTCCGTGATCTTCACATTAACAATATAATAACCTTCTCAACTGTCCAGATGTTTATTTGTTTATATTGTGCAAATTCTTTATATATTTTGTAGTCTTCCAGGTACATACAAAGCATGTGGGTGTTATAGCTGCTTGTCTGCATAAATGTGTTCTTAAAAAGTAAGACTGTATTTTTGCATTTTTAATTCAATGAACCCTTGTAGTGAGACCGGCTTAGATTGTGAAAATATCAAAAACTATATATTAAATCATGATTTAACTATCATCAAGGCTAAGTATTATATAGGCGATAAAGGTGTAAAAACACATTTTTTAAAATGACTGTAAGCTATATCGACTAATAGAGGTCTCAGGTTTTGTATGTATTTTATAGTTAATGATGGAACCATATGCTTTAGCTGTTGAGAATGTGTCTTGATGGTTGTACAATGATCATTCCAGATAAAAAAAGAGGTTAAGAGGCTAAGCTCCAACATACATATATAAGATATTTTGAGATATGTGAAGCAGTGAAATCATAGGTCAACTATTACTGATACATGAGATAAGAAAAACATACACACACACACACATTTGGAGTCACTGCACATTTTAGAGTAAATATCATTAGCCTGACTCTTATATGGTAATTTCCTGCAGGTTAGGGGAAGGGGAAGTGGTATATGAATTTGTGTATGAGAATGTGTTCACCTTTTGTGGGCGTGCAAGTATTTGCATCTGCGTAGAAATGCATTTTGTGTACAAGTATCTACTTGTGCATTTTTGTGTGTTTGCATGCTTGCACGAATACAGATGTACTGTATATCTCTGTGTGTGTGTGTGTGTGTGTGTGTGTGTGTGTGTGTGTGTGTGTGTGTGAGACAGATGGGTAATAGCCCCTGTGCTGAAAGCGGGGCCCTGTGTAACGTGCAGCCCTGATTGCAGACCTGATTACCTGCCATATGCTAGCTGAAGGGTTGAGGGCTGGACCAAATGAGAACAGTATGCAAACGTTAAAGCAGCATTATTATAGCGCAGTCATTATGCCCCGCTCTGGCAAATGAAAACGAGCGTGGCAGGGAGGGAAAATAATGAAGTCGTAAAAAAACGGACGGGTCACGGTGCGTGGTCGCTGCTGCTACCACCTCCCAGCTGTAATCCCATTGGCTAAGGGGGAAGAGGAAAGGTCTCCTGCTAGGATGAGGGTAAATCATTGTTTAGACCACAGGGTGGCCCTGTTTGATTGAAAAGCCTTACGGAGGGAAAAGATGGCAGTTAAAGATCAAACTGTATCACTTTCCTGGGTACATCACCTTTAGTTGGGGAACGAGTATGAAACACAAGCAACTATGCGAGTGTGTGTGTGTGTGTGTGAGATGTGATTATGTTCCTATTAGCCTCTCCATTATGCATGGAGCGTACGGGGCTAAACTGACCTTGTAAGATGATCATTGACTCTTCTTGGAAAACACTTGTTATCCTAGGATTAACACAGACACCAATTACTACCTGCTCGCCACATGAGCTTAGAAAATAAAACATTTCCTATCTGCGTCTCTTACACAAGGAGAACTCCAAGCCCTCTGTTTACACACAAGAACATGGGTGTACACAAATAACTATAATTTCCAGGAGTTTGTGCACTTATTTGTTTTAGGTCAACTAATATATAAATTAAAAAACAGGACTTATTATTTTCTATCCAGGCAATATTTCCCAAAGACAAAACATCATATGGCAGCAAATTTAAAGATGTGTACAGCATGTTTTAAGAGTCATGAACATTAAAGTTTAATGGGTCAAATTCCCAGAGGTTTTGCATGAATAATGTTCTGTGTTACTCTCCTTCAAATACATGATAATCATGACCCTCATATCAAGTGTTAATGGAGGGAATAGTGGGTATCACTTTTTCAACAGATTGATGTCTTATTATACTGAATGACTCTTTTTTATGGTTCTAAATGATGTCTTACTTATATTCAAAGTAAGCTCTAGTAGCATACATACATGGCATACATATATTCGTTTGTGGTTTTTTACCAAAAATGTGATTCTTACCTTCTACCCAGACAGTTTATTAAAAAATGCTTTAAAATATACCATTCAATCTTCACACTTTATAACCAGAGAATGTATAACTAAAAGCTAGAAATCTAAATAAATTACCAAATTAAACTTAAAATACTTCTTGACTTCCATTAATCATACAGTTACATATATGTACAATATACATTTTGATAGTGTGTATGGGTGTGAGTGTGAGAGCCCACACAAGTTTATTGGGATGGACTTAGCTTAGTGATTCAGCCTATAGATTGGTAAGATGGGAAAACAGTTAGCCTTGCTCTGTAAAATGTTTTTAAAAGGTGCTTTTTATCACCTTGTCTAAATGTACTTAAAACACACACACACACACACACACACACATACAGAGAGCTAGTTTTATTTTTTCAGTTCAAATAGATCTGAACTAGCTTTCAGTTTTAATGCTAAGCTAGGATAGCCATATCTTAGACCCAGTTTCTGTAAGTGATAGTTGTCAAAATTATCTTCCTCTTAGAAATATTAGTTTATGATTGGATATGAAACAACTTCTCATTTAACATAATTTTTAAAATGCTGAATAAGTTTTTTTTATACCAATCAAAATCACTTTGACATTAGTCTTTTCAGTTTTCTATGGTTACATGACAACATTTCTGCTCTTGTTTTGCTCTAACTTGTTTATGGAATTCTGGGCTATAGCACCAGCATTATCTGGTTCTATGTTGTACCATGTATGTGAGTTGTGTGCTGTGTTGGGTAGAAAACTGCTTCTCATTTAAAAAGCTGAGACTCCAACCTCACTACAAACCTGTTAGCGGTGTATGTAAGGAGCGACTCTTGTTGCCAGGGGCTCCCCATCACTTTTCCCATTTCCATCCACCGGGAGAAAAGGGGAACTTTTGCATAATCCTGAAGCCCATTGTGGCCTACTTAGTAGGAAGGGAACATGCCTTTCTGACTGGTCGTGCCTTTGTATGTGGGTCAGCTTCATTCAAATTCTCTTTCATTCCAGCTCTTCTTCCGACACTGTGGCCCATCATTAGCTGTAATATAGGTCACCCCAGGCTTTGTGAGGCTGCAGCCCCATTTGCATTCTTGATTCAGATGTAGCAGCCTTTGAGTGACTGTAGGTAAGGAGGTGGGGAGGTGGGAGGCAGGTAAAGGCGAAGATTTTACAACTCTTGATGAAAGGATGGGGTCAGTTTGGATACAAGCTTTAAAGGATCTGCATGTTTTCCCAGTGGTAGAAGGATGAAACGCTTAAGATGCAGGTTGAAATGTACAGTAGGTACTCTGCCCCTCCTTTTCTTCATGGTGGAAAAGAGAAAAGATAAGGAAGTGATTTAATCCTGTGGTTAGACTTACTGCTACGTGTCATACTTCAAGACATAATCACACAAGGCAACTATTATAATGAAATCCAAAGATACTTAAGAAGGAAAGAAGACCTGTAGTTGAGCCCCTGTGCTTGCAATTCATTAAGCTTTGTAAAGGCAATGGTCACTGCTGCTTTCAATTTAACTTGACAGCCTCTATTATTGGTGTTAAATAGAGGAATACAAGTAGATATTTGTTCTACACATCCTGTCACTATGAAGTAGACAGGATGAGCCCACTGGTAAGTAGTGGCTAACATTTCAGAATAAAATACTCACATACACATACAAAAAAAAAAAAAAAAACATTCAAACTCTATATGAACTGAGCATACTGGTTGTTGCAACACAATTTGTAAACAGAAGACTGCATCATTGACAAAGAATGTCTGAAAGTCACAACATCTGGTTGGGACTTTCAGAGTAAAAGCAGAGTGAAAATGGGATGTAGAAACTTGTGGGTTCTGAAAATGATGTTAAATTTCCATAATCTGTAAGTTAAGTGATAAGATTGTACCATAATGTGCATTGTTATTTTCATTTTGTTATGATGGATTTATAAATAATAGATATTGAACTCAAGGTGTGTGTATTATTATTAATAACATATGAGTCAATAAATTTAGCAATGATAATGATGATGGACGTTTGACCATTTTCTGCTGTGCAATGTGTTTGGAGCACTAATGTTATTATTTCAAATCAACAAAAAGCAGCACAACAACTCCAGCCTCTGTGTAGTTAGTATGCAGAGGAAACGAAGTCTATTGACAGTATTTTTCTCCTTGGCAAATTACACGTTTCAGCCTTAATTGTTATTGGAGATGTTATCATAAAGCGGATGCAGCCCTCGCTTCTGATTCAGGTGGTGGAGGTGGGGTGAAGACAGCAGAGGAGGGGAGTTATGCAAAATATGGCCTATGTATAATTAATGCCCCCCCACCCTACACACACACACACACACACACACACCTCTGTCCTCTTTAGGATGGACAGCTGGTGCCAGGGTGTCTTTTTCACCTCTAAAGGCTATGGTGTTAAATTGAAATACTGAGGGGGGTTGTGGGGCATAGAGACTGGTAAAGGGCGGACACAGAGAGAACACACACACAAATTTGGGTGACCACAACTTAACATAATTTGAACAGCCTATAAAAAACTGTAACTGCAAACTGTAAGTCTGATGTCTTAACAAAACTTCTCATATCCACATGACTTACACAGATGTCATTTTTCATCCATAAGGGCTATTTTTGATAAGTTCTTTTGAGTTTAGTTCTTTTGTTGCAGTTACAAAAAGGAGACACAAGGTTGAGTGGTAATGTTTTAACACTTTAATACCAGTCAGCAGAAAAAATGTACTTATTAACCTTGACACCAATGATTGCATATTCATCTCCTGATTATTTTTAATCATTTGTTTGTTCCACAAAATGTCAGATGGTAGTGAAAAATCTATTCACTCTTCAGTAACACCAACTGCAGTGAGCCCTCCTATCTTTTGCAGTTTTGCAATTGTGAAACTACTTTATACTGTATAGTCATCACTAAAAAGTCTAACCCTCGCCATAAGCAGGTGGGTATGGTCATTGCATCATCTAAAACAACAAAATCATACTCACTTTTCTACCTCTGCTTTTTCCCTGTGTCCCTCACAAGCAAACACAACTTGGCTGCCATCGACCATCTCACCAGTAGAGATGGGCAGATTTTGTTCTTCTTTTCCATCTTGTAAAGCCATTTCTTGCTAAAGTAGAACTAGTACTCATGCACACAGCTGACTTTTTCACGCCCTCGTCAGTTTACCTACTGTACTCCCTATCTCTTCATTAATTGATCCACACGACTCCGATTATCTCGACTCTTATGCAAAAAAGCAAGAGTCTCTGCCATCTCTTTAGAAGATAGCAGAAGGTGAGACGGGCAGAACTTCAGCTGAAACTCTTTATGTGCTTTAATTCCTGATGGGAAACACGTTAACACCCCCCTACCCTCTTTCCTCTTATCTCCAACTGGATCCTCTTTTGATGTCCCAACTCTAATCAACTCTTCGGGGCTGTCGGATGTGTTGGTTGACACAGGACAATCGTCAGAATCTGAATCGTTCCATCTTGCCTGACATTATGGTGGCATTTTTGTTATGGCAGAGGTAGGGGGTGCATGGATTGGTTCATGGGGCCCATAATTCTTTCTATTGGGAGGAGTGTTTATGTGTGCGTGAGAGTGTGTGTAGGGGGGAGTGCATATTCATATATGCGAGTCCACACGCATCCTTATCAGGGACAGCATGGGCTCTATTCATACCAACTGCTATCGGCATAATTCTTTTTGACATTTTAGATAAGCATCTTAACGGAAAGCTCCCAACTACGCAGATGGGGGAGTTGTCAAATAATGAAGGAATCCTACATGTTTACTACTAAAATATCAGCCTTTTAAATTGGTGTCTGGATTTGACTGTTATCGAGCAATCTGTGAACTCTCATCCTACCTCTTCCTGTATCTCCGGGAGGGACAGGGGTTAGGAGTGTGTGTGTGTGTGTGTATGTGTGTGTGTGTGTCTGTGTGTGTGCTCTTTAGCTGATGATTTACATCACTACCACTTTAACATGGTATGTGTCCCCTCACTGTATCAAAACATGCCGAAACACCATACATTAATCCTATCTGCTCCTAATCTGCTAATATTTCCTGGAGAATTATCTGAGAACACTGTTTCATATGCAAATATGTTCAGAAATGGAGTAAACACAGCACTGACTGTCCGGTGGTAAAACATCTACTGTGCCTGCTGTTAGCTGGACAGATTAAGCATCTGCTGCAGCGCCTGTTTGGCTGGGAGTAAACACAAACAAATTATCCTTGGATTATGGATCAACCTCTAATCACCGGTCAGCAAGGACAAAGGCCTAATACTCTGAATTAGCTGGCTATTTAGTTGAAGAAGTTTCAGCAGAAGCTAACATGAAACTATCTAACTACACATTTATACAAAAAATGTGTTCTCACTTTTGGCCTGCATGTCAGTTGGAGTTTTCCTTCTTTTTTTCCATGTAATGCTTATTGTTTTGAAGGGTATAGGGTTCATCTTAGACAGGTTGCATGTCTATCATAGGGCCCCAACATATTTTTAACACTTAATTTTACTATAGGATCATAGTATATATCATAGATCATCAACTGGTCTTGATGGTGGTCTGATTTATCCTGGTGCATCAGACGCCTTCGTATCATTTGGCTTTGTGCAAAGTGTCTGAAAGCTATCCACTGGTGTTCACTCCACGGTGGGCGGATACTTTCTGGTGGTGTCTGGGTACCAGGAAAGTAGCAGTTGAGCATAAGTTGAAAATGTGCATTAACGAACGGCATCAACTCTACGACTTATGCGTCTATATCCATCCCATCAGCTTCATTCAGTGCTGTAGGGGGGTGGGGTGAAAAAAGTTTATTTGGACTGGTTTCTAAAATTGCCGATCTCTTGGACATGCATATCAGTCTCTATAGTTTTTAAACTATAAACAAGCTATTCTTCAGTAGAAACTGACTTGTTCAGCAGTCGGTGGAGGATATTCCACTTCAGCTAAGACCCAGCCAACAAAATGTCAACAAAGTGGTGGTGTTGTGATTGTGTTCTTCTCACATTTTGGGCTGCATAATACCCTTAAATCATTTCTTGAATGCCGCATGCTATCTGAGTATTGTTGCTGACCTGGTATATTCCCTTATGGTGACCATTAAACATCTTCTAATCTTACCAAGCAAAACTCTTAACTCAGATCCAATCCAAGGGAAAACCTTTGGCATGTGGCATAACAACAGCTAAAATGCAGTAAAGATATGAGCCAATCACAGGAATATGCACCAGAATCTCAAAGGAATGACTCCAACATGTTTGTGGAGATCATGACGTGAAGAAGTCAGAGAAGCTAACAAGAATAGATCCTGTCCAAAAATGCTATAGAGATACAAGGCTTTTGAAAACTTAAATGTAAATCCAAAATACACCCAAACGTTTGTCTGTTTACTTCATTTTACAAGCGTATTTTGCAAGATCTATTATAAGACCATGGTTTTTGCACAGCCTGAACAAGCTTCATGGAGCTGTCAGTTTTTTTTTTTTTTTGTAACATATTTCACTGAAGTTAATTTTTCTTCTCACCGGTACTGTTCCAAATAGTATCCAAAATGAACAAAGGTGCATAGGCAAGGTTTTACAGGCAGACAAAAACAACTACTCACAGAAAGTGGAAAAAAAAAAATCAGAAAAAGACCAAACAAGAAACATCACAAAACTAAGTACTGAACCAAAATGAAATAATAATAATAAAATAAAATAAAAGAGAAAGTAAACAGAATGACAGTTTTGAGAGGCACCAAGAGTGACATTTATTCTCTGAAGAACATAAACAGGTTTTGTATGAAGCAAAGACAAAACAGTACTTTATCAAGGTAAAGTGTATTTATTCTTTTCAAGCACGGAGAGGAAGAAAAAGCAGAGTCCCTGACAAAAGGATATTCCTAATAGGACAGAAATAATCAACAGCGGCGCCTGAAGAAAGCCACCACACATGCATGTTCATATGTTAGAGGGCTGTGGCCAGTCAGCCACATAATAGAACAATCACTCTGTCACTCATCCTCTTGTTATTCCTGTTAGTCCATTTAGAAATTACAAAAAAAAAAAAAAAAAAAAAAAAATCTTGCTTCTGATCCTCTTCTGTCCTGCTTTTTTTCTCTCCCTCTCTTTTCCTCTCTCAGATCTGTCCTTGGTGACCATCTTCCCATTATTCCTTCATCATGATGCATTGTATGTCTCCGCCAACCGACTATTTTAATATGTCCCAAGCACCTTTTATCCTGTGGACACCTAGATATGAAAAATGAATATAAGAATAAATCACATGGCAGTGATGAAACACATCAGCTATTGTGTACTGTGAAGAGTTCTTTGAGTGCTCGAAGGGTGGGGAACTTTCCATGCATGTAAAGAAATCACGTCAAATTGCAGTTCAAGTTTCAAAGTAGAAAAATACATAAAAAATACAAAATCAGGACAAAAATGGAAAAGTACACATCAGGAATGAGTAAACTTTGCACTCACTGCAGCTGGATGCTGCTTTGTGAACAGAATTAGCTCTGGGCTCACTCTTACTTAAAATTGCACAGGTTCTAAATCTTATGGTGAAGGAGAAAGAATAGATTTGTTATAAGGGAAACAACCAAAATGGTCGAGATTATTTTAGATTCAACCTTAGACCTGAAAGTGTCCATATCAGTTTTAGTCATTGTAAAAACTGAAACCTGACCAGTTTAGTCTCATTTTACTAATAAAAGAAAACATGAATACTTATTTTAAGTCTTAAATGAACAAAACATTGAACATATTAATTCTATTTTACTCAGTCATAATATATTGTGTATTCCATCCATATGGGCTTCCCATATTGTACTCAAACATATATTTAAGTTATGAATCATGCTCAACCAACACAGGAGATACTATGGTAATTTATTGTATAGTATCATAAATATAGTTTCAAAAAAGGAGTCGCATCTCAACCAAAATGATTCCAAATGCTTTTCTCTCAGCTGGTCGCCATTTTTTTATCAGAGGACATTTCGACATGTCCTTGTATGAAAACCGCAAATGGAACAGACTTTGTTTGTGATGGTTCAGTTCTGTCAATTGTCCCAATGAGTCTTTTTTTCCCATTTGATCTTTTTTTTTCTCATCATCATCATTAGATAAACATTTTAATTCAGATCCTAATGAACCTTAAAAGCTATTTTATAGCTGCAGGGCTTCTCTTCTGACATGACTACGAACACAGTTGTTTTTTGTCTATGACAATTGTGACTCCATTTATCAGCGTGTGTGTGTGTGTATTTTTTTCCTGCCATGTGCTGCTGTTGCTATCACTTATTATTCCACCACCTTCTCACTTAGCTAAGCACCCTGAGGCCAAAGGATGGGACTCAGCCCAGGTTCCTCTGCTGGGGGTGCTGCATTCCAAACATGAACCCAAGCGTACAGAAAAGAAAACTTACGAATATTGTCTCATCTTTGTCATTAAACTCACTAATCTCATCTTTATTAAATCTTTTATTTTGAAATTCCACTGCAATTAACTTTTTTTGTCAGTCACAGTTAATACTAAAGTCAGCATAACCTAAAAAAAACACACACATCCTTAAAAAAAAAAAAAAAGAGTGAGATCTTCTTGAAATGTAAATCGTCTCAGACCCTATGAGGTGGGAAAAAAAAAAAAAAAATCTGCTTTTGTTTTAAGCATTCCTGTATTTTTTTCATAAGTATACCACCACACTCTGGTGGCATATTTTCAATCATTATTAGAATGCCGGCAGCTCAAGGCCCGCAGGCTTTAACCTCTGGTATGTTCGGTGTGTGATAAAAGGCGAAAGCACTATCAATCTTTATTGTCTGGCCCACACACTGTAATTGCATTCAATAGTCCACTGATTCTCATGTCTGCACTAATGTCTGGGAGCAGAGAGGAGCCAGATGCTCTGACTGCATAGCAAACGTGTGTGCGCAGATACACACACACATAAACACACAGGTGTGCAGACACACAGTTCAAGCTCTTTTACTGAAAACAATACACACATAAGAGTGCTTATACTGAAAAAATGCAGCAGGAATATGCGCAGAAAAAATAAATACACACATATGACACAAAACATAGGCAGTGTGTTGCAGCACTTGGCCTCTGTGTGATGAATTGTTGACAGAATTCATCTGTGCGTCCAGAGCATACACAGAAGACGATCCATCGTCTGGTTTAGATTGTTTATGCATAAATGTGTGGTCAGTATATATTGCATTTGAATGTGTGCTGGTGATGTCACCGCTAGGCCAGGTCATGTATTATTCAAATTTAAGCAAGCCAAAGGTTACAGGAAAGGAAGGAGTGCCAAACACTCGATTGGATCTCAATGAATAGTAAAGAGATTGACGGAGGGAAGGAGAGGATGAGAGATGGGGGTGGGGGGCAACATAAGAGACAATCAGCGTGAGTGAGGTGACACAAAATAGAAAAAAAAAAAACATACATAACATAGTAGCGCTTGTTATTTGTAAAAGCTTGTTGTAATACAGTATCCACACTCTGATTAAATCCAGGTGCTGCTTTTTCTTTTGTTGTTCTACATCAGCCGACAGAGTTTACCAGTGTATAGTGTGTGTTTGTGTTGTGTTGCTTGTGCGTACGTCTTCCACGTGATGTGTAGCTTATGTGTATGAGCAGTTTGATTCCATATTACTTATCCTTACCAAGCGCCTTCAAGTCAGGTGGCAGGCACAGTCTCACACTGTGGGCAGCATTGATAAGACACACACACCGAGCTCTGGGTAATAGATTTGGGTTTGTTGACATGACCACACAGTGCACAAAGCCTCAAACCCCGAGGATCAAACCAGATGAAAAGCTGGACTGAGATATTGGTTATGCTGAGACATTCCTACATTATTCTTGTTGAAATTTGAACAACACACACCCACACACAAACACACACACATGAATTTCCTGCACAGCGTGTTTGTACATCATCACCTCCCTGATGATGAACTATGGTGGTGCTTTTCTTTTGCACTTCCCATGTACTCATGTGTTATACAGTCTGGGTGATAATTAATGCTTTCAGTGCCACTGTTTTTGTTGCACTTAACTAAGTGGGCCAAGGCTAACAAACTAGCATCAAATCCCAAATGAATTGAATATAAGAGAGGCTTGGATCTGTCTCCAAACTACACTTCAGTAAAGGTTGATTATTCTTTATGGTCAGTGAGGGGTTGTGGCAGAGATCTGCTGGTTTTACTTTAAGATCACGATCATGCCGCACAAGGTCCCCGACTTAAAAATGTTGTTTACTGCTCTGACTTCTTTGTGCAGCTGTTTTGCCCGTGCATACATTTGTATGTTACACACATACATACACTTTAACACATGCACACAGAGCCAGCAGGGCATGGAGCTTGCACACTACATACAGTAATACATTGCTGAATATCAAAGGAAATTACCCTTCACCTCAGTGCATGGATCTTAGCGAGTTCCTTAACCAGAGGAATGGGCTTTGAACCAGGCAGATTCCCCGAGGGCCTGTATCCCAGCCCCTCCCCAGAACACCGTGCTGGATAAGGGCCGTAATTCCCACTTTTAGGTTTCCATTAATCTGATCCTGACACAGGGGAGATGGGCTGCTTTGCATATCGCCTTCCCAAGATGGAGGGCTATTTACATGATCGCCTCCAGATTGAATATGATCAGTAGCCCACCTCCTCTGCCATCCTCTGCAGCTGAGGCAGAAAAATGCAGATTTTTTTCTTTGCTGCATTATCATGGGTGAAACATTAGTCACACAGGTATATATAGTATTCGCCTTAGTGTTTTAATACATTTCAAGTTCGACTTGTTATGGATTTCACAGCTCCATGCTTGATTTTTTTTGACAAACGCCAAATTTTCTTTATGAATGTGACAGCAGAGATGGATAGATCGACCCATTTATCATCGCTTACTGATAGCGCTTCGCATTATTGCTACCAATGAATAAGCCCCCCCTTCTGTCTCTTTCTCAACAAATGTGAGGAACACTAGTGAACAGTGCTCCATTTGAAACCATGAAGGCAAAACCCCCATGTAAATGTATCTGTAATGAAAGCCGCGTACAGGAGGTGCATTATTTTCTTTCTGCTACATTTGTTTCTGAATATCAGATGAATATGATAAATGTGGAGCAAGGGGGTGGCGGCAGCGGGAGGACGCCAAGTAAGCAGAGGATGTGAGATGAGTGATATTGTTATTACACCACCAACGACGAACAGCAGAAGTTGAGGTGGTGTGAGACTGTAGTGTAGGGGGCAAACAGACGCACACACTTCATCTCACACACACTGTAATGCTCTTTCACATGCAAACACGTTGTCTCTTTGTCTGCCCAATCGTTATCCATCCCTTGAACTGCCTCTATTGTTTCACTTTATTTTTCCTTTCAGCGCGTCAAGCCGAGACGTGATTCCACACTCATGTGAATCCCAGTTGTGAGCTGATATCCAGCAAGACAGCAACAATGGGTTGTGAAAAAAAATAGAATATCACTCTACAAACACCACCACTGTTTAGTGTGATGAAAGAGGAAATCCACATGCACACAGCACCAGAGAAATATTGGTGAGGGAAGGCTGACCAAATGTCAGTGCTCTTGTCTTTTGGTTCAAAGTTCTACTCTTTGGCAGAAAACTAGCAGGTGGCTGTAATCACACCAAAGTTCAGCTGTTCTGAGACAATAGGTGGAAAAAATTTTTTTTTTAAATTACAACCTCACTTCTGTAACATTTTTGAGTGGAAGTCATGCAACGTGTGACTCTTTGTCACCAACGAAGAATTTACGCATGGAGCTAATTGTCACTTTGACATACACTTCATGTAAAGAGTGTAATAGAAACCATCCTACATCCTCAGTCACTTTGTCTCGGGCACAAGGAAAACATTCAAGCTTCCTGTAAGTGCATTTCATGCTTTTAATTGACACCATTGCATGTTAATTCGAAGCATGTCACGGATGTGTCACACCAGTAAGCCTCCAGTGTCCGACCTCATGTAATGTCGAATTACATTCCTGCTGCTCATTGCTGTGACAGAAGATAAGCTTCTCCAACAGTCATGTAGCTTAGGTGCTTATTTCCTCTTCCTTGCTGCCCTTCTCACTTAGGTGGACAATGAACAGACTGTGTATTGTTATTGTTTTCAAATCCATTTGTCTGCTTCTGATCACTTATTCTTCTGTCTTAGTCTGAATCCACATGTATAGCCCTGATTCTACTACATCTAGTAGGGTACAGTTTATTTGGACCTTGAATTAAGGACAGGGAAAACTGCAGACACCACAGCCCTGAAAATATTCTGCATAATAATATTATGCAGTTTTATTTGTACAGAACCAAAACTTAGAATCTATAACAAATGCCACCAATTACTTCAGATAAATACTTCAACAAACCCCCAAAACAGATAATGTTATTTGTATAGCATGTTCCTTAATATATGTAATGTATCCATGCACCTTCATTGTTACCAACACCTACCAACTGTTTGTGCATTTATTCCAATCATATACCAATAGAGCAAAAGATCATGCTAATACAGGAGCTCTGTTTAATGTTCACATCAAACATCAGAAGTGAGTGTTACATTGAGGCTGCTTTGACAAATTCTGAAACGTTTCTTGAAATCATAATGATGATTCAGAAAACAAAAACACTTGTTTGTTGATAAGAGAGGTCAGAGGAAAATGTAGTGGTAACTCAGATAACCACTCTCTGCAAGTGTGGTGAGAAGAAAAGCTTTAGGAATTAGCATGAACACATCTTCAACAGCAGAAAATCATGTTAGGTTGTAGCAGAGGCTTGAGGCTGCAGAGGTCACTATTACCACCTTACTAAAACTGGAATGTTGAAGACAGGAAAATGTTGACTTGTATAAAAAATCTAGGGCATGCAGATGGTAGAGTTAGAGTTTGGCACCAAAAGCATGAATCCATTGACCCAACTTTCTTTATGTCAACAGTCCAGGCTGGTGCGGTAATGGTGTGGGAAATGGTGTCTGGCACTTTTTTGGCCTTTACCATCAATTAATCATGGTTTGAATTCCATAGCATATCCTTATATTGTTGTTGACTGTGCCCATCTGTTCATGGCCACAGTTTACTCATTTACTGGTAGTTACTTCCTGCAAGATGAAGGGAACAATAAAAGGCATCTCAAACTGGTTCCATGAATTTGACAATCAATAACTTCAATAGCCTTCTTAATCTCCAGATTTGAAATGTGGCACAATGGGACCTTGACAGTATTAGGTAGACTTCCAGTGGTGCAGTTACTTAGCGCATGTTACTTTTGTGACAGTACACTGTAGAGCAATGACAAACTTGTAAGTTCATCTGGAGCAGTGTTTACCCACAAGATCAAAGTTTTGTGATTTTTAAATCTGCAGAAATAATGTGATGGACACTAGTGAATGTAGACCAGAATCTCAAAGAAATGTTTCCAACACAGAAATCCATGGCATGGAGAATTAATGCCATTCTCAGAGCTACCACATTTGTGTTTTTTTCCATTTAGGCTTTTTTAGTTTTGAGATGACTCAAAATGCTGCAAACTGTGTCACATTCACAGTCACGCACACATTCATACAGAGCTTCTCTATCACACATGTGCTCATACACTGAGGGGGCAGTTAGGGATAACTATTTCACACAAGAACATTTCAACGTGTGGAATAGAGGAGCCAGTGATCAGACCACCAACTTAGCGATTAGTGGATCTGCTCCACCTCCTTAACCTCAGTGGCCCTTTTCTGGTCTGGTAGTGTAGAGAAGCACTAAAGCCTACCGAAAACATACAGTGCCACACAAACACTTCCCTATGGCCCTTTGATACCACCATTTGTTATCAAGGTCACACCATTGTCTTGATCTCATTTGCATTATTTCATAGTCCCAAGTGAATCGAGACAAATTCCATATGGCTGCTGCAATAGCACCAAGATGGGAGCTATGAAAGCAGGGAAGATTGGCTTTGACGCCTTGCGGCCTGTGCGTCTTGCGGTGCTGTATCCGGTCTAAGAGCGATAGCACTGGCCCCAAGAATAGCTCCAAATTATTCATAGCAAGGTATGACAAGCTCTGGTGAAAAATATGACTGTGTCTGTGTCCATTGCTGCAGGCCAGGGGAAGAGATTAGATATAAATCTATTAGCCAGTAAGTAATATGCTATCACATTAAAGAACGGAAACCTCTTACTGGTCAGCAACTCTGTGGCACATAGACAATATCTTATAAATTAATGGTCATCACACCTGTGGGAGTTAATCACTTCTGGTAGTGAAGAACTACAGAAGTGAAAACTGAATGCCTGTTATTGACACGTAGCAATAAGTTGAACTTCTAAACAAGATTTTGGGGAAGCAGAAAGCTAAAATGGAATGTTTTGAGGAAAAAATAAATAAAATGATCATAAACCAAAGTTTACATATACATTTGGCTTGTTATGACCAAAAGTAACCAAATATTTAATTGCAACCATCCATGTACTTCAAGATGCTCTTTAAGAGATTTCAGCTTGCACATCTACCAGTCATGCGCCAACATCACTCACAGTCTAATCACATTGACTGGTAGTGTTCAACAGAGTGGAAAGTGGCAACTATGTGGCGCACAATGCAGAATAAAATGTAAATGTCTGTTGTGTAACTGCAGTCACATAATTAGCACTCAGCTGTGAATGCTGATCAAGGTTTCAACTACTCCTCTTGCCTTAATTTAGAAATAGTAGCACATTGTTACTCAAGTTAACATAAAGCAACAGATCAATCTTCAAATTCTTTCAAGGGAAGAATAAGGAAAGCAAGGCAAGTTGAAAGAGACTGTAATGTATTGGGCTTAGAAAGGCCAGAAAAATCTGCATCATCTTCATTTTAGGACAACTTTAGTGTGATGGCAAGTGGACGGTCTAAGATGACACATTTAGTGCCACTATCAAGTCAAGATCATCTTTCATTGCTTTTCAAAGCAGACACAGATAATCCAGTTAGAAAATATATTGTAAAATAGTGAAAAGTTTTGTATAGATTGTTTTTATATTCCATTATCATTACTGATGCATTAATGTGAGAGAAAAATAAAGACGCCTTTACTTGGATATTGATTTATTGTTTTGAAACTGTCTCTCTTGTTTAAGTGCTCACACTGACAGCAGGGGAAAGGAAAAGATACACAATAGGTGTCAGTAAATGCAGTTAAGTAAAAGAACAAAAGGAATGGAGAAGAAAAAGTAGTACGTATGGACTCAAGGCAGAAGTACAGTAAATGTAAGGTAAAGTTAAGGAAATTGGCTTTGTAATGTGGAAAAGAGGTAAAGAGGTTTTTGAGGTAAATAAATTGTTAGTTGGACTCAACCTCCTTAGTTTCTTGAAAATTTGTGGTGATTGAAGTTAAGGATCAGGCTCATAGTAGTCCTGGATTATTACAACCACAGCTGAAGCACGTTAGAGCTTTAAGAAAGACAAAGACAGGAAAGACAGAATGATGAAAAACAAGCATTTTAAATCACCCTCACTGTTTTCTCTTATTTTGGTGCCTTGTTGTTATTGATGCTGCTGCAATTTATCAAATATTGAACACTGTTTGTGAGCAAAGTGGCAGCTTTTGCTGTGAGAGGCTGGACAAGGCGAATGAGCCACAAATCATCAGTTCATACGATTATCACAGAGCTTACTGTGCACCAATCATCTACTTTATTTAGCTAGGTTATTTAAGAGCTGCTTTACACCTTAGCCAGAAGGTGTAAGGCTAAGGTGTACTATGGCAATGTGAAACTTTTCACTAAATGTATATTTTCATACATTGCACGGAAGGTGCTACACATAAGGCACACACACACACACACACACACACAGTTTGACTCTCTTACCCGCCCACACACACAGCTCACTTTTAACCCTCAGGCATCGCATTTGAGTTTCATTTACTTGATTAAATCATATTTGCATATGGAAATTGTTTGAAAATGGTATTAATTTGTTATATTCAAAGGAGAATTACTTCCTTATATTAAAGCTAAATCAGACAAAGGCCTCATCGGTGGCAGGTGATGCAACTGAACTTGGCTTGATTGAGGCCATACATGCGAAGCACATGCTTTTGTTGCAGTTATACATCAGGTGTCTGAATCTGGTTCCAAATCGTCCTTCTCATCCTCCATTACAATAATGGCTGAGGTCATTTGATCGTCAGCAAGTGGCAGGATTTTTCTCAACCTTGTGCCTTGTGTCCAGGTGTATGTAACTGATGTAGCAAGCTGCCACCATGGGACGGACCTCCTCCTGAGCCAACTTAACTTATCAGGAACACACACCCCCCAAAAAAATCAGGCTAATTAATTAAGAACAGTATTAGAAGTAATGGGATATTATAATATAAATTGCTACATTCTGGAACCAATTTAATCCAATTACTGGAACCCCTCATGAATATAATACCTCCACAATCACTCTGTCAGAGTCCAAAGGGAGATGTGTCTGACTATTAAGACTGAAAGAGAAGGAAAAGGAAAAAAATCTGATCCCTTTTAAACAGTGAACATCGATGATGATTTAAATGGTTGAGGGGAACTGTTCATTTGAGTAATAAACCTAATGATGATTTTTTTTTCCCTAATTGACATTTCGACCATTTACAACCTGAGTAGGTTTTTGTTTGAGGTCCCATGTGTTTGATAAAGATGAATGACTGTAACGGCTGATTGGTGCTTTTTGTCTTAATGCCTTCCATCCCATTTAAAAAAAAATGTCTTAAAGGAGACAAAGGGTGCAATTGTGAACTAGTTAAAGTGGGGCCGATTTTAGAAGAGTGGATGCAACAAACATTAACACATTAATAATCACTGCAACTTTAAGAACCATTTCAGCTTATAAAACAATACATGGATACTTTAAGGTAAGAGGCGACACTGGTACTTAACACTTTATGTTGGTGGTCATGTTCAAGTATAAACATAGAAATGTCTTGTCTTGTGGTGAAACTAGACATTTCAGAATGTGCTGTGGGTATGTTTGTTAGCACTGAAAGCCTCTATAATGCTGGATGGAATGTGGAACCACAATACAACACACTGACCAATGGACTTTATTACAACTGAAATAAAACTGAATTCTTGAATGGCCTTTTCACTGCCTGTGTGCTGCAACTACTTTCCTGAACTTCTACAACTCGTACACATGTGTCCAAACTGCCATTGTACTAGCAGATTGGCTACTGCAGATGGGTGTTTTCTTATGCCAGGAGCAGGTGCTGATCATGGTCGCTCCTGGCAAAAAATTATCATCACCATCAACAGAGGAAACTTTGCCTTAAACTCCTTTAACTCTGACTAACACCCTACATTTATGATAGGTTGTATCTACAGAACATATATAATGACATTGATAAAAGAGCCATTGGAAGGAATTTGGGGGTTCAGTGTAATGCCTGGACACTTTGACATGCGGTGAACTGGGACTGAGCTGCTGACTTTGCAGTTAGTGAACACTCACAGTTGCCCTAGAGTTCCATAGGGTTCTGAGCCAGAACTGAAACTTTTCACACATCCTCTAGGCAATATATTCAGAGATACAGTTATAAATTGCTATTGCCATGCAGACAACATCCAGTTATATTTATCTATGAACCTAGGTGAAAAGGGGGTCCCCAATGATTTTGATGGTCACAGGTTAGGGACACTGTGACCTCACAAAACATGTTTTTGGCCATAACTCAACAATTAATATGCTAATTATGACAAATATTCAGACAGATGTCTAATTATATTAATGATAAGGTGATGATTTTTATTGTACAAAATGCCAAAGTTCAAATTCACTGTGACATTACAATGTTTTTCATTATTTAACATTGAACAGAACAGAAGATGACATATATATCCAAGCGGCTTGACTGGTCGGCTGTCTGTAAGGTGACAATTCTAGTTGATCTCTGAATTAAGATAAAGCTGAAATCAAACCTGAAGCTCTTAATCACATACATCATGTAACTATATAGTTACTCTGAGTGAAATTACCTTAGCGTCCAGTTCTACTGAGGCACAATTTTGAGGCTCATTTTTGACCAGGATGTGTCTTTTTGTTTCTACTCCTCTACTTTGGACTACTGTAATTAGTGGTGCTGTGCTCTGCAGCCCACTATTGTTATTGCTCATATCCGTTTTTATTATTTTTCTTTTTTTGACAATTTTCTGTCGCTAATTCACCCTGCACCGTTGAGTGCACACAAGCGAATTACATCAAATACATCAAAACGTGTAGCTCGATTGGACTTGGGTTGCTATTATTTTTCTCATCAAAATATCATGCAAAAAAATTTAAATTTCCCATATAAGTGAATGAGATGAGGTGAAAAAAAATCACACATTTTCAACCTTATACAAACATCTGCAGCTCTGGCATACTTTTACCTAGAGACAACATTCAAACACTACAATGGAGACAAAATTATCCTGTCTTGATGTGACATTCAACTTTTTTGCTAGGTTGTATATTTTTGATCAGTCGCAGATCAATGACCATGATCAATTCTGGGGAAATTCAGACTTTATGAGTGTGTATGTGCTCGGAATGTTCGCGCTAGGGCATGGGCCACAGCTGCCAGAGTGAAGACAACTTTAAAAACTTCTCTAAATTTCTCATTAAAACTGTGCTCACAGCCACAAATTTCACTCTACTCTATATAATATTCTCCAAAGTTGGAGTCACACTTGTCATGATGCCCACAATGTGTCTACCTAAATGATAGGATTTACAGTTTTTGAATGAGAAGCTTCTAAGTGACAAGTGCAGAGCCCAACTGCTTAATAGGATCCTATGTTAATCCAGCAAAGGTTTCAAGCAGAAAAAGCAGAAATGTTAATTATTTTGAAATGGCTCCAGTGTCCACATTTTTGATACCTGGGACGAAAAAAAATTGCACCTGTGTGTTCAGTAAAGCCTTGTAACGCTCATGGTAAAATAATTTTGTGGATATCTGCTTTATTTTTTGAATAAATAGCAGTAGTTCGAGACCTTATACTGTCCCTTCCCCTGCTGTTATAACATGCACTGCCTGTGTGTGTGTGTGTTTGTGTGTGTGTCTCGTTAATGAAGCAGGACCACCTGTGTAGCACCATCACCGTGGCAACCAGCACCAGTTAGGGAGCAGAGAGGAGAGGGGCTGTTCACTCTCTCTCTCTCTCTGTAATGATGCGTTCACACCAAAAGCGACTACAGTGACCAGTGACCCCAGCGCTGGAGGTCGTTATTTCTCTATGGAGAGACAGTAAATAGAGCTAATTTGGTGAAGTTAAAATCCAGTTAACCTTATGGTAATGAGCTATGACGTGTTTCGTCAAATTCGGCGAAAAACCAATCAGAATGTTTAGATTTACCAACGTCCCACAGTCAGGTGGGTTTGAGGGAATAAGCCGCGTAATTTAAGTTCCTGGTTTCTAGGTGGTCTTGAAAAGGCGACCGAAAAGCTCATCGCTGCTGTGGCAGTCTTCCCCGTTATCTACGACCCAAGTCTGTTCTCCTATAGAGATCACACTATGTTAAGATGATGACACAGAAGTGATAAATGTGAGTATTTATAGAGCACATTTTCGCTTGTTTTAAGCAGGAATGCATTTCATTTGCTCATTATACTACCGCTATAGCCAATAAATGTTATGTAGTTTTAAGCAGGAGTACATTTTATTTGCTCATTATTATATTTTTTCAGAGTTCAGTGTTTTTAGGCGTTTTATTCTCTTTTTATTGACCAAATATGTAACTTTTTGTAGGAGTCGGGCACTTTTATTACGTTATTACAGGCATAATTTATTACATTATCCTTTTATTATATTATCATTATTTACTATTATTGTCATCATTATTTTTCCATTAGTATCATTCTATTCACAGTGCGTCTTGTGTGTGTTCACAGTAAATACAGTCATCTCAGCAGAGACGTCATTTGTTTACAAAGTGCCGTGTGAAGAGGGGGGTCCCGTTTTTTTTTTCCATCTTGTGGAGTTTGTTTACTTGCTTTGTTTTTTAATTTAGTTTGTAGCTTTAGCTGTGTTTGTGGTTGTAGAAATGTATTATATAAGGTTTTGAGAGATAAGGTGAGATTCTGACATTTCTGACGTTTCTGACGTTTCTAAGAAAACTGCCGGAGAAACGTGTGTGTGTGTGTTGACCAAGGGTGCCGGACGAGTGCGGCTCTGTTAATTGATGAGCTAAATCGAATCACGTGATGAGCGAATTCAAAAAAATTTTGACAGCAAAGCTTCTTAAGTGTCTTCTTTGACTTGTTCACTTTGGTCGCATTCGGTTTGAACGCACAGTAATGCGTTCACACTGTAATGGAGCCTCTTACTATTCTTCTTTAATTGAGACTTGGCAACTTTTCCAAAAGTCATGTGAAGTCATGAACACCATGTAGCGGGTGGTTTCACTTAAAGGAGAAAAGATTGGAGTTACGTTGCAGTACGGTGTTACGTCTAGCATATGCACTGACTCTTTGTCTTCTGCATCTTTAGGAGACTTAATAGCAACATTCTTGCCATAAGAGGGGTCTGTGTACGAATTGAAGGCAGAATCGCTTGAATCAGACAAAGCTGGACTTGCATAGCAGTCTAGCATTTGAGCTACTGACTGATCCATGGTACACACTTCAGCAAAACTATGATAACAGGCATCACAAGGAGTGATCCTCTCTTGTGGGTCCACTTCTAGACAGGATAACAGGAGGTCCAAAAAAGCCATTTTATCTGAAAATTCCATGACACCACGGTATTCTGGATAGTTCCTTACTGCTTCATGCAATGTGGTCTCTATCCTGTCACAAAAACAAAAACAATTCTCAATATGACCAACATGAAAAAAATCGCACATTTTCTACCTTTTTCTAACATCTGCATCTCTGGCATACTTTCACCTAGAGACAACATTCAAATGTTAAAATGGAGACATAATTCTCCCTGGCATTTAACTTCTTTGCTAGATTGTATATTTCTTGATCAGTCACAGATCAATGACCATGATCAGTTCTGGAGAAATTCAGACTTTACAGGGTGTGTATTGGACCGGAATATTCGTGCTAGAGCAAGAGCCACACCAGCCACAGTGTAAACAGCTTTAAGAAAATTCTCTAAATGTCACATTAAAACTGTGCTCACAGCCACAAATTTCACTCTACACATATAATATTCTACAAAGTTGGAGTCACACTTGTCCTGATTCCCACAATGTGTCTACCTAAATGATAGGATTTACAGTTTTTGAATGAGAAGCCTCTAAGTGACAAGTGGACAGGCCAACTGCCCCATACAATCCCATGTTAGTCCAGTGAAGGTTTCAACCAGAAAAGCAGAAATGTTAGTTTTTCTTTAACTTGCTCCATTTTCCACATTTTTGACACCTGGGGACAAAAAAATTACATCAATGTGTTCAGTAAAGCCTTGTAGCACTAACGGAGAAAGAATTTTGTGGATATCTGTTTTACTTTTTGAATAAATAGCAGTAGTTCAAGGGAGAGAAAAAAAGGTCTGCCTGTGCTGTTTTGAGTGTCTCCTCTGATCTTTTCCTGCCTCTGAAGCACCATCACCACGGCAACCAGCACCAGTTAGGGAGCAGAGGAGGGAGGGGCATCTGTGTGTTTGTCTGTGTGTTTGTCGTTAGTGAAGCTGTGTCACTCTCTCTCTTTGCATTTCTCCTTTTAAAAACTTTGAACATTAATGTCATGACGGTTGATCACACATAGGCAAATTATATATCAAAATGTGTGTCTTGGCCAGACTATTACTTTTTACTCAAAAAATGAAGTTTTTGTGACATAATTCGCAAATAAGTGCACCGAATCATCCTCATTGTAAATGAATACGATTAGATGAAAAGTTGGATAACGGGATAAAGGACAAAACAAGTTGAAAAATGCAATGATTCGCAACACTAGTCTCGAATCATTTCATCATATCAAGTTTAATCATTGTTTCATTATGGAAAAGGGATAAGATAAGGTGCAAAAGGAAATTGTCGCATCTTAGCATCGTAGTAACATAGCATTATATCATCATTTCATCTCAGCGTAGACTGCTACAGCGCATAGCACCACTCTTGCGATTGCCTGCTGGGGAAATGTCTAGTTGTTGACATTTTAATTTCCCAATAACCCAGAATTGGAGAATCTTTGTGTGGTTACTGAGGAAATAGAAAAGAAGGATGAGAAGAGATCATAATTTTCCTTATTAGTTTCTCTGTACTGGTACCACAAGGGCCTTATGTGCACAAAGAATCTAAATGGCAGAGCTCCATTGTATCTTAAACTATCTTGTGAAACCAGCTCACAATTTTGAGGCCGGGAGGCAGACTCCCCCTCCCTTTATGTTCAAAATTCACCCTAAAATCTTATTCTTTGATTAAGTGTATAGTTACGGTTGGCTCTGGTGATCCCAGAACCATCCTTTAGTTATGCAGCTGTAGGCTGAGGCCACTGGGGAAACTCAGCCTACAATGCACTCAACACTTCTTTCTGTTTATTCTCTCCTTCTCTCCATGCATCTCTCCATGACTATTGCAGGTCAGTAATTACCTGCCTTTTCTGTTTGCAGCTTATGCTTTTCCTCTCTGTCCTCAATCTGCAGGTATGACTGAGGTTCGACACCAGAGGTGTAGAGCTCATCAGAAACATAGAACAATATTCTATTCTCTCCAACATTTTGCCCATTTGTCTGTTGCTGCCTGTGAACCAAACTTAGGGTTTTTAAAATAGACTTTTCCTTGCTACTGTTAATTGAAGCAGAGTTTTTCCTCACTGCTGTCACCAGGTAGGGAATGTTCATGGTGGGAATTTCCTCTGTAAAATATTGTACTAAGAAAACAAAAGAATAGAGATACAGGGATAAATGAGGTAGGAAATGGAGGAAACCGACAAATTAAACCTGTATTTGTTAAGTGCATGCTGTAATATATCTGACTTCACTGCATAACTATCAGTGCAGTATGTGGACCAACGTGGTGGACTAGGGTTAAGTTCAAAACACATTCAGACCTGGATCACACACACTTATTTTTTTAAATCTTTTTGGTGGTGTGAGTGACAGTGCATGTGTATCCTGAAAATGAAAACCCATTATAAACAATAATGGTGTTAGGAATTTAGACAGTAATTTTGACAGGCTGGGAACAAAGACTACAAAAAACTTTGCAAAGAACAAATGCAATTATTTCACAGGGAAAAACAAAACTCAGTTGCTCTTTTAATCAGTGACAAATTCAACCATGCCTTAATGCATATTTAATTACATCAACTTTTTTGGATCAAAGCAAGAGGGAAGATGTCATTAAACTGACACATAAGGATGTTAGTGTGAAATATAGAGAAGTATATGAAAGAGGAGCCCTGTATTCCCCGGTGAATCCCTGAGACAATCACGACAAAGAATGGAGTTGAATGAATTGAGTTGCTTGTTGTTGAGAAAATCCTCAGCTCACCAGTAAAGCTATTATCCCATACTAGCAAACACAATAAAATTTGAATCAGTTCAGTTTTAGAGATACTCTCACAAGCAATTTAGCAGGTAGTGCTGGTAGTCACAGAGCAACATCTCATCCCACCTTATTCATATCAACAAAGAACAGATAATGCAATAACACACAATGTAATTGTAATGGTAGATGCAGTAGAGAAACACTACGCCCCACTACTGTTTTGGTGATATTATTTTACGCTTAGACATGGTAAATGTCCACATAATTACATCTTAAATGCCTTAACCAGCTTTCTGCCACAGTATACTGTATATTGCCATTTGTCTGTCCAGTAGATTAAATCATCTCTGATGGAAGAAAAGGTGATACATGCATGCTTTGTTTGCTCAACTCTCTGATTTAAATTGAGACACGAAACCCGTTGTGCTTTGAATGCGGCTGTTTGAAACATTGCCACCATATCGTTGTGGTTCTTTACAGCACACTATAAAAGCATTACTTTTTATTTTGTTACAAGTGTAGAAACAGTTTTTTGGTACAAGTTCTGCTGTAGTGGCAATTTGTCAACAGAAGAGCTCCATTGTCAGCATGAACTAAGAAGACTTCTTAGTTCTCATCTTAATGAACTAGAGGGTTAATTTTCCTTCTCAGAACTGATGCCGCTACTTTGTTGATAATTGTTCATTGTTTGTTTGATAATTGTTTGTTTGTAATAAAACATTTTACTCTGCTATGCACTTGTAAGGGTAAACAGCTCCTTGGATGAGAAAGACCTTGGAGAAGTAGTAGATAATTGATACATAACAAAGTCAGCTTATTGTGAAGGAACAGTTAGTTGTAGCAGATATAGATACAGACATAAATCAGTACCATAAGACATACTTCACTCAGATATTTAGACAATCAAATCAAGTGAAAGTCACAAAATTTACCCATTTCTTTAGGAGAATGCTTGTTATGCCTTTTAACAACTTGGTTTAGTTTCAGTGAAGGATATCTATAATTTTCTGTCTATTATTCATCTTTTTGAGTTAAGTCTTATGACTTCTCATTTAATTCATTGCTATTCTTTAATTTCTGCTAATTTGCCCATATGCTATTTTGAACTTGTTGCTCTTAGTTATTTCTCTTAGGTTCAACCCTCTTCTGTGAAATATAAATATTTGAAAGTAGCATGCCCATCCATGTTAATCAGTATATCTCTAAAACAGAATTTTAATGAATCTTAAATACAACTTAAATATCACTCTGCAGTGAATAGTTGTTCAAATAACTTTAAGCGTCACAAACAAGTTTGTTAAAACAATTTGAGACTCTTTATTGTCCATGAGTATCCATTGGAGATGTATCAGTTACTGGAAAACAATGTCTCAGAGAAAAGTCTCGATCTTTATCAAAGGGTTGATACAGTTCACGGATGCTGTTTATCCAGTTATGGTATCCTTTAGATGATTCAGTACCTTCATTCCACACAAATACAATGCTGCGACAGTTCCTCAACCTGGAAAAATGACCGATTACAGAGCAGTATACAAAAATGTACATTTTTCTTTTCCTTTGCTAAATAGATAAGATTAGTGTTTCAACTAACATACAGGGTTTTAGCAACAGAGTTCACTCACTCACAATGTAATGGCAGAGCAATTACTCAACTAACGTAATCTTAGTTTAGCCCCTTGCATGTAACTTCTGCTTTGCTTTTTTTTCAGACAATACACAAAAGCATAATTCACCTCTAATTTTATTACTGTAACTTTGTTATGAAGTTTATAAAACTAAATATTACACGTAAAACAAGGAAATTTAGCCAATTACATGTTAAAAGAAACCAATTAACTCACCAAGTCCACTCAAACTTAATTATTCCTTGGCATGAAGAACTTGCAAAGCAAAGAAAAAATATCCCAAACCTGAAAAATCAAGGTTACAGCATCAAATTGTTGTCTCTCCTGTGATTGACATTTACCATGACATAGCTAAAGGTAGAGATTAGTTGTATTTTAATATGCTTGTTTTCTTGTTTTTTTTAAATAAACCTTTTAAATATATTTAATATGATCACACAATTACTTCTCAATTCATTAACTCTACTATAACCTTTTAAAGACTTTTAAAAAGGGTTTTTGGTCACCTAGGTTACACCAGCACCAGACATATTTAAAACACTGGAAAATTCTGCAACATTTTTTTTTCTCTTATTCGTTGTATACACAAGTACTCATGGTACAAAAAAAAAAAAAACATGGTTGGAATTCACACATAAACATTCAAAGTCAGGTGTAAAGGTTAAGTGCTGAACAGGGCAAAGTTATTTAGATTCTGCAGAAAACATCACATCATATAAAGAATATTGCTGTGGAGGTCAGGGATTTTTTTAACTGTGCAACACAACACTTTTCTCCATCAGAGGTATGAATTCCTGTTGGCTTAAACCTTGACTTATCTCCAACTCATCTGTACCCAGTCTCGCTGTTCCTATCTTCCTCCATCACCCACCCTAATTTAGTCACACTGTCTAAACTTTTGGAAATAATCCATTTTGGATCAAACTGTTTGAATTGTTCAGATTGCGTTTTAACCAAATCTTACCACTAATTCTTTTTCGACTTAACAGATAATTGTATTCCTGTACATTTAGTTGTAACGTATAAATTTATCACTTAATTTCACTGCATTTTTACTAAGCTACTGAAAAATTCTTGAAAGTTAAACAGCACTTACAGGACAGTTTTTGAGCTGATTAGCTTTTATATTATCTGGGAATATCAAAATGAAAATTTAAAATGTTTCTTTAAATTCTTCCAAACTAATAGGCTGGCTTGGCATGACAAGATCCAGAAGTTAACCAATGTCCTAGAATATAATACACTTTTCAGAAATAGAAATGTATTTATATATAGTGCTCATCATAAAACAGGATAAAACTCCAAATAGAAGAACTATACTTTCTGACAACATATATCTCACATAAGAATATTGATGCAAGTACACAACTATAAAATTGCTGAACTTGTGATGAGCAGTTTGAAAATAACAATGATATTAGTAATAATAATGATAATAATAAAATCTACAGTCCCTGTAGTACTACTTGATCACCAACAGCTAGGTTGGAGTATTGAATGTGTTATGGCTGTTGTAGCCTTAAGCTTCATACAGCTCCCTTTGAAGTCACCAAAATAGTAGTGCTCCCCAAGGCCTGTAAACAGACTGTGAAATTGGTGGAGTTCCCCTCTAACTGACCTGACTGTTTAAACTAGCCAAACCAATCTATTTGTCTTTGAAAGTATGGCTGCTATCTATAATATACCCTGCTGATATATAAAGATTTTAATTGTTGTTGTGAAAAAATAAATGCTTTATTTATACTGTATATTGACTGATGTGACCTTTTTCCATGTCAACTTTGCTGTACTTACATTCCTGAAGAACAAGCATTATCTTTGAAAAGGGAAAGGATTTGGGGAAAAAAACAGATGTTCACATATGGAAACAATGGGTTTGGCACAATAAATTATGTTGTGTGTAACAACAAATGAATTCAATGCCTGGACATAGCTTTGTACATGAGTACTGTCATCATGTTGACCATGTTCATTAGCTCCTCTATTACTCTATTACTATCCTCTGGATCTCTGCTTATTGTGAATGTCATCATGTTTTGGTTCCCTGTCAAATGCATCACTGCTGTTTTGCTAAGAGTCTGATGAATCAGGTGGAATATGTAACATCAGAAATCTTCCACTTTAGACTCGACTTTTCATCTAGCAATATTTTTGCAGTTGTCCAAATAATGTGTTCTTGGAAGTTATCACATTTAATTATTAAAAACTAAAACAAATGTGATCTAATCTGTTGGTTTCTTTCTAAACCTTTCCAAGCTACAGTTCTTTTGCACATTTACATTTTCTACAATGTTAAGCATGAAACAATCATGAAGTCCCAATGTCCCCAAACAAATACTTCTCAATTATAAGTACAAACTTAGTTAGTTTCACAAACATTAATGTTATTATTAATTATACACTCTAACTATAAAATCTGATCAGTTTAGTCCCTTTCCCACTTTCATTGTGGTATTAGCTGTAGAAGTATGTTCATGGAGATAGTGGCCATATTATTTTTGTGCTGCTTAGTGTATTATGCTTATGCCAACACTACATGGCACAAAAAGTGTGTATTAATGAGGACAACATGTCTAAGTTTAGCAGAATGAAGTATATGGTTTAGCAAACCCAAAATATAATGTGCCAATATATATAGACAGGGGTCTCAGGAGGTTACACTGTTAAATGCTTTTGGCATCCCTGCAGTTTAACTTCTTGAATTCTTTACTGAAACTCTGCTTGTGTTTGTGGTTACAGTCATTTTTAGTACAGGGTTTTGGCAAATGGCACTGAGGTGAATCTCTGTTTGAAGCTACTGATTCGTTGCCCCATTTTCAGTCACACAGCATTAATCACATTATTTCAGGCCTTTTGTTACTGTGGCTGTGTATCTGAAAAGTGTGCATATCTGTTCATGTGTCCAATGATTACTCATGTTCACACATAAGCTGAGACTATATGTGGCTTCACTGACAATAGCATTCATGACTGTGTGTCTGTGTATATGTGTGGTTGTGTGTTTAATGATGTTTTATATGTGTGTGTGTGGGGGAGTGGATTTGGCCCTCGCTCCTTTGTGATTGTGACCCTATTAAAGGTGTTTGTTCTATCGGATGGCAGAGACACAGAGGAAGCTAAAATGGAAAGCACATAATCTGCACATTATACACATAATGCGTCAAAATATAGAGCAGTGATTTGTGTGACAATCCAATCCATGACATTTTGCCGCTTTATGGTATCAGAATGTAATGATAAATATCATTATCACAAGCATGACATAAAATTATGTGGAGCTAGTAGTCAAATGCTGCTGAATGAAGGATTTGGTTGTTAATCTGTCAATTCTTTCATCCAAGGGAACATTGTAAAAATACCCAATGAGACATGAAAGCTAATATTGACTTTTAAGGAAAAGTTAGTTAGTGAATAATTTGAGTAGGTTATAGTATTAATTTGCTTATTTTAATCAATAATTAATTTAATCATTTCAATACAATCATGTTAATAACATGGAGAATAAGTCCTCTAAATTTATCAAACTTTTTCTAGAGAGGCTACACTAAAAGTTTTCCTTCTGAGGTATTCTATTCTGAAAATTGTAGTTTCCTATATAGTGTGTTGCAGCTTAAAAACAAAAGTTCCATGTCTCAGAAGGATTTAAACTGCCAGCTGCATTTGAATGTAAGATTTGAAGCATCTTACAAAAAGAGCTCATTGCTGAGGTTTGGTGCAAAATCTGTCAATCACATAAATCAGTCAAAAACACCTAAAATCACTTTTTTCCCTCGAAAGGCTGAGAGCACTTGTTTTCACTTTACAAACTTAACACAAATACATAATGTAGCAAGAACCTATGAGAAACCTGTAAATGATGTTCCAAAAACGAGAAAAAACGCCACACAAAACATCACAAAACTGAAATTTAATGAGAACTCAGTAAAAGTCTTCAGAACCTGCTGTCATGTCAGCAGTACAGCTTGTTTTAATCAGAGTGGTAGACAAGGCAATAGACAGAAGTAGTTCTCTGACAGACATGTTCCATGGAAATATACAGGCAGAAAACGCTATAGTGCTAATTAATCAATTCATTGTTTTAACCCTGCCCAACATAGCTCTATAACAAACTGTTAAACTGGGCTTCATGTAAAACTGGGTGTCTGGGAAATTGTAAAAAGAGTTAACACATATTACGAAACAAATTTACTTCCATTTGTCAAAACAGAAATTTTGTTTTGATCTTACCTGAATGACACATTTCAAAAAGGCCTCTTTTGGAGAACCCAGATAGTGGAGTGCGAGTGATCGCCAGCTTGATTCTCAGTTGTGCCGATCATTTTCGTCATTTTCCTACTCTTCTCCCCACCTTCCTGTCTATCTTCACTAAACCTATCAATAAAGGCAAAGTGGCCAAAATATCTCTCTAAAAAAAAACAAACAAAAAAGGCCTCTTTCTAGTGACTTTACAATTCCACTTAATATGCTATCGGTAGTTTGTAGCGAAATGATCAACTTAGACAGCAAAGTAATCACTTTCTTATCTAAAAATTTTCAATCCCTACCTTCTTAGTGGACCAAACCACTGACAATACTTTTTTATAGTACACTGCCTGAAATTAGTTAATTTCTTCGAAGCTACTTTTGCTCACAAACTGTACTTTAAATGTCTCCACATGTAGTGTCTTAAACTAATTACACAAAAACCTTCCAAACCCAACATTTACTACGCTTTTAAACCCTTTCTCTGTGGTTATCTCAGGGCTCCCTGCCATACACCTCACATACTGGACGCCCAGAAATGATGGCATGTAACTGAGCTGCTGTAATTTGTAGTGATTGACCCAGAGGGCTAGCTATTAGCAATTGTCCGCTGTAATGATAGATCCCTTTAACATTACAGAGCTGTGCCCGCACCCACTTAACTTGTTATTTATAGATCATGTCAGGCCTGTAATAAACATAAAGCATAAAACTGCAGCTAATGTGCTGCTATTGAAATCTGGACATGAGCAATTTTATGAATTGAAATAATTCACAGGAGTGTTCCAGTGGTGCTGGGTGCCTCAGAAAAGGTTAGCTGTATGTGTGTGTGTGTGTTTAGAATATACAGCAAAGTTACCTTGCAAGATGTTATAATATAGCAATGCACTTACAGTGCAGTCAAATGGATTAGAGCGATTAGCACTGTAATACCAATTATCTTTGGATAGGTAGATGAATGACCTTCATTTAGTGATTAAAAAATGTTTTATTTTTGGCCAAATTGTGACTGACAGAAGCCTGATAGGTATGAGGACCTGGAGCTTGGAGTGACCGGGTAAAATACAGGGCGTATCATTACATAAGTTACATGTCACACTTCAAGAATGATGTACTAAACAGGTTAAATTGGCTCAAATGATTTGTAGTAAAAAAAAAAAAAACTTTAATTGAATCAAAAGTTACAGTTGAGGGAAAACTTTAACATACTGTCTGTTTGAGTTCTCTGTGGTAGTTAAAACACTCCACTCTTCTGTGGCAATATGCCAGGAGTGGATGGGATTCACCCTGAAATGTTGAAGGTCATTGTTGAGCTGCCTTGACTGAGGCCTGTTCAGTGTTAGGGATAGTGCCTGCAGCCTGGCAGACCAAGATGGTGATTCCCAAATTAAAACAGAGTATTCTTAAACTATTGCAGCATCACACTGAGTGGTTGTGCCTTGAATTCAGGAGTAATAATGCAGACTCTGGCATGAAAAAGTGGACCAACTATTTATGCTTCCAATTTTCACTTTCAGGGGCATGTAAGTGTGCCCTTTAATATATGCTTTGTGGAACTAAGGTCCTTATTATCTTGTGACTCAAGGTGCAGCTAGGGACGGATGGATGCTAGTTGCAGATGATGTGGTTCAGTTGGCTTCATCAGACTGTGGTCTTCAGCATACGCAGGTCAGTTTGCAACCAAGTGTGAAGTCACTGGTATGACCAAAATTCAGCAACTTCAAGTCTGAGGCCATGGTTCTCTGTTGGAATGTGTGGTGAGCAATTTCTACCAGGTTGGTTTCTGCCCAAAAGAGGGAACTCAAGTATGTTGTCTTGTTTACATTTGAAAGGAGTCGAACTGTAACCTGTTAAGCTTTGGGTAATGACCAAAAGAATGCGATTCTAGACAAAAACTCTTAAAATCTCTTTTGGAAATAAAAGGATGAAGTTGGGAAGTTACAGCTTCAAATAACAAACTGATTAATTCACATGTTCAGTTTCCTGATAAAATATCAGGAGAGCCTCTTTCAAACAAGTGATTCATCATTAATAAAGTTAATAATGCCAATTGCTGATAATAAAATCTGCAAGCTGTACAGTTGAAGTTCAGGGGTCTGATGATCCCACAGAAGGTCTTCTGGGCACATGAAAGTAGTAGAAAGAGATTATGTATCTTGGCCTGGGAACATCTCAAATCCCCGGGGGGAGCTAGAAAACCATGCTGAGGAGAACATCATCTGGGTTGCCTTGTTTAACCTGCTATCGCTACAACCTCACCTGGGATTCTATCATAACATTATTATTGTACTCTTACCATTTTAAATAAATTAATTTCTTCACATCTTTGATATCTTTGGTGGTCAATGCCAAAACAGGAAGTCACACAAATCTCCGTGTGTGTTCAGATGTTCTTCACATCACTGTTTTTTTTCCAGTATGAACTGTAAAACTGTTTGAGCTGGTGTCCATAATGTCTTGCATTCTCTTTGTGGATGTATTTGTGAACATACACGTAGTCACGTGTCTGCTTGCGAGTGTGTTTGGTGTGTGTATTTATGTGAATGTTTATAAACTGCCTGCTGCCATTTCTCCAGCTTATTGTTTTCTTTAGCTTCTCAGGGAGAAATCCTCTTGATTCACCCGGTCCCTGAGGCTAGAGCCCCATACATAGCAGATGTTCCAAAAGGCCATGAATGTTTAATCATTTGTGTTATTGATGCTGCCTTTTTGTTTTTTAGCAAGTTTGAGAGACCGTTAGAGTCATGTCTCTATTTTTATGTCATGCATGTGAGGTAAGAGAGAGGTCTTAATAAATTCACAAACTTTAATCTTTTTCATTTGAATTTTTTTTACTTCACAAACCCTGCTATGAATGAATGATGAAGTCTATTAAAAATGTTATTCAGGATCATTATTGAGTTTGCTGTGTCAAATATCACATCAATACACTCGAAGGCAAAGGCAATCTTATTTTTTTTTTTTTTTTTTTGTTTAACATTAAGTTAAATCCCACTTTCCCCTGATCATGGATGAACAAAGTGGGTTCTGTCTCTAAATTGTGATTTGTTGGACTTAAAGCTGCTGTTTTAGTATTTGAGCTGACAGCCAGATTTGATCATAATTAGACAGCATGCCGTGGGCTTTGATTGGCACAGTAATTGGATTGTCATTGGGGCTGAAAAGCTATTATCTTTGGATCATGCCCCATGAAATTTGTTGGAAAAACTTCTGTGGCCGTCATTAAGTCCGCCATCTTGGGGGCCTTTGCAAATTAGCTTTTTTTCCAGTGAAGGGAGGGTGAAAAGAAGTAACGGTAGAGGAAAAAAGAAAATGTACCTGTGCACCATGGGGACCCTTGGATCCTTTGAATCACAGCTACAACAATCTGGGCTCTATTGATTAATGATATTAGCATAGCAGGTAGTGCTAAGTTGAAAAGTGGCATGCTGGGTTATTGCCCATCGCTTTCACCTACTTGCCAGTAGTGTGGTGGGTGGAGTGGGAGGTTACAGCAAGTGAAGGATGGGTGAAGATAATGAGAAAGAGTTCAGTCTGCAAGGTGTGCAAGGGAAGGGAGGTAAAGGGGAAACTGCAGGGTGGCTTTTCATTTGCAATTGTTTATGTAAAATATACCCATTTTAGGAGGATAAGTAGCACTATGAGGTAAAGAAAATGAGAATAAAATGTGAGTTGAGGAATAGGTAACGTTCCCCAAAGCTCCCATGCAGTTACATTAACTTATACACTTCTGACAACTGAAAAAAATATCTGCAAAACCCAAGATAAACTCTTAAAACATAACCCAGCTCTTTATATTTTCCATACGTTTGAGAAACAGAGTTAGCAAAAGTGAAGTACCACTCCCAATTATTAACTGTGCCAAGCCAGAATACCAGAATATTTCAGGTTTTCTGGGGCTAAATCATGAAAAATGGTACTCAAACACTCTCTTTCCACTTTTTGGAATCACACAGTTCACACAATCATCATTTAAAATCTGGCAACCTCAATAGAAACAAGAAAAGTAACACTTCTTGCAGTGGAACTAGGGACCCTTGACTTTTAGATGAAATATAATTGACAATGCAGGTCAGCATTTTTGGTGAAGACGTTTATATATCACTGAATCAACTGTTTCGTCAAACTTTAATTAATTGTTTATTCCTTATTAGAATGTCTTTGTCACTAAATCAACACAAGACAAAATACCAACATAACCTTAAGAATAATGATTTTGCTTTACTTTGTACCGGGGGACCTGATTCTTCTGATGTAGAATCTACGCCAACACTGACCTAGGCTTTCACTCTCACAGATTTGAAATTAAATGGGTCCTCCTTTTCCTTCTGTGTTCATCTATCACACTCGATTTTTTGACTGTTATCAGTACACCATCTGCTTACTTATAGTGCACTAAATGTGTGAATTTTGTGCATAAGGGTGAATGCAGTATTGACATACATAGCTAGTGTAAATATGGAAGCACACACACTGAGACATTAGACTCATGGGACTTAATTTAGGACTTGATCATGAAGTTCTTGAAGATGTTTCACTTCTAATCCAGATGACTTTTCCAGTTTTAAGTGACTACTGTTGAGTTTTAAGCATTTGCCCTCTGGTTATGGAATGACTCCTTAACAGGAAGATGAGACCCAAATAACATAGTTACAAAAACCTTGAAATACCTTGAAAAAATATTTAAACATACCTTAACATTTCAATGTTTATGTGTTTGTGTCTTTGTGCAGGAAGTGCAGTTTTCTGACTGCTTTATAGCTTCCAGATTGACATTTCCACCCCTCAAGGCCAATTCCACAGCTGTAAATGCTCTAGGGGCCAGGAGGTGAAAACATGGCAGCACTAAACACTATTTCCATACAGAAGAATGATGACATTAATATACTTGAATGCAACACTGTGCCATCCATTAGGGAGCATTCTATTATGTTCTTTCTTACATAAAACTGTGTAAGTCTGTGTAAAACTGTGTTTTCTGCACACATGACAACACATTTTGCATATGTATGATTTATGAAAGGTAAGTGTAATGCAACAGGAAAATATTGTCCTCCCCTTGTGTTTCCTCTTTCGTTGTGTGTGTTGGTTAAAGTTTCTATGCAGACACTGTTGATTGTGGCCTGTCGATTGATTTGCATCCTGTGGACGCATCATTATTCGCGACATTTGATGTCCACAAAAACCCATTAGACCACCCTGTTTAGGTATCGAGTGGCATTGGCCACGGCTGCCCAGATATAGTTTGTGCACCCAAATAGTCCAAATGTAAATTGATATAAGAAAATGCCCCATTAACTTTTTCATTAATGGTTATGATGCATTCTGAGTGTCATCCGTGTGGTGGTGTGCTTCCTTGAGCATGGCTAAACATGTATGCTGCACACACAAACAACAAAAAGCTACATGGACATGTTTAAAAATACATAGTTGACATACAAATGGACACTGATCATATGAGGAATACTGAAATACAGTAAAAGAATAAAATACTCTCACCTACACATACATTGTTATATTAATATACTTCACATACTCACATACACATATCTGTAAATGCAAACTGCCGTCTTATAAACAACACATATCTTTAAATGCTGTTTTACTCTAATTGGACCTTTATTGCATGTTTTACCTATTCATACTTCCAGGTGTGTTCACAGCTGCCTAAAGCTGTTTAAAGGCACCATGGGGCTCATATTGGCTTTATTTTCAATTAATTTACATGGATGACAAGAACATGCAAAGCAAAATTAATACATATACTTTACTGCTCTCTGCATGCTTTCAGGTTTTGATAATGTTGATATACTTAGTCTTTACATTTGGTCGTTGTGTAGATGGTGCATATTTAAAAAAATTAAAAGTTAAGCTCCAAATAATTCTTTTCTTTTTCAGTAATCAGTGGCAACCATCATTGGATGTTGGACCCCTTTTCTTTTGCAAAGGAACTTGAAGTTGGAATGCTTCATTGTCGTTACTCCGATATTCAATTCCCACCCTTAGATTCTCAATGGGATTCAGCTCTGGACCCTGGCTGAGCTATTCTAAAACATTGGTATTATGTTCTGTTACCCAATTCTTGACTGCTTTGGCTATATACTAGACCATTGTCTCATTGGAATGTCCAGTGCTCCCCAAGGCCAGACTTTCCTTCTGTGCCTGATGTTTTCCTTCAGAGTCTTCAAGTAGTCCTCTTTGCTCATGATGCAGTTTACTTTGACAAGGTTGTCTGGCTTTTTGTCTCAATAAGCTTATAGCCTCTCCAACACAGGAGAGCCTGTTTATCAGGCCAGGACTCAGCAGTCTATCTACATATCAAGGACAAAGGACACATATTTGAAGACTGCAATGTAAACTTTACTTTTTATTCATGTATCTCCATGTCCTTCATTCTTCAAATGTACATTTGTAATGTCAATGTCCAGAGGACTTTATTGGTGCAATATAATAGAGGTCATACACTCCATACATATGTACAAATGTCATAGGAATAGACCTAAAACTGCATTATTTTCATTTCATTCATAATTTTTTCACCATGCTTTTATTGCTTTATGAAATGGATGTGGCTATCAGCTTAGCAACGTGTTGCCTATTTATATATCATTTACATATACATAAAGAAACATAAGCATTCCTTTGAAATCTTTTCTCTAGTAATGTAACAAATATACATCCAATATTCGCTCTTTGTAGCTTTTCCCTCAATCATTTTATGAAAAAATATTTTTTTACAGCTAGACGCTCCACTATTTACACCAGCTAGTGAGTTGGCTAGTCTGTCTGCTTCATGGTGCTGTTCAATTAGTGAACAGTGGATTCATTAGATTTTTTTTTTTTACATTGAAAACAGCTGTGTGCTGCTAGAAATGAGTTTGACGGGACCAGGCCAAAAGAACAGACAAAGGCTGAAATGCTCCGTAAATCTGTAAAGAACTGCAGCCTGGTAATCAATTCTCTATGGGTTTATCACCATAAGCAACATCTTTCATTACACACACACACACACGTAACAAATGTTGAACTTCAAATGTGACTCCTTCAACAACGAGGAAATTGTAGAGGCACCAATTTATAATGAGCAAATTTACAGAATATATAACTAAAAATTGTATTTAAAACTCTTCAACTTATAATACACCCACCTATATTTCTCTCTCTTTTTACATTAGTCTGTTCATACACATGCTTACAGTGTGTACACATAAACACACCCACACCAACAATCACTGGAAGAATAAATGTGTCTATTGTTCGGCCAGCACGCCAAGCACTTATCCCTGAGTGTTTGCAGGCTGAAGGGAAAGAATTAAAGGTGTGTGTGTGTGAGTGAAGCATTCACACACATACACAGATACAAAGGTCGCTAGGCTTCAAAACCATAGCAACATTTAGGGGGTGAAGCACAAGTGGTATCTGTGAGAGTTCAGTTCACTCCAGTGTTTGTGTTTTTGTTAACACATTGAACTACAGAGACTGTTGATTACTTGGCACAGTTAATAATTAAATTGGCTAATACAGAAAATACAAAAGGCTCCACTGCACGGACATAACTACTGATGTTTTGCTTGTTCGACAAAGTTATGGCATGCGTTATGGGAAAACTTGCATTGTTATTACTGTTGTTTATATATATATATATATATTGTTTGTTATGAATAAATGGTGACAGGGTTACATTTCATATGTTGAGAAAAAGCTTTGTAATGTAACAAAACTGTGAAAGTACATTACTTTGTTTTTGTTCATTCTTGAAATACTCCAGCTTTATTATTGAAATCTTAAAAACTTGTGTTTGACACAATTTCATTTTTTTTTTTAAATCTCCAATTTTCTGTGAACAGTTGCTGTATACATTGTGCATTTGTACTCAGTTGCTTCAAATAAATTATGCAATAGAGCATAATTGGTTAGGTAGGCATCTTCATTAGCTTCATCGTGGTTGACATGCTGCTGATGTGCAATTGTAAGTCAGAAAAATTCATATATATACATAGACAATGTCAGACTTCAATGACATTATGTATAGCCGCATGCTATCCTTTAACTGTTGTTGTAGTGTTTAGCATTTAGCTGTTGTTGTAGTGTCAGGCCAATGCCTTTTAAGATCATTGCCGGACTCTTGTTACTTAATTATTTTCACATTGATGTATTAACTCTCATATTCCTCAAAGCACAGGTTTGGTAATCAGGTTTAGCTTTAATTATTTTTAAAGTTGTACCTTTAGTTTGTCACACCTAAGGTGGAAAACACAAAAATCGTTAGTTAGTTTTAGGTCCAGAGAAAGTTGTCACAGCAAGTGAGTTCAACATGCATGTGTATGTTGATAACAACAGCTTTAGCTCTATATTCATTCAATACACTGAAGAGGCTTCTTGCAACATGTAAATGAACCCACTTACTGTTTTAATCACACTCTGACATATGGTATAGAAATTGAGGATTTGCAACTAAGGCTTTGCTTGGTTGTAGCTTCTTGAAGAGACCATTCATCCAACAGCCTTCTTCAGACCTGACAGAGAGTAATAGATTTTCAGAATCAATCTATGTGGGTTGAACACCACAGTTCTTGGTGTTCAGAGATGTTCTAATGATTGGCTTTTCAGGGTTTTCATATTGTGGCCAATCTCCACATTGGCCACAATTCAAAGAAGTGGCACACAAGGCCTTGAACTTCTTCAGAGGAACAAAACACAGACACTGGCATATGTCTGTGGACAACCTATACCAGTTAATATGAAAACACAGCAAGTACAAGCCTCCACAGAACAAATCAACTCTGTATACAGAAAATCAAGTTCACCACACTTGCCTTTCTTAGACTGTGCCATTCACATTTTAAAAGACAGGTGCTCTAACACCACCCTCTGCAACACAAGTTAGGGGTCATTAGAACTCTGCAACATCAAGTGGACAACATACCCAGTAATGCCCAAAGTCAGAAAGAAGTGCACCAACACCTGAAAAAGGTACTCAAAACTTGTGGATACCCCAGCTGGACAGTGGTGAATGTGCTACAAGATCCAGCGAAAAGAGGACTAACATACCGGATGGAAAAGAGAAAAAGAAATGTACAACCATACAACACAACTATGAACAAATACATGAATCCACCATTTGGTAGGAGTATCAGAAAAAGTCAGATTGATTTTCAACAAACATCAAATTCCTAAATGATTGTACACTATATACCAAGAGCAACCGGGTTTGGGACAAAAGGACAAAGGAGAAAGAACACTCTTTTGAAGACAAGTTGGTACACTTCTTTGACAGAGAAGATGGTTTAAAAGGATAGTAAAAGAATCCATCTATGTGAAAATAGAGAAACTATCCCTCAACTAGGGAGGAGGACTAGGATGCAATGTGTCCCCTTTCCTGAAGACTGTACAATTTATCTGCCTCAGGTGGGGAAAACAAGTGTGGCCACTTTACTGGGGCAGTGGTGGCCTGGTGGTTAAAGAAGTGTACTTGGCTCTAGAAAGTCCTAGGTTTGAATCCACCAGCTACCAGATCCCACTGAGGTACTCCTGAACAACGTACCATCCCACACATGCTCCCCAGGCGCTGTCCCCTGCTCCCTCAGGTGATGGATTAAATGCAGAGATAAATTTTGTTGTGTGCATGGTGTGCTGTGTGCTCAATAATGTATAGTAATCACTTTTGCCTGCCTCTTGGATGAATAGTAAAACATCTTGAAAGATCTACAAACAAGTCCAGTTGCCTTCGATTGAAAATGCTCAAAAAAATCCCAAAAAAACCTGGATGAATGAGCACATTCACAGACAGTGTGGTTTTCAGTGTTATGTACTTTATTGCCATGTTTCAATAAAATGAAGGACAGTTATCTTAACTTCCCCACAACTCCCACAGAGTTTGACGTTGTTGATGTCATCTGCTGTCATCTCACTGCAAACGACACTTAATGCTGCTGGTCCCCTAACAAAGAAATTTGTGAATCTGTGGTAAAATTCACAAACACTTTTTAAAACACTGACAGTGAAACCTAGAAGAAGTGGTGTTCTAACAACCTAAAATAATCTAGCCGCTGGATATTCTTGTACACAAGGAAGCCCTCCATGATGCAAGAACCTCCTATAGTTTATCACAAAAAAGATAAATAGATAAGAGCAACACCATGTTAATGTGAAGCAATATACTGAACAGTTTTAACTTTTTTTCATATAAACCATCAATTTTCTTTAAGTGAATATTATTACACCACACAACGAAATTACCCTCTGCTTTTAACCAATAACACCTAAGTGAGCAGGGGGCAGCCTGGATGGTGCCCAGGGAGCGTGTGTGGGGACGATACCTTGCTCAGGGGTACCTCAGTGGGAGCTGGTATCTTGGTGGATTCAAACCTGGGACTTTCCAGCCCCAGCGCCACTCCCTTAGGCACCAGGCCACTATTACCACAACACGTACATATTGATATATACAATATATACTTATTATGATATATATTTGATATATATTTATTGACAAACAACATATCATATACTTTTAAGTTGACAATAATTAAACCTCTGCTTAAAAAGCCCATTGTTTTACCTAACTATAGACTAATGAACCTTTCTTTCTAAGATTCTTGAAAATGTTGTTGCAAACCAATTATGTCATTATTTACATAGGAAATGTTTGCTATGTTTGAGGCAATTCAATTTAAGTTTAGGTGTAAAACTTTCCTCTTTATGGAAGTTTATCATTAGGGGTGACTCAGTTAAATACTTATTTATGCTGCTATAGTCCAAATCTAGCACTACTACTCAATTGCTCATTGCTTCTGGTACTACCGATAAGACCATTCCAGCGACTAGCTGCATATTACTGTTATGATTGTTTTTGTAACAATTGGTCTGACAGATAGCAGTTCCTGATCTGTTCATTCTGTACTGTGGTAACTGTTTAGTTCCTATCTATAATATTGTGAGGTCTCAACCTTCCTCTAAAGTGCCTCCAAATAATGTATGTTGTGATTTTTCACCACACAAACTGAATTGAACTGATTTTCACTTTTGGCAGATCAAGTCATTCAAAAAAAAATGGTGAGAATTAATTACACCACTTAGAACAATGCAAGTTTTGATATGATAGTGATTATCAAATTAATTATTACATTTATTAGCATATTTTTAGAGAGATTCATAAAGTATTAACCCTTAGTGTGAATAGCTGGATTCTGTTATGATCATTGCTCCGTTTTTCTTTGACAGCAAATGAGAACAAATGAATGAAAAATGATCTTCCATATTTTCTTCTCTGCACTTGTTTACTCAATCCTCTTTGCTCTTCCTATCAAATTTATTGTTGAGGGGCAAAGACATTAACAGAGCAAAGAAATGCAACAAATAATGTGGTCATTTCAAGCGTAAGCTCTGCGACTTGAGCGATGTATTAATGGGGGGAAATTATTGCGCATTCAATTACGCCGCAATGTCTTCTAGAGATGTTTGTGTGATTTGGCCACTGCCTGCCATGGTGGGGGGCCCCCCTGACTGATGAGTGCCCTAATCTGCTAATCTCACCAATGGGTGCGGAGGTGGGTTGGAGGGGGTATTTATCTTATGAGCCAAACACCTCGACTTGCAGCCCGCTAACGGTGGCCAATAAAATTAAAGAGCTGGTGCGTGCCCGGGCGGTGGAGAAAGACGAAAGAGGAAATCAGAGATAGATAAACAAATAGAATCATAAAAAGGCAGGGCGCTGTTGAAGTGGTAATTCAGTGGGAGTTCATTAGGGGAGAGATGGAGGAATGAGGAGTGGAGGGCTAAACTGTGGATGACATTACCTCTAATGTGGCTCCCCTGCAGAGTTTGTGATAGGGTGGCCGTTCCAGGCGAAAATAGGGTTTTTAGCATGACGCCACTCTCACAAAGACAAACTCCGACTAAATAGGATTTTTTTTTCTTAAGCAATGTACTATTTTAGTGTGGAAAACATTTCCAAATGGGGTTCTCAAATGTGCTCAGGCATACAGCCAAGCTGAAAACAAATTGGACAAATGAGTGTTGTGGTGAGGCAAATTTGCATTGTGATTCAGTGTTTTGTGCAGTAAGCCTAAAGCAACTTCACTAAAAAAGACTAGACCACCCATCAGTTACATTCTATCAATCATACTGTCTAATATGAAACATCATTTAATCTCTCATAGGGTGGTTCACCTACTTCACGAAGTATAATATTTCTTGTTCATGTCTGCTTGTATTCATCCATGCAGATAGATCTGGTTTCATTTGCCCAGAATCTGAAAAATCTGTTTTGAAAATAGAAATACTTCTTTTCTGATTCCATTTAAGACTGAAATTGCGTATTGGCGATATCAGGTACTGCACTGATACAAAAAAGTTATCTATATTCCTCGAGTCTTTTGTAGGACATGCATATATATAGCCTTTGCCTTTAAACGTGCAGTCTTCCAGGAGGGGTGGGAAATCATGTGAAAAGCTAATATAACAATATATTTAGCTGTGTAGATAGACAGGTCTCTTGTCTCTTGGATGGACAGATCCTGGGAGTTCCTAATCTGTTCAGGTTTAGAAATGGGCTGTCCTGTTATGCTGAACTTACAAGTTATGAGGCTGAAGAGCAAAACAAGAACTAGCTTCCTCAACTGCAGTTAGCTGTATCTAACATTATATTAGAATATTTGCTTGACTAAAACAGTGGATGCTTTTGACTGCATACCTCAGATTTCTTTTTACTATATTTATTAACAAATTTGTAATGTTAATGTTACTCTATGTTGTATTATACAAACCCTATAATTAAGATTTTGAACATACTGTAGCATAATTTCCTGGAATACAATTACAGTTACATTTTGATACAGTGCAAGTTCTTCTAAAGCCTCTCAGTTAGTCAGTATACCAATTATGGTTTCACTTGGATGAAAATTTGCACGTAGTACTGACCAATCTGGCGACTGGGGTAAACAATTTTTTAGATCAGAATCAAATCTGATAGTAAAGTATGGTCACATGTATGGGAATGCTGATTTCAATGGCTATTGGTATATTTGTTACATCAGTTATTGTTAAGTTATTGCATAAAAAAACAAAGACATTTTAATGTATAATGATTTTGTCACTACTTTTACAACTAATGTTGCTAAGCAACAGTAAAGCCCTTGAGGCTAGTATAGGCTCACTGTTTAGTATGTTCTTCAGTGCTAAAGTTTGGTGATGTTACAGCAAATTGTTCCACCACAATCTCTATTTTGTTTACATCTTCTTCACAGAAGAATCCTAGTAAATGATACACTAATACAATTGATACACACAAAGGTATTTGCTGATTTGATTAATTGTGTGTATATTGCAGTGTACTTGACTCTGGAGTTTCACATTTGGATGCTGGACTCTATCACTTTGTTGTTCACCTTTGTATGAGCAAATTATGTATATTTATTTATGACTACATAAGCAGCAAAAGATCAGGTAATTGAAGAGCACAGGCTATGACTCACACTGGGTGAATTGTAACATTAAACCAAAGTTTGTCATTGTCACATGCACAAACTTACCTCCGCCTGTTCTTCTCCCAGGGTCCTCAGGTGAAAGAATTCCCTGGGGCTCACAAACCTATTAATAGTTTTGGAGGGGTTACATCAAACAGAAAGTGGGTAGAGAAGAGGTTTGTTGAATGTTTATGTCACTGTAAATGGTATGTGTGCGCCAATCACAAAGCAAGCACCTTTATGAAAAGTTACACTATGTGTGTGTCTCAGTATTTCTCATGTTATAGGAAATGAAAGAAAGAAATATCCTCTGAAATCATGGAAAATGTGTGTGTGTGTGTGTGTGTTTGTTTGTTTAAAATAGCATCTTAAAATTAAGATATACATGTGTATGTGTGTAAGGGTTTAATTTAGTCAGTTTAGTGAAGGGTGTTTGCATCCTGTTTCATAGTTCTTATATAGTAACCACAGGGATTACAAGTGAAAGAAATGTTCCTACAGTATCAATGTTATCTGTAGCCGTTGTTTGCCGTCTACCTCTGGATGGCTTTGTGAAACATCATTTTGACTGTAAACAAATTTGTGTTGCTCGTAGCGATCTGGCGGATTTGTTGTCTGGTAGAGTGTATTTAGCAGTTGAAACGTGTTGTTGTGACAAGCATGATAGAACACATACGTCGCCGAGGGCTATCCTCCCTGTTTCCCCTGTTGTGGCTATACAAGCAACTGATTGTGATTCACTTTTCAGAGAGAGAGTGTGCGGTGACAAATGTGGCGGCTGTTGTTTTTTTTTTTTTTTTGTGAGCTGCTTGGTATCTCATGGTGTTTTAATGTTGCCCGGAGCTCTATGGGTGTGACTGTGTGTGTGAGAGAAAGACAGACAGAGAGAGAGAGAGAGAAAGAGAGAGAGTTCCTTATTCCTTTTTTGTCTCCATTATGTCATTTATTCATTTATTTACTTATTTTTCAACCTGGCATCTCCACTCTTTCACCTCTTTTTCCTCTCCTCTCTTCTTTTCTCCTCTTCCTGACTGTTCTTCACTTTAGACTGAATGTAATTGCTCCAACTGAACACGCATTCAGAGCGCCGTCGATGTAAATGCTGCTCCGTGGTGGTGGCTGACTTAATGAACAGCGGAACTCACAGCCCTCTGGCACCACTTAAACTTTAAAACATCTATCACTGAGGTGTGAGGAAAAAAACAGAGTGGCCAGCATTGACCCCACTCTCATCCCTCTCTTTTTATATCTGTAGTCATGGGGGTGGAATGGAAACAGGAAGCAGGTACTGTATGTAGCATTTTTAAACTTAAGTGTATCTTTGCTAAATTAATTTATAATAACCTGGTTTGAGTAACGCGACTCCATCACATCTACTTTATTCCCCTGCATCTGTCACTGTCATTCTGTTTTCAAAAAAAAAAAAAAAAAAAACTTGTCCTTCATTCTGCAATCTTAGTTTTCACCTCGGAGGATCAACATTTCCTGGTGCCTTTTAGTATCAGTCGACAAAATAGACTACACACAAAAGGCCTCCAGCAAGGCTGTCCCCTGTCATCAATCTTGTTTGCGATTTTCATGCAGAGAATTTGAAGAAACAGCAGAAGGACAAGTGACTCTAATTTGAAAGCCTTAGAACTACTTTTGTTCTCTGCAGATGACATGGTTCTGTTGTCTCAAATGAAACAAAACCCCAGACATGCACTGGACCTTTCTGCAGCAGTGAGCTAAATGGTTTGAATGAGAGTCAGCACCTATTAGTCAGAGGCCATGGCTCTCCACGGAAAGTATTGTATCTCTCCCTATGGTTTAGGAATGAGTTACTGCCCCAAGTGAAGGACTTTTAGTTTCTCAGGAACTTGGACACAGTAAAGCAGACATTGTGCCTGACTGTTGAAACTGAGGAGGTTCAAACACCTGATCAGGTCGCCTCCTGGTGACTTCTGGTGTTTTTCAGATTATATCTAATTGGCTTTATCTAGCCTAGGCACCTGAGGAGATACTCAAAAGCACCACTGATGACCTGCTGCCACTGCAACTTAACAGATATGGATTGATAATTGCTACATAGTTAATTATTTGAGGCCACATTCTGAAAAAACAAAGCTTACAGCTAGAAGAACATGGTTTGTCTTAGCCCTTTAAAAGCACTGAAATATCACATTTTTTCTGAATCAGTTTACTGACTATGAAATATAAGATAATGTTTTTTTCACATGATGGGTTCCTGTGTCTGTGCTCTTCTGAAACATTGAGACATCAATCAAGGTACCAATGACTTAAGTATAATCAGATGGGCTTTGAGGTTTGCTATATGATGTTGGTCACCTTGACCTCAAAATGGATATGTGGTGAGGGTTCTTGTTGAAGTCTAAAGGCAGGCTGTCAGTCCTTCTGGTGAGTTTATTTGTTTACAGTAATTCTCTTGAAGTACCATATGTTAAAACAAACAAACAAACAAACAAACAAAAACACTACAACATAAAAGTGCAGACCCAATGTTAAAATACTGCCGTCTTTTTGTTAGTTTGTGCGTGGCGTAAATACACCTATGCAGATAAAGCCAGAGTTAGCTCATACTAACCCCTCTCTCTTTTCCTCTATCTCTCTTTCTCTGGGAATACAAATTTAAAAGGCCATTATACTCCATCACCTCCACCATGCACAGTGTCACTGCCGTCACTGCAGTGTCAAGTGTTTTATTTCTGTATTAGAGGGGGAGAGATAAGTGTGTGTGTGTGTGTGTGTGTGTGTGTGTGTGTGTGTGTGTGTGTGTGTGTGTGTGTGTGTGTGTGTGTGTGTGAGAGAGAGAGAGAGAGAGAGAAAGCAAACATATGCTTAATGCTCAGTCCAGTGTGTGTGTACGTGTGTGTGTCCATGAGTGAAAATATACAGTACAAGAGGTTAGCTGTGAGTGTGAGTGGGCCTTGCTCTGCTCTGGACTCACTTATCTCTCCTGCTGTGTAATGGATAATACTGGATATTTGCATAAGGTATAGAGGTGATGTCATCTGGTCCTCAGAGCTGCATTTCAATGATGGTTGACTGTATAGTGGACATACTCTGAACAAGCCAAACCACTTCAATTCCCTCTGTTCAAACTTTGATGGAACTTTTACTCAGGACTCCATCTGCACTGAATCTATAAATGATAATAATGGTTATCTGAATTTGAGTCTCACTTTATATCATAGTTTTGGCCATTGTCCATATAGTTAATAAGAGCTTTGTACTGACCCCTCAATGACACTGATGTGTTGTGATCAAGAAATTCAGTAACTAATGGTGTGATCAGAGCAAAATTGCTTATGTGAGTACAGTGGCTGGACTGTTATACTTTAGTATAATAGTATCACAGGAATACGCCTTCCAGGAAGCTGACCATGCTTCCATGACCAAAATGACCACTGGAATTCATTAATACTTCCATATTTTTTAGAACTTAAGCAGTAGTACTACTGTTTTTATTTTTTTACTGTTTTACTACTGTTTCTGTTCTTAATTACTCCACCCAGTTATACAAATTACACTTCAGGTGCAATACAAAGACGTCCAGTGAAAATCTAACACTGAGATTCAGAAATGCAGGGCAAGCATATTTCTGGTGTGGACACCCGGACGACTGCACTGTGTAGAGATGGAACAAAAAAAGGAGAGGGCTTGGGTCTGAACATACTATAATGGGGTTCATCGATATTATATATCTGTGAATATATAATACATATTACAGTGCAATGATGCAACATAGTGCAGTGCAAATAAGGAAACATAGAAGCCCAAAGTCCACCCATCTCTATTTTATGAAGAGCCAAATACTATGGTTTCCAATGTCAGTAACACTATTCAAATGTCAGCAAGGTGGAGAAAAACTTTCCTGAACAAGTGAAATAGTCCAGTCTATATAAAGGTCACATCCAATTTAATTGTACTACAGTATTTGGAGCTCTCTTGCAAGATCTCCCCTGGAGGCTGCTAAGCTCCCTCTTGGTGCCTCAACAACCCTCCCCTCGCTAATAGCTGTTGTCTTAATACCAAAGTCGGCTATTTTCCAGGTTAAATTTGGGGTGGTGACGCTGGGCAGCGTTATTAATCTCACCGGTAATGTCGTAGTGGTGGTAATGAAGGATGCCCAGTGTTATTTGTATCCTCACGTGTCGAGTGTTTTGTCAAAAGTAGGCGAGTTTTGCTTGCCTGGTAGATTTGTATTCTCCCCTGGGAGCCGTGGCCCAGTAACAGACAGCAGTTGCTCGACATAATTAGACCGGGAAGGTCCTTGTAAACTCATTAATATCTTGCCCGGGCTGAAATGGCTGGCTCGCTGGTTGTTCTTTGGCAAAGAACACAGAGTGATATTTGTGGAAAAAGTAAGATAAAAGGAAGATATAGATATAAAAAAAGAAAGATAAAGATAGGGTTTGAAGTAAACAAGCTGGTTGAGAAGGTGTTCAGAGTGGTTCACATTGAGAGCTCAAGAGATGGTTTGTAAATGAATTTAAGAGATGATTACTTTACATTGCTCTGCTCTGTTGTTGTCTTCATGTATTCCTCCAACTGTAAATAGGATTGCTGATTATGATTTGGTTGATAAAAATTGTCAGATATGGTCAAAACACTCAGTATAGAGGAGTATTTTCAAGAAGCAGTTACTAAACTTTTACTTAGTTATTTACTAACTTAAGTATTTTAAGCCGTACATTTAAAGTCAAAACCGAAACAGAGTAAAAATAAAAGTCCCATGATGAGGTCACGGTTGTGAGCACGCAACAAATGAAAAGAGCTAAATCAGCAGCTGCAGCACAGAAGAAACTGCTGATTAAATGTACCACCCGGCGATCACGGCAAGTGTCCCAAAACAAACACACCTGCCATGTTGTGTGACCAATGGATACATGCTGGGTCCAGCTAAACACCTAAATGCTAAGAATATGACAGTAGAGCCTTTAGATGTGCCTTGTAATGTTAACTTCTACTGTCAGTTTAGTCTGTACCTCTACTTATCTGATATTTTTTCGATCATCTCTATGACCGTGGAGCACATTCAGCTTAATGTTTAAAATACTGGAGGAGCTGACAGGCTTTACACTCTATTGTATTTATGTTCAAAGAAAACAAAACGCCTGCATTACATTTCCTCCAAAACATATTTGCTGTTATGAAATTTCTATGTATAAATACAACTTTGTCATTATCAAACAGCTGTGCATTGTGACAAAGTTACACATTAAAGAAAATGAACGGTATAAAAATAGCAATATCTAATGTTAAATGAATGTATCTTCAACAGAGACTGAATTTTTTTAAAGAGAATCAGAAGCAAAGATGGCTGAGAACTATTTGCTTTTGGCTTCAAATATTGGGGCAAAGAACACAGTAATGGTCAAAATAATCACGATATTTTTATGGTGCTAACTTTTAGTGTGTAAAAAATCAGTATTAAATCATCGTATGACACTTCTTATGTGACCTAGATGCATCTAGGCAAGCCTTCCATTTGCTGTTATTACACAGCTAGAATGTCTAAAAGCCATAACTTCTGGACACAGAGTAAATACTTTTCACTGTCTCTCTCACTCTGATTTATCCCAACACAAACAAATGTGGAATAATATTTTCTGGTGATTTTAAAGAAACCAAGTCTGAACTGGGACATGGTGTCCATGGGAGAGAGGGCATAGGAGGAAAGGCCAGTTTGTGGATTGTCCCAGACTGCCCTGCTGTTCCTCTCTAAACACAGCTAAGTCTCTTGGCTACACCTACACACTTTGTGACCTCTCTGCTCAGCGGACATCATCAGGCAGATTAAAATCAGTTAATGTACTTGGGGCTAGTTGACTCTGTCTCTCTCTCTTACTGTCGCACTCACACACACACACACACACACACACACACACACACACGTCACACAACCATCAACCAACCATTTGTCACTCACTTTTTAAAATTAATACCCATTGTTTTTGCTAAGCAGAGGATGTCCCGGAGGCTGCCTCACAGGGTTGCGTGTTTGTGTGTGTGTGTGTGTGTGTGTGTGTGTGTGTGTGTGTGTGTGTGTGTGTGTGTAAGTGAGTGTGTGTGTGTAAGCAGCACATTAGATTCACTGAAGAGAGAGTTTCAGTGGATTACTACGGCCCCAAAGTGCTATGCCCTTTCATTAACCTTGCCTTTTAGTTGTCTCATTTAATACAAAACAAATTTCTAATCTGCAGCTTACTAAACAGTTCTGCAGCTCGTTCTGTGGCTACGTATGTGTGTGTGTGTGTGTGTGTGTGTGTGTTACTGTTACTCTTATTGCCTTGGGTTCCCTCTGCCTAGCCCCCTAATTACTCCCCGAAACAGGCAGCCAGGCTCCTCCTATGTGCTATCATCATTTTAAATTTATTTTGATTGATTTGTGTCAGCTTTAACTATGCTTTGGGCCGAGGTCGATAAATAAAGATCAATACTTTAATGTTTTCCTCTGAACCTTTATTAAAAAATAGATTGGCTATAAAGAGGGCTGAATTACGAGGAGGAGTGCCTACTTCCAATGCATGTCAACTGGAATATAATTGAACAACACAGAACCGATGGAGATTAGTCCAGGGAATGTGAGCTGCACGAGGCCCTGGTGTTAGAAAGAAAGAGAGGAGAGAGCTGGAATGAGGAATTGATGCTGCAAGGTGAATGGGAGAAAAAAAGAAAAGTTGAAGAGTTGTTTGGTCTTGCTGGCAGCTATTTATATTGTGGTCCTGCTCTGATTTTCAGATTTTCATGGTAATTAAAAAGAAACTGAGAGTAATGTTAACAGTGGTCACTTCTCAACTGCATTCAATGAGAGATTTTCTTTACTACCAGGGAGAGCTATAAAAATGGTACACTAAGGTTTTTTGCATTGGAGATACAGATGTCAGAATCAGATTTCTTTTTATACTCATTTGTTATGCACATCCATGTAGACGATACAGCTATTCTGTCCTGCCTCTTGAGTCTTAGACCCTCAAGCTTAGTTCTGGTGTCCGGGATGTTGATTCAGCAGTCTCTCATCCCACATTAAGTGTCCACAGGCTGATGTTGTCTATCATTTGGTCCAAAGAGCCAGTGTTCGCTCGCACCATAACCAGGACAGATGGTTTGGTGGGGTTGGTCTGTATTTTGTCATAGTGTTTGCAGCATTTGAAAAATCTCAGTCACAGTGTTGCTCCGTGCAAGGGTGTGGTCGCATCGGGGCCTTCCCAGCATTTGGCTGTCAATTGCAACAAAGATTTCTAATATCATTGACAATATCACCTTCACCTTCACCTAATCAATACTAAGTTTAACTTTTCACATTTATACTAACAAGTAATAATTAACAAAATAGTATGTCATTTAAAATACCACTTTAAAATAACTGGGTTATTAATCATTAAATAGTTAAATATTACTACTCTGAGCAACATTTATTTAACAAGTTTAGTACATGAGAACATTTTATGTAACGTAATTGAAAGTTGCATTTATTAATTCATTTGTTTATTTATTTGTCTGAAGGTATGAACACATTTCAAGATTCTGGCAGCACTGCAGGCAATGCAGCACATGAAAGAAAAGTTTATTTAGGAGACAGTTTTATTTAAAAAAGAAAACACTATTTTCTTGTTTTCTTCTCCAATATGGTTTCCTAGCTTCCTTGCTTTAATGAGTTACAGATATGCTTACACAGTACAAAACAATTCCCATTTGTAGTGACAACACAAGTGTGAAACTTTTTATGCTCATGTTTAGACATACAGCATTTGGTTAAGGTTAGGGAAAGATGGTGGTTTGTTTTTATACACAATGATTCGACTACTTTAACCACAGATAGGGATGCAGATGCAAAACCTGATCTGGTCAATGACACCAACCCCAACCATCTATTGGTTCATTTCTCGAGAAAAATAGTCTCTGAATGTAATTTCATGCTGTTTCTAGGCAGAAGCATTGTTGCTCTGGACCTCTGTCCATCCTGCACTCAGTCCCGTAGGGATCAGAGTTTTGAGGGCAGGGCAGGAAGCATGGTGAGGTGGGATTAAAATGCTTTTGCTGTTATTTGTGTCACTGTCATTGTCAGACAAACACAAAGAACACACTGTCTTCTGGTGCATCAACTGTCTTTTCAATCCAACACTGTGATTAACCTTTTGTACAGGGCACAGATTATGGCTTAAATGTGGTGTGCTTACATAGACACACTCATGCATCCTGCATGTTGTCAGTGTTGATGCAATACTTAAACTATGATGTGTTAGAAGGATAATTGTAAAGTCAGTTATAAACTTTTCATTCTTTATGATGCTTCTGACATGTATGACATCATCGCTACATGTTTTGCCTCTTGTTTTTGTGTAAAAACATACATTTTGATGCAGTTTTTCAAAAAAGAATTCATACATTGAAGTATTCACCACTTTGTAACGTTGCTATTACTTTTCACCACATGTTAAAGATGTTTAGGAACTATAGATACCAAATGATTCAATGTTTCAGGACAGTCCAGTATTATTACTTATTCTTTCATAGTCATCCACAGTTCTTCTGAAGGGAAAATATGTTGTTAAAAATCTTTACATATACTGATACAATCCCAGACCCTGACAGATCCTGGCTTTAGGACATGTTGCTGGTAACATCCTATTTTTCAGATCTGGCCTATTTCTACCAAAAATAATATGTGAAACATTGATTCATCTGATGCATGTTTGAACACTGTTAATATGAAGTTTTAGCTGGTACCTATGGATTTAACCCTGTATGGAGCTGACAGTGGTTTTTAACAATAATCCTGACCCCATGTGGTTATTTCGGCTGTAGATGATGATGATTTTTGATTCTTCTGTAGTGTCATCTAAGGAATCAAAGATCATTGTCTCTGCCCTTTACACTGAAAATTTCTTTCTTTGATTCTTTGAATCATTTATAAATGCAGTGAATTGTAGATGGTCCAAATACCCAAATCCTTCCAATCCGTTCAGTGGAGTATTATTTTTAAACATTTTAACTTGTCACTCAAGTTACTCAATCCTTTCATGACTTTGTCCCAGTTTTTCTGTGTATAGGCCTGAGTAGAAGGAATGGATGTATATTTACAAATTAAATGAAGATGACCAGGGTAAACATTAAGTGTCTTGTATTCTTATTGTTTACAATGGAATATATCGTCAAAGTGAATTTATACATCACAAGCCTGCATTGTTGGAACTTAAAAAGTGGGTCCAATTAGTCCAACTTTAAAGCTGCTCTAATACTTAGGTGGCATAACATAAGTCAAAGAGAATTATCAGTAAACAGCACTTTTTGCTAACGTACAGAGTGTTTTACCATATTTCAAATACTTTTTTTTTTTTTTTTTTACATTATGCAACTTTACTTTGTTCAGTCTCAGCACTTTTACTTGACCTTGTTTAGCAGCAGCAGCTGTTTTCAATCAGAAAGTTCTGATCAACTGTACCAAACAGCAGACAGACGCAGTTTACAACTAGCCATTGAGCATAGTGGAGCATGTAACAGCACAAAAACCAAATGCTTTTCTTTTACTATTACTGAAGACCAAATCAGAGTTAAAAGGAGAGAAAGTATTAGACTTCCATTTCATCAGACTGACAAGTCAACAAGTCTATTAGCAATGCTAATGCTGATCTGTGCTGCTGTATGTTAAGCAACTGTTTATATATATATATATATATATATATATATATATATATATAAACATGTTTTTAGTTTGTCCTCTCCAATAAAAAAGGAAAAAAAAGAAAAGAACAAAAAGTGATAAACTCAGATAAAATATTTTCATCAGTGGCTTAAAATTCATTTATCAGAATTCCACCATCAACCCACCAATGTAGATATCTCAAACTAAAAGTAATATGTGTTTCCCAAATTTCTTGAGCGTGACAGTTGGGAGATTTTCTGAAGACCTGTCATGAATGTGTCATTTGTGTGAAAAATTACTGATATGTGTCCATTTTTATAAGTGACCACTTTCCTGTATTTATTCCAAAGTATAAGAGGTCAGTAAACATAGGAGGATATGGGACAGCTGAGGGTGTTGCTTGTTGTTTAATGACCAGCAGTTCAAAAACCACAAGTCCTATTGATTAAGTTGTCGTTGTGTAACTTTCTGCACGATTCCCTGTATCACTTGTTGATGAGGAGTGGAAGATGTGGCTGAATGAGCTAAAGTAAAAAACAAGAAGTTGGAAGTAAGAAACAAGTTTTAATACATTTACATTAATTTGGAACCTTTAATCAGGGTTAGTCTGCTGAGAAGAGATTCAAAACAGTATATGGAACATGGTAAGAATCTATATTTTAATTAGGTCGATCTTAGAGATGCTGAGAAGTACTTTGCCAAATAATCACTGGACTAGTGTTTTTTGTTTGTTTGTTTGTTTTTTTTTAGATAAAAGCAAGAATAGAAACATTTTCAAGCTAAATCCACTTTGCCTGAACAAAAGGTGGAATCACTTTGACACTTAAGATCTTATGCTTCACTATAGTGTCACTTTTATTTGAATACCTTATGGATAAAAGCTTGGTTAAATGCAAAGGATTAAACACAATATACGCTTGATTTGTTTCAGTAACTGGCTCTTAATCTGTCATTGTCTCTGTGTCAGGTGGAGGAATACTGATGTGATGCCTCCCAGCTCTTTGCTGTTGCCTGTCTTTGATCTGTGATTGGAGCTCATGTGTAATGGTGAGTGTGCGTGGGAATGACTCAATAGTTAAATCTTTCCAGTGTGTACAAATTTACTGGTCAATGGTTCCTGAGATCTGAAATTCTGTCTGAAAGAGGATGAGGGAGACCTTGAGTTGTGACCGTTGCAGTGGATATAAGCATGCATACACACACATGCACAGGGACCAGCAAAGGCTGGTAGGAGGGACTGGTTAGGCTGATGAGAGTTTTAGAGGGTATGTGAGGATGCCTATAGTGCATTTTGTTGTAATGGCGTCCCAGTTGTCTTGTCAGAAATCAATGGGAACCAGGACTCTCTGCAAGCACAGAGAGGTCAAGGCTCCGTCTGCCTAAATTTTTAATTCAGGGAACACGTTTGGAGCTTTTAAAAATGAGTGCACTGCTCTCTTTTTTCTTGCCATGAGTATTTGTGGACACAAATACATGTACTTCACATTCTTTTTGGGGGTTTACTGTAAATGCGCTGCTCACACATATGAAAAGCACATGACACGCAGGCACAAATGCATGTAAAAACACACGCACAAGCAAAATACACAAATTCACGGACTGGGCGGCACTGCCAGTCCATCCTGGCTAGGTCAGGGCTGGGTTAAAATCAATTTTAATCAATTATTAAGAGCTTGTGTATCTTACTAGCAATATTAAAAAGGGAGCCACTGGGTTGAGATGATGGATGGAGTCCATGCCTTCTGTGGACAACTACTCAACCCCCCAAAAAACCTGAAAAGAAAAATCTGATGAGAGGGCAAAAATATAGGGAACATCAATATATCTGATTTAACCACGTGGGTGAGCTGATAGTCTCTTATTGTTTCTTTTTACTTCTTTACCTGGAGGACAAGATTTCTAAATAAGTTACTTGGAGTTGGTGGGTGAAGATAAAAGGAGTGAGACCCTGAGTCAGAGTTTGTTAAAAAGAAAAAAAGTTAGAAGGATGGAGAAAAAAATGGCTAAAAATTGAAAATATTTAATAGTAATTCAGTATTTATTTAGACACTTGTGCTAGGCTGTTGCTTGTCCACTTCTGACCATTACCACATTAAAGTTACTGGTTAAATTGGTCATTTACTATATATGCAGCTTTTTGCATTACTGATTCATATCACCTTACTTTCATAACTTTCAGTAAGGTGGTGTGTTGTTTGCTAGATGAAGACACTACCAAAGACCCCCAAATCAACAGTTACAGCTCCTTAGTGGTTGACTTTGAGATATCTCAGCATGTGAGACTATTTTTTAAGCTCTTTGAATCCTGTAGTTTGAAGTATTTCATAAGAAATTTTGGATTATGCGTTCAAGCTAGGAGATGATGATAACACTATGACCTGAAAGTGTACAGTTGTGGGCCTTAAAACCAAAACAACAAGCAACAAGACACTAAAAAGCTCTTCTTTGTTAGTTTGTCTCTTTAAGTGAACCACTCTCACATGCCAGAAGACTGTGGTATTATCAAAAAGCTCTGTTTTACTCAACAACCATAAATTCACAACAAGCCAGGGAACACATTATATAATAACATGCATGCATTGCATGTTTACAAGCCTTTACCCCACAAATAAAATATCTTTTTAGTAGACTTCACTAATTGCATTTTGACATTTGATCTGATGTGTGTCATAGCTGGTGCATGAAGTTCACTGGGCACCTCTAGCTGTGTCCTTCCACCAACAGAGGACATATCAGGGTGGGGCCAGGGGTGACCCAGATGGGCCTAACACCAATCAATGACAACTTGTCTTAAGTGTGATCACTAAAGACAGATAGGCAAACACACATAAATGCACACACACACATACACAGATAGAATGGCCATGCATGGGTCGATGGGCCCCTGGGCTGGTCTGAAAAGGCGTCACATCTGAGAAGCATGTCGTTCCAGCCTGATGAGCAATCTGCTTCATCAAAAGACCTTTATCCCAATCAATAAGGCTTTTGGCAAGGGAGCCCCGTGCTGCCTGTCCATAGTCCTCATCGCACACTGCTCTGTAGGTGATTGCATCTGCGTGTGCGCTCAACAGGGGATATGTTGGTGTGTGTAAATCATGCATGTCAGATGCAAGGTTTTATTCAATGCTGCACACTAATAAGAGGAGGAGATGCTAATTTTTTCTGTATTGATGTCTGTGCATATGCATCTAACATGTCTTGTTTTGTGTAATTCAAGTGTGCATGGATTTGCTGCTCAAGGTGTTTTACTTTACATGGTTATAACTGATGGATCCAAAAAGAAAAACATACTCATACCAAATGTCTCCCACTTCTTCCTTCTCCCTGTCTTGCTCTCTTGTTCACTTCCACATTAATGCCACTCACTTAAAGCTGTACTCCACTCATTTAGCTCTGGACTTCCATTAAATTAGGAGACTCACAAGAGACAGATTAACAAGACTAAGAGTCTACAACCATGTTATTGTCTCTGTGAGAATATACTTAGACACAGAGGTGCTTTGAACTAAATGCTAATGTCCGTATGTACAAATTGACATTGTTAGCATACTTAGGACCTCTTAGGACACTACTAAGTTGGAGAACTGAGTTTGTGGTCAAATGTTGTGGTTTGATCCTTGTAATTTGGGAAGTGGAAGAGCAGTGCTAGTCCCTTTTAGCAAGACTCTGAACTTGTGGGTTGCTGCTTGTTGGCCAGCAAATCAGACTCTGACTGATTTTTTAGGCACTTTAGAATGCTAACAATTACAACTTTGAAGTTTAAACTTTAACGCTTTAATGCTAAAATATCCTTCATCGAGCAAATGTTACTTAAGGGGGTGCTCTGGAGCCATGAGCCATACCCAGACTCAAGAGTTTGTCAGAACGTGCTTTGCAGCAGTTCTGATGTGTACCAATTTTGATGACTTTTCGTCAGTGGGAACCACCTCGAACAGGCTGCATTCCTCGAGAAGTCAAACAAAAACAATAAGACGAATCCTTTCAAAATCAATACGGCCCTCACACACCGTGCTTGGGCCCTAACTAGTGATGTCTCTGATGATGTTACTGACTCCATCAATGTTGAGGAACATTGGTAGAGCACTACTTTAGGAATTTAAACTGAAAATCATCACTGAAAATAAAAACTGGCAGCATGTGATATGGCATCTGTATAATGTGTCAGCATACTGTATGATACTTATCATATGATGACTAAATACCATTCTCTCAAGAGTTTTTAGTCTACTGGCCATTCCAGGAGAGCTGTGAATTCATCTTTTATCTTGCTCATCCCACAACTCCCGCAGGGGGCCAGCTAATTAACCTAATAAAAACATTAACCATTTTCATAAGGTAAATTAAATTAACTTGTCAATTCTGTACATCAATAGACATGAGGAGCATTAGTATTTAGTGAGAGGAATATTGAAGGTGGGTGAGTGTACAAAGATAGCCATATAAAATCATGTTTTATTGGTGATCTCTATTTCTGATTTTGCAGCTCTGATTTCTGCTTGAGAGTGGTGACATTCTATTGTCCTCTTCTTCAACTGCATCACACCATGGGTCATAACACCCATCAACCTGTGAGCACAGTCAAACCATCAAAGTTCAGAAAAATGTATCCACATAGAATCTATCCATTCATTCATATCTGGGGTCAGTCATGGTGGCAACAGGTGAAACAAGATAGTACAGGTTTCCCACCCAGTGGTGCCTTCCAGCTTTTTTCACCTGGGCAAAAAAAAAAAAAGTTTCTAGGCTAGATGATTTATGTAATCTCTCCTGCAATTCCTGGGCCCATCAGAAGGCACTCAAGAGGCATTGTGATCAAATGCTTGAATCAACTCAACTGGCTTGTTCAACATGTGGAAGCAGCAATTCAAGCTCTACACCCTATCTCTAAGACTGAGCTCAGAAAACTCATTTTTGATACTGGTATCTACAATCTCATTTTTTTTGCTCACAATCATGGATGAGCGTCAACTGCATAGTAAATCGACATATTCACCTTCTGGCTCAGCTCTCTCTTCTCCATGACAGTCTAGTAGAATACCCATGTTATTGCTGATGTAGCACAATTACCAGACTTTTGCCTGTTTCATTGGATTTTGGATGTTTTGCCTTTTTGCCTATTCAATTTTGGTTTCCTGCTTGTGCTTGGAAACCCTCTTATCTCATAATTCTTTCTTTTACAATTAAATCTGTACTTAAAATTTAAACTAACTTTTAATTAATGTTTGGTATTTTAAGTTTGCAATTAGGGTATGAAGTTAAAGTATTTAACTTTAACCAAAATATTAATGTGCTTGAAATCAAACCCGATCAAAAAATGGCGATCACATAAACGGCCTGGATGGTCTGGCATATGTGTTTAAATAAATTAAATAAATAAATTTTACCAACAACTTGGTAAAACCCCTAAAAATGTTGTCTGTGAAGGTCAGATAACAACCCAAGCAAATACACTTGAATAGTGAACTCAGGTAAACACAGTGAATGTAGTGAACCTTCACCTTACAATTACAGAGACAAACAAACAAACAGTTAGAACTTGATAAATGTCACTTTTTTATAATGTGACTTTTCTTCCTAGTATATTCTTCATTCTATCCCTCTGTTTCTTTCTCTGTCTCTTCCACTGTTACAACATCCTGCCTTCCTGTCTTACCCTGTTAATATTAAGTGCAGGCTGATGTTTTAATAAATTAAGTTTAATTAAGGAGGTTGTCACTCTTTGATTAAAAAAAAGAAAATAAACTTGAGATAGTAGTTAGTTAGTGTGTGTGTGTGTGTGTGTGTGTGTTTCTGCTTCTGCTTGTGTGTTGAGAAGTGAGTTGAGTTGGAAAACATGAGTGTCAGCCTCATTGTTTGCAAGTGGCATGTGTATGTGTGTGATGCTTTGAGTGCTCCTCTGCTTCAACCATTAAGCTCCTTCCTCTGGTCTGTCCCTGTGGTGGTGTAATGACCTGCAATCAGCTCTGAGTGTATTGCCATTAAAAGGCCTTTTTCTTCCCACCCTCCATGAAGGCAAGCGGCTCAGTTAGAGAAATTATAACACACCAGAGGCACGGCTAACTCTCTAATTATTACAGATCTATAGCTTCTCTTGCCAGCCACTATAACAGTTATGGTTTTATTATCTAGTTTACTTTTTTCTTCATGGATAGTGAGGAATTCTTTGGTGGTTCTTTGGTTTTCTGTTTTCTTTAAACTTCTACTTGCTTAAAAATTAAATGTCATTCAAACCTCTAAATGTTTTAAATCAATAAGGGTGCAATTATATGTATTGAGTTAATTTTTTAAAATAAAAAAAAAAATCTGAAATGGAGGAGTCAAAGTCAAGTTTCTCTCTTTGAATTGTAACTACTTCAGTATACTTTTTTTTTTTCTTTTAGAGACTTCCTTCTACCTTTAAACAAGTCACAATGCTAAGTTGTTATTGAGACTTTTTAGACTGTACTTATACGGTGCACATATCTTTATCACAGTTTAACATAGATGTTTTTTTTTTTTTTTTTTCTCATTTTTGAGTTTATAATGGATTGAAATGAGAGCAGGTAACGCTTCCTCTTCTTCTTTCACTTTTCCATTTTTTTCCAGAATTGCAGAGGAATATTTTAGGCAGTGTGACACCTTCAACTGCCCCATAGAATCAAAATGATTAAGTTAAGTGACCACTTCCATTCTTGAGGAAAAAAAACAGGAAATTGGTTGCTTTTAAAACGGACATATATGTCTATTTTCACTTAACTTACACACATGATAAAATGTGACTACCTTTTCCCATACAGCTCTGCATTCTATCAACTCAACAACTTCCACATTTAAACAGTGGCCTCACCTCCGCTTGATTTCTAGGCCTTCTATGCAGTAGATTGTCTAAGTCAGTCAGTTGTTGATACTCCGAGTTTAGTCTTTGTGAGGATCATTCTGAGATTGGAATGTGTCCAGAGATCCTGACTCATGTGCTCTAGCCTTCAACCATTGAAGCTGTTATCCAGATTAATGCTGGCCAACCAGTCACCCTCAAATGGCACTGCACTTGTTACAAGAAAAGAAAAGAAAAAAATAAAAACACTCTCCTTGTATTCTCTGTGCCCCTCATGACATGAATGCAGTCTTAATCTATAAGTGGGCGGTCAAGTCAAAGAGTGCCGAATGGACTTAATGAAACCACTGAGCTCAATCCGGCTCTTTATGGAAGTGAAATGTGTTGATAAATAAATACCTGCTTTAACACTTGCTATCAGCCCTTTATTAGTTTGTGTGCATTCAAAACAATATATAACTCTCACGAAAACTCACCAGTGCAAGTTGGTTCTTCTATATCCATGATCCACCAACATTTTCTTCATGTTTCATGTTCCGATTTTTTATTTGTAAGCTCCGCTGTCCAAAGACATCAGTACCGTTAGGCTTTTGCAGCTGTGTCTGACCTACTTAAAGTCAATATCACATCCTTTATGGGACAGAACGGTGTTCTGTGATGTAAGGAGAGATATGGCTTCCACTTTAGTATCATTCTAATTGATGTCTATTCTTAGTTTTAATTGCCTATGTAGTGCTGGCTTTTCTACACCACTGAAATGCTGTGTGTGTATATGTGTATAAGCATAAGTATAGGCTCTCCAGTTCAGGAAAGACAACATATTTATCTTCCAAAAAGTTGAATTCTTCATTTAAACAGGAGTGTATTTTTTATAGGCATCTTCTTTTTCCACCCACAACCTTGTAACTCATTTTTGTCCAAGCAAAACACTGTAAAACACCACTGTTTTTTAATGCACTGTAATAAATTTAATACATAATCACATGGTTTTGGCAGCAGCCTTGGGCTCAAGGTGCTTGGCAGCCCTTTGGTCTGTCTCTCTTATCCTTTTGACCTCTTCCCCAGTGTGGTTTAACACTGCACTGGAGGATTTTTTGAGCAATTTGTCCATAAACCATGAATTATTATTACAAGGGCAACTACATACCAAACATAAAGAAAAGTGTTAAATCCAGCCTGCTACATTATATTTGCAGCATGTACAGTAATTGCGTTGGTCAAACACAGTAACTATGTACATGGGCATCTCACAGAAATGAATGGCAACAATTTATATAAAATGTTTGCCAGCAATTTACTGCTATATGGCTATAGGGCTATGTGGCCACTTTGATTAAATTACGTGTATTTTCTGTATGCACATTTCTTACTCCATATACTGTACAATTTTATGGTAACAAATTAAAGACTGGCAAATTATTGAAGTAATTTAAGCAATGCATTTGATTTTTTTTTTTTTTTTTTAACATTTTCCCACTATATTTTTGCATAAGTGATGAATTACTAAAGAAACTCACTGTCAGAAGCAGCTGTTGCTTTGGCCTATTGACATCCACACTTGGATTACACTCTAGTATCACTGAAAACATGGAAAATAACTTTAATGATGCTTCCCATTGACAAAGTTTGAAGATAAATTCAGTTTATGATATCTGAGCTATCAAGTCACAGATACAAATAAGATACAATCATAGCAGCACAACTGACTTTAGACTGCATTCAGGTCAAGTTGTGATTCATATATTTGGTAGTGGAATGACCTGTTTGTGGCAATTGACAGCTAATTAGTTAGGTGATGTGCAGTTGCTAGGTAGCGTGATTAGCACAACTGGAGTAAAGAGAATAGCACAAGTAGCATATGACATAAATACATTAGGGACGTAACATATCTGTAGCCTGCACTGTCTCATTTTCGGACAGTTGATCTATGTGGTTTATGTAATCCTCACCTTTGAGAACTGGGTCCATTCAAAGGATGCAACCCTTGAATGGAGATACAGCTTTATTTTTATCTACTTCACTAAGGTAGGGAGCAGGGTTCCCTGCCTTAACATGATGCATTTTACTCAAAAGGAACAAAATTTATAGCATTTTATGGATATCTCTTTGGTGTAGTTAAAAGTAAATACAGGTGTGTCATTCTTTCTGCTTTGCAGTTGCCTCTTATGCTTTGTGAATTGTTGAGTTGATACTAGAATGTGGTACTGAGGTGCATTGGTGACTTTTCTCTGAGTCAACATTTCAGTTCCCAGGTCTTTCTCAAAAGAATTCACTGAGAGCACCTGGCTAAGTGAAGGATTTGTCTTGTTTGTCTTGTTTGTTTTCCTCTCTGCCGTCTTTCTACTTTGTCACTGTTATGTCTAAAAAACACCATAGGGTGCTCTGTTGGGCCTGGTGATGTTATGTTGTGTTTGTGACAGGTTACTGTGCCTTTAAGAGTTTCAGCACTGAAGTACGGCAGATGTTGTAAACTGTGATGTTCGGGCAGTTTAGTAAAGGAATGAAACGAAGCTACGCGGTGTAATCATTGAGTCTTTTCAAACGTAATAGTCACCCTGTCAGTTTCTTTGTGTTGATGTTTGGAGCGCCCCTATTGTGCATGTGTCTTCACATCACTTTTTATTGTGTATATTTGTTTGGATCCATAACCTGTGTGTGTGTCTGTATGCATGGGTCTAAATATGCGTGTACACATGTTTGTTTGTGTTTGGTACTTTTCCTGCTTCCATGCTCTTTGATTTAAATCAAATGGTAATTGAAGACTTAAAACTAACCTAGTCTAAATCATTTACACTGAAAGTAAATTGAAAGTAATTTATATCTATGAATTATAATCCATCCGTGTGATCTATGTAGACCTTCTTTCCAAAATTTAAATCAAAGGCCTATACAGCTGGGAGATGAGGCATATTTCAGTGCAGCACAATGAAAAACATCTCCCCAAGTTTAATATAATCTCATATATAGAAAAGGCAGACTGAAACTCATCGTGATGGCTAGTATAATGAGCTGAATGGACTTTATGGAATTATATATTGTACAACATATAAATATATTACATATTTCCCCATTGGCCATGAGAGGTATAGTCAGACAGTCACAACTATGTGACCCTCAGTTACTTTGCCTTTCAGTGTTGCCAAAATGAGAAGTTTCCCCCCATTATTTGGCCTAATTTTTATTTAATGGTTAGGTAAAAAATTGCTTTGGGCATGTTGTTAGAAATCTTAAAATAAAACAGTTTCTGATTTCCATAGGCTCTGACTGACCTACTCTTTGTCATCCCAATATGGTAACAATTTTACACGTGTTTTCAGACCAAATGTAAAGCAGATTTTTCACTAGGTGCAATTATGTGCAAAGTCAAGGGAAAGATGTGAACAGACACAAAGTGAGTGAGTTATAATATTTCGGCTTGAATGAAAATTTCACTTGAAAAGTTCACTTGATGCTCTACTCGTAAAAACCGTTGAGCTTTTCCTGCCATCACCACAAATGAGGAAATGTGGTATGAGCTTATCATAGCTGTCTGTGGACATCCAGGCTTGTACAATACAAGTGGCTCAAGGACATAAACTTGTACTAAAATGCACAACTTGAGTTCAAGTTTAAAGGTTTAATGTCCAAAACAGGTCCAGTACACAACCCATCTGATCCCCTCTCTGTGGGCTGACGCGCACCTCCCCAATTTTTTAACTATCCATCAAGACGACACAGAGTGTAGGAGGACTGTGGGGCTGTGATTGGTCCACTAGAATTACCTAATTTCCGTAACCTCATTTTGCTGGTTGTATTCCATCCACAACAACAACATTGCCACGCATCTCTTCTTTAGTTCTCGTGTCAGCATTTACAGTAAAACAATTTGTTGTTCACTGTTGATCAGCTCCAATTCCAACAAATGTCTCCTCTCGGCCTCCATCGGTCTCTTGGTCTCCACCGACTGTGTTGATGCGACTGCATGGCCGCGCAGCATGTAGTCAGAGAACCATAACGAGGCCGTAATACAGCAAACTGGCAAAGTTGAACTCAAACAAAGAGAAAGAGTTTATATACAGCAAAAGGAGGCGGGGAGAAAATTAGACCCCGGTGAAAGACACTGGGGAGGAGCATGTAATCACAAAAGTACCAAAATAAAACAGGAAGAGAAGAAGTTATAAATATATAAGTTGTGAAATACAAAAGAAGACATAACTTTGGGATAATTTTGGAAACCTCTGACAATATGAATTTGCCACTTAATTCCAGCTGTCCGTTGTGGTTACGGTAGCACAGTTGGCCTTCAGAAAGCAGTACTTAACACAAATATTATGGGATTGCGAAATTCATTTTCACATTTAAAGCAAATACAGTAAATGTAAAGTAAATGTCATTTCATGCTAAAAGCATAAAAATCAACAAATTAGTTTCCCATTAGAGGCACTGAATGATTGCTTTTATACTTTCTCTAGTGAAGACAGCAGAAATAAAAGGAAATTAAATGTTTCAAATGCAGGATCAATAAAAAGCACAGGGTTTTTTTGGCTTCGCTTCAAAATGAAGAAGTCTGATTTACAAATAAGAACAATAACAATGTCACCAACAAAAATGGTCACTGGTGTCTTAATATGTTTCCCTCTTGTCTATAATGCAGTTAAAAAATAGTATGCAGTCAGACACTTATATCTGCATCCTGTCGATATTTTCAGAGTGTATTTTCACTACTGTCCATCAGTCAGTGCCTGTATGCCAATGAGTCTCTTTATGGAAGTGTTTATGCGTCTAGATGTGTATTTTTGCTCTCTCTTTACCCTACTCCCTCTCCATCTCCCCCTCTCTAATATACATAGCAATGACCCCTGTCTCAGTCATGCCGGCACCATGCTGTGAATTCCATCTAAGCAGAAAAACAAGTGGAGATTGTTATGCAAATGGCTGTGTGGCGGGCCTTGTGTGGGAGAAAAAAAATGGCGATGTTTGTATCCTTATGCGTGTGTGCTGCGAGGCAGTGAGAGCCAAGGAATAAAAAAAAGAGGAGACGGAGACAGAGCAAGAAAGAGGATAAAAACAAAAAAAAAATAATCAAACAGGAGTAGAAACTAGAAATGAAGGGCATGAAGGCATAAAAAGATGCCGTTTTGAATGTATGTTTACAAGAAAAACCCAGCCATAGGCAGGCGATCTATACCTGCTGGATGTGTTCATCATATAAAGTGTCGTCATTGAACAACCAGGAGGAATTTCACTTGCTGTGTGTCTGTGTGCATCATGCAAATGAGTCACTTTTCATGCTACACTTGTATATCTTTGCATCATATATCATATGTCTGTCTGTCTGTCTGCGTATGCTTTTGGAAAAGCCGCATTCCTAGTCAACATCTGTAACACAAACACACACACACACACACACACACACACAATATGAAGAGCTGGGGGTTAATGAAGGAAAATAGCGGGTCAGTTACTATTTAATTGTCATTGCATTTCATTGGGAACACATCAATCCAGTACTGCTTAACTGAGCAGAAAACAATACTTTCACACACACACACACACACACTATAAAAATGACTAATTGAAATTAGTAATAGGCCAAATATGCAAAAGATAAAACACACAATTATGTTACATCCTGTGTCCCACGTAAGTCATGAGGGAATTAGAGTAATTTTGTTTAAATATCAGATAATGAATTGATTTAAGTGAGGAATGACTTTATGCACAATATCTCCAAACCTTGTAGTGGAATAGTTGTTCTGGCAAATACACCTTATTTGCTTTCTTTCTCAGTGAGAAAGGCAAATTATACCACGCTCACATGTGTGCTTTTAAAAAATATTTTTGATTCAAAAATTCAAACATTATATAGGTATAAATATTATGTGTAATTGTCTGCCTGAATTCAACACTGCTCGTATGTTTCCTGTTTGTATGTTTCCAAGATAACAAATCATATCTGACCTCTGCAAACCTATGCAGAGAACTGAGTTATGAATAACCATATGTCCCAAAGGCTTGCCAGGTAGTCAACATGCACACCTCTCAAATCTCAACAACACATGGTGCAGACCTATATGTTGAACCAGCCAGCTTACCAACATGTATAATAGAAACTGCCACATATCTGAGAGAGCATATATGCAGCCTGGAGACATTTTTACCGGTACACTAGCTGACTAGCGGTCTGTCCACCATTCAAAAATTCAAAGTTGTGGTGAGTGGGGGAGGTAATGTCCTGAAATTCACTATGATTTTCAGGTTTGGTACCAAAAAGATCCCACCTTAAATTTCTAAATTCTAATTTTCACATTCCTCTTTGTGTATGAGTGGAAAAAAAGAAATATTAACACAACAGTGGTGTACCAGACCTTCGTCATTATGGTAATAATATGTCATTACGATCACAAATATGCACAGTTTGTTAGGGTTTTGGCACATACACTACTGGTATAGTGGTTTAAAATACAATACATTAAGATGGTAAACCTTATTTACCAACAAATGGATAAGGTTGTCGAATGGTCAAATGTTAAAAAGAAACAACAGTCGTTGTTACACACAGGAAGCAAATGATGGTGTCCGGTGTAAAACTCTCACTCCAGCTTCCTACCTAACTATTTCTATGCTCCCACAATAATTACTACATTAAATAAATAACGATAAAACATAATTATGGGTTGTAAATAAGCTCACATAGATGACCTATAGATTTGTGGACAAGAGGGACCAAAACATATTGTCTGACATGCTGACATTAACCAAGCTGGATTTGAACTAGTGTCACAGGTCATGTGGCAAGATCACCAAACACAGATACTTACCTTGACAGCAATGGATACCATCTATTAACCTAGTGAATAATCAAATGACCTGTAAAACACAAGCATTACCATTTATTGTGCTGTTGATCAGTATGTTGTACTGGCTTTAAAAAATTAAGCTAAATTTTAGCAGCCTCTTCTGTCTTTCACATTGAATTGAAAGCAACAGAAGTCAAATACCAGATCTCAAATCTACAGGTGCCCATGTGTATTTGAACCTGCCCTTGTTCTTAGCCATTAATTCAGCTGAGAAACTGAAAAGAGAGAATGACCGACTGTACAGTACTCTACAATCAGGTATCGCATTGAAGTCAAAAGGATCAAATTTAATCTTAATTAAATTAATTAATCTGACTTAATCATCACTGGTTGCAATGAAATAAAGTTTCAGTGCACATTACAAGACATGCTGCAGAATGAATGTGAGTCTGTATAACCTAAAAAGGGTATACTTCATGAAAATTAAATTATTTAGCCCAAACACTTTAATCATTTAAAACCAATATTCACATGCTGAGTGAAAAATGAAATTACTTTTATGGGTTTTATACATAATTACAAATGTCTTGCTTTAAGTTTTGTTGTATTTAAGTGCTGGGTAACTTTAACTGAATGTTTTCTCTATGTAGGACTTTTGGTTGTACAGAGTTTCAAGCGCTGGCATTTGCTCCTTGGACCCTGAAGTGTACTTCCTTCAGCAGTCTCAGCATCCCTGGTTCTCTCAGCTGTAACTGAATGACGTAGGAATCTCCACAGGAGAAATGGTCAGTGAATAATTTTCTCAGTATTATTTTGTTATTTTTTCATCTGAAATATTTACTCCAAAATCGAGACATCCTATGACTTCATTGCTTGTATAGAAATGTATTGGTGATAATGCTCCACAGACACTCAAACCTTTCCTCACACTGTCTCCTTTCACTTTCTGTTGTTCTCTCTCACACACACACAAACACACTTTACTTTCCCACCTCTCACTGTCACTACTTCTCTCTTTCTTCCTCTCTCTTTTGCTCGCAGACACGTTCGAAAAACACACACTTGATCATTATCCAATGGTGTCATCAATTATTAGGTCTGGGTATACGAAACCCCGGTGCAACTCGCCACCAAATGCTCTTTGTGTATTGCTATTCATAGTGGACACTGATCCCACACACACTTTTTCTTTTTGTTTTTTGGTTGCTTTGTTTTGAATGAAAGTTGCATCAGCTTACATCAGCAACAGACACAGTGGCAGGCTGGACCCCCACCGCCCCCCTCACCCCCACTCCACTACAACCCACCTCTGAGGGCAGTGCTAATGTAAAGAGAGCTGTGGAACATGCCACAGATCACATCATCGCAAAGTCATAGTCTTTACACATCATAACTTTAAATTGTGGGGTTTTCTTTTGATGTTAATGGACCTTTGACCTTATGTGAACATAAGCAAAGTCAAGTCAGGTCACTTCCCTGCGAGGACGTTACTGAGAGAAACCCCAAAAACTGAGACCAACACTGAGACTTGTGTGAAGTAGACAGTGGCAAGTGTTTGTGCTTAATCATGAAATAATTAAAGTTAATTAAAAAACACAAAACTCTTGTGAATATGTCGCCCAAAGTAACAATTATATCATTATTGCATTCAGTTCTATTAAACATCATTTGTGACATGCAATTGCTTTTAAATATGATTTTTACCCAAATTAGTTGGAACTACTTCAATGAATTTGTGTGTATATTTATACATATTAAATTGACCTAACAACAAATTGTGATTTTAATGAGTTATTGTGCTTCCAGTAATAATAGTATTATAAGGCTCAAACCTCAGAAATTGTTAATTCATTAATCCAAAAATAATTGTATAGCTGGATTTCCTGCCTGTGTACAACACTGACAACTTTTTCTAGTGAGGTGAGACAGTTTTTTTTCCTCATTGACATGTTGGTTTAAGTCTGCGATGATGACTGAACTCAAGATGAATCCATCATTGTTTTACTCAACTAAGATCTGTTTTCATCTGGACCTCAGTGACCAGACAGTAAATCACATTAAGTGATGTGTGATCATTTTAGACCAAAGATATCCAATATATCTGAGATAATCAACATTAATTACATCATTTTTGAGTGATTATAATGCTCTTGTCATTGGTGCATATTTGTGTATGTTTAGTTGCTCTGTTTAATTAACAAACCTTTTCAGTCATTCTTTAAATGCAAAATGCCAAACACTTATCTGATTAATTGCTCTCAGTTATGTGTATTTATTCCTTTTCTTTGTCAGTTATTAGAATTATGTAATAGTTTTTTTCAACTGGTGGTTTAACAAAATAAGCAGTAAGAACAGTTTTTCTCTTTTTGTTGATCATTGTCTAAAGTTACACTGAAAAGAATTCATTGATAAATTAAGGAAATATTCATCATCTTAATCAATAACGACAATAACAAAACATCTCTCATCGTATCCATCATATTATGACAATCATTGGAGCCAATATTTGCCTACAAACACAAAGGGTTAAATCAATCTAACTATAAAGCTTGTTTGTTGTCAGGTTGGTAATATATACTTCACTATACTCATCATTGAATTTGGATTTAAGGGGATGGACAAAAAAAGGAAGGTCTGGCTGGTATCTTCAATATCTATATAATATCAATACCTAATACAGTCAATGTCAATGTGGTCATAAAAAGACAGCCAATTTAATATATAGTTACACAATGGAAATTAAACGTCAGACTAGGCTTTCCTATTTATTTTTTAAGAACTTTTTTTGTTGCCTGCACAGTAAATCACATTAAAATATACAGTGTTGGCAATTAAACCATTAAGCCTTTCCAGCATCTTGGGAATTGAAAATAATAATACAACTCTGACTCTTGCAACCCTGATCTTTGTCTAGCTATTCATTGTAGCATTTATCTATTTCATTACCTGCTTTATAACTATGCTTATTTATATTACTGTGAATGAAAAAGTACAAACAGGGAAGTCTGTGCGTTTGAATACCAATATATGAACTGAAGTCTAGACAGATGTAAATTACTTTCCCACAGTCAGTGATGGTGATAAACATCGGAAGTAGATGTCTCTGTATCTGGTCATTGCTGAAACGCTCAGTGAGTGAAGCCTGTCTCACCCCAGCAGCACCTTTCTCCTTCTCTTCTGCAGACCGCCGCTGCATGACCTCATCATACTCTGTGTTGTGATTAAATCTCAGATGCTTAACAAGGTTTGTGGTGTTGCCACAGTTTTTTACAGTCCTCCCACGCACATCACGTATAGTGTCATTGCTGCTCTGAGAACTGACAAAGTTCCACACATGGCTTTATGTTTGTGGTCAGCTGTCATCAGTGTCAACACTAAGATCAGTGGCTTACACATTTATAGAGCCTTAGCGTCTTTGCCGCCATATTGCCATACATCGATATATTATACTTTTTTCAGTAGCTAAAATACAATTTTATGTGGGTCCACTTTTTGGAATGCACAGCACACACTTCTCTATGTGAATCACTGGTATCCACACATAACGAACTTTCAGAATGCCACAATAATGGATCAACTGGTCAATACATATACATAGCACCTGGCCGGGCACATAACTGCTTCACTGTCAACTCATCAATCAGGATATAAGAACTATAAATAGACCACAGGTGTGTTCATTTCTACAGCAATGGAAGAAGCAGTAAGAGGAAGAGGTTGATGGAGGATGAGAGTGAAAGGTGGAGGAACAGTTAGGACAGAGAAGGACACAGATTTCTGATGAAATCTGGGAAACATTAGATAACATTTAGAGAATGAGAGAAACTAGATATTTACATTTTACTTTTTCCTCTGTTGACTATTTTATCAATGATATTACTGAGAGAAATGCTTTTTTAGCTTAAACTGACCAATCATTATAGATTTTGTTAGTTTTTGTCTAAAGGTCTGAGAGAAAACAACATGATGGTGGAAAAGGTGGAATATTTAATGAGACATGAGGAAGGAGCAGCAATCAGTTTGGTTTGGGTGAAATGATGAATGAAATGTTTTGTTACAACAGAATTTGCATTTCTGCACATAGATTTCTGCAGGATTCTGCAAACAGAACAATGATGACAAGCCCACAAAGATGAAAGTGCTTTTAATTGAGCAAAATTGTGGTAATGTGAATGAAATGTGCGCCATTTGGTGCAAAAGTTTGATTTTGATTTTGATAGGTTTTCATTGTTCTTGAATAGGGGGGATCTTTGAGGTGTTTTTCACTTTGTATGCACATTTTGAGGATTTTGTTCAGCCTCCTTTTTCAAAATCCTGGCTAAGCAATCCAGAAAAACTGTAATATGAGAATCGATCATAGAACAGAAACATGTCAGATCAGATGTGTTAATGTTTCTGTATCTGATATGATCACACACTTGGATTTTACAATTCTTCAACCCAGGTTCATTACATTTTTTTGTTTATTGCAGGACTGATGTTTTAGATTCCATTAGTTTTTGTGCAGATTGGAAACAATTGGAGTTGACTAAGTTGATCCCATGTAAAACTAAGCCAAAGTAAAAATAATACTCTAATACTCTAGACATGAATTTGCATTGGGTTTCATAGATCCTTCTTAGAAAATGAAGCAAATAAAAATTTTAATTATGGTATTTCCTATTTTGCAAAAACATACGCTAATATAATTATGCTAATAATCGTAGTAATAATAATAATAATACAAATTGAAAAAGAAAATCCTTTTTTTTAAAAAGTGTTAGCAGACAGAGGAAACAAACCCGATTGATAAATTTCCAACAATGTAATGAAAACAGTGGCTTGTGGGGAACTGCAAGGGGGGAAAAAAAGGTCTATTTTCATTTTCAACCTCAACCAAATTTTCATCATAATTATGTCAATATCCCTCCAAATGCAAACACTTCCAATCCTGACAGAAAGTAATATGGTGAAATGCCATTAAAAATGACCCCCCTCCAGCCCCCCACACCCCTCTCCTCATTCATCTACACACACACACACACACACACACACACACACACACACACATACACAGATGCTCACGCACACATATGCACACCAATCACCTTCCAACTTGCCCCCGCCCTCCACTCAATAAAACTTTTGGCAGGCCTGAGCTGTTGTAATTGGCAGCCAGCTTGCTGTGCCGATAGACTCCCCTCACTCCTATGGGTCAAGAGTAATTTACTGAGCTGCTAAACGCCACTAGTTTCTCTGTCTTACTCTCTTTCTACCCAGTCCAATACCCCTCACCCTCCAACCTTCCTCCTCCTCCTCCTGCTCTTTTTTCCCCCGCAGCTTCCTTATTGGAATTCCCATCCAGGCTGTACTACAAGCCGAGATGATGGCTTAATCCCTTGTTAATTAGGGACAACATTTCTAGCAGCTGAGGCTAAAGCAGAGAGCGGCGGAGAGCCCCAGAGACGCGAGGGCTCTGGCCAAGCTCGCAGCCCAGTCAGAAGAGCCTGGCTCGGGCTCTGAGAGCTGGCAAGGAATGGGAGTAAGGAGGAGGAGGACATAGAGGAGGGGCAGTTGGATGTTGCACTGGATGAGGATTGAAAGGGGCTGCTGCTAATCACCCACTGATGGCTCTTCTAGTCTAATAGGGCCTGGACAACTGGGCACCCGAATGCCTCTTTTGGCCGACTCCTCTCACTTCAGCTGGGTCAGGAGCGATGTGGCTTCACTACTTGTTTACAGGGGGGGTTGTTTTTTAGAGCCCTCCATTATTCATTTGGCTGGTTATCACCAAACAAAATGCCGTTTTATAGGGATTTCTATGGCCCACTCTCAGGTTTCCAGGTTTTTTGCAAGGAGGGTGTCTGTGTCTCTGTGTGTTCATGAATATTTGTTCATCACCTCATCTGCTTTTCTTGACAGCTACGGATCATATTTCCCATGGTACACGCAAAGCAAAGCCTGAGTCGCACTCAGACAAACAAACAAACCTAATCCCAGTCATAACCATCTCTACACTGTGTTTTCTTGTGAAAAATTGTCTTGTGTAAAATTGTCAGAGGAAGAATTTGCAGGTAAAAGGAGGAAGAACCAGGAGAGCGAGAAAGAAGAAAAAAAAGGAGGGTATGTTTGAAACTCAGGAGCATGAAAAATGAGGGGTAAAAAAAGGGATATGAAAAGTGTGTCTTTTTATATTTCTTTTTCAGGTGACAACAAAAGGCCTGTGTTGAAGTGTAGTGTTACCGAAGTGCATTATAAATACAGCCAGGCTTGTCACTGTCCCCCCTCACTACACCACACACACACACACACACACACACACACATACACTCCAGACTCCTGGGAAGCTCCAAACACTAGGTAATTATCCAGCACCATACCACCCGCTGTTTCACTACCTGTGTGTCCAGCACCACTAGAGAGAAGGGATGGACGGAAATGGAGGGGGATCAGGATAGAAGGACAATTTGTGTGTGTGTGTGTGTGTGTGTGTGCGCGCACCTGTGTGTGTGTGTGTTTGTGTAAGAAAGATAGGGTATGTGTGTGAGAAGGTGTGGAGGGGAATAAAGCATGGAAATGACTGCAATGGATGAACAAGAAATGTATCATCATACTTGGAGGGACGGTACTCCCACTGTTTAATAGGACACTATCATCATTTACATGAGTTGACACATTGTACTGTGTGAAAACAGGACATACATGCATAAAAGACATCAGCCAATCAGGAATCAAAAGCTGTATGAGCCAACACTATCCTACTGTTTAAATGATGAGTTTGAGACAAAGATTTAGTTTTTGTATGAAGCATCTAATAGATGCTTAGCATTTACCGGAATATTAGCGTTTACATCAGATGGAGTGAGAAAAAATACAGACTAAAGAGAGGGTGAAAATGTTAATGTGGTTTGCATATGGCTCAAATTTGAAGCCAGGTCTACACAACAAAAACGCTTGGCAGAGATGTGCACAGATTTGGAAATAGTGAATCTGAGTTTCCAAAACATAAGGGTAAACTACGGTCTAGAACTTTTTTTTAGTTTCTTGCAATTGTGAGATTACTTTCTTATAGAGATAAGGCCAGAACCAGATGAGGTTTCAGATGGTGCGATCTGAATGATTGTGGATGTGCACAAGCAGAAGGGGTCTCTTGTTGTCTCTAGCTTCTACCAAGCTTGAGGGGAGAGGGGGCAAACGGGACTTGATGCTGTTCATAAAAGGAAATTGGGAGGTAAAAACCTAGATTACAGAGGAAAAAGTAGAGGAAGAGTGCATAAGACCGAATGAACAACTGCAAAGTCACTAGTGTGGAGCAAGTTTTGCTTGAAAAATTTAATTCAATTTTCCACAACATCCAAAATGAAAAGCAAACAACTTGCAGCACAACAACAGTGTTGGAGGCTGTGTGGCAGCACAGAAGCTGACAAAACACAAATTTTCGGCAGTTGTATAAAATAAGGTTGTATTTGGAAAAAGATCAATGAAACTATCTGTGAAGACTTACATTCATCCAGGTCATAGTATCCGAAGGTATTCAATCCAAGGCAACTCTTGCTTTGGATCAATGTTGTCAACTGTTGAAAATATCGTGAAATTGTGAAGTTCCAAACATTTACTCTGTCGTGTACCTTGAGAAGATTCAAAATGTGGTTGTAAATCAAAGTCTTTACTTCGCCAAAAACCCTTGAATACACACTCTGAAACTAAAACAATAGCTGAAAATAGACAGAAAACTAGTAAAGATATAAAACATGTATTCTAGATTGGTAAGAGAACAGCTGTTTATGCTAACATTGAATATGTAACAACAGCAAAACTTGCAAATAGTACAAATAGGTAGATGATGTAAATATACATCATCCACTATTTATGCATATATAACCCTGAAGGCCGTTTAGTATGCAGGTGAACATATGTGACAATGCATTGCAGTAGCATACTTCAGGGCTTTATGCATATGTATTTTGACTGGACTAAATGAAATGATTCCTTTACAAGCATCTGCTGCGCTGCTGTTAAACAAAAAACACACCATGCTAATGAATGGAGAGTGAGTGAGGAAAAGAATGGGAGAAAATACTCTCTGCCCTTGTGGCTCACCCTGTTAAAGTGTCTTTATTAGGAGTCAGGGACTGATCACACTGCTAAGTGACCTGCCAAGGTCACGGAGAAGGTCAACCGTGCTAATTAGTATGCTCTTTAGTGCAGCAGGGCTGCATTTGGCTTCAGCGACATTGGTATGCGTCACTGTGGGACTAAGGGGTTCACTAAGCTACACTAGCCATTAGTATGCTCACTTCTCAGTAGACGATACTGCACTAGGCTGTGTTTATCATTAGTCTACTCAATCCAGGGATGCAGTGGGTAATAAAGCCACTTCATACCAACTTTTTTTTGCATTTGTGTTCACACATCTTGCTGGGTGCTTGTGGCTACTTTGAAATGCATTAGCACAGTGTAGTCAGTGAACTAAGCTAGTTATTGAAATTCAATAGATACTAATCAATACATGAAACATAGCTCAAATGAAGATGTTTTATGTGCATTTCGCCTTTGCTCAATTGAGTGTTATTATTACTATAATTTAAGCTGTTAATTAAAGTTTTATGGACTAAATACCAAAATGGAAAACTTAGGATCTAGCATGTAGATGATTTAGCCTTTGTCATCCACCCCTCGCAACTTCGATACATTGCATTTTTTTGTGGCTAGTATATGTAAATTTATATTGAGTCTTTATTACATTGTGGGATTCTGCAACCTACAGGTATTTTTTTTTATTTTTTTAGATTATTTTTGCAGTAAATTAAGCAAAAATTTCTAGCTTAAAAATAAATAACAAGAGTGGGAAAGTTTCATAAGAGTGTCGGGAAGGTTTATAAAAGCTTAAAAAATTTTAAAAAATATACAGTTACTACTTCACCTGGTGAAGTGATGCACCCATCACGCACCCATCTACTGTACAAGACTGTGGGGGCAGTGCTATGATCTGGGGTTGCTGCAGTAAGTCAGGTCTAAGTTCAGAAACATTATTTGCCCAAAGAATGAGGTCAGCTGACTACCTGAATATACTGAATGACCAGGTTATTTTTTCTTGCCTGATGGCAACAGGAATATTCCAAGATGACAATACCAGGATTCATTGGGCTCAAATTGTGAAGGAGTGGTTCAAGGAGCGTTAACATAATTTTTACACATGGTTTGGCCACCACAGAGTCCAGACCTTAACCCCATTGGGAATCTTTGGGATGTGCTGGAGAAGACTTTCAGTTGTCCAACTCTCCCATCAACACTGCAGAAGCTTATCGAAACAATACCACAGCGTTGCAAGCTGTAATCAAAGCTAAAGGTGGTCCAACGTGTGAGTGTGCAACTTTTTATTTTTTTGGTGGCGACTTTTTTGTCCGCAACCTTTTTTTTGGGCCAGGCAGTGTATATTAACATTGTATTCATCAGGGGTCTGTACTACAAAGCAGTGTCAACAGATCCAGCATAATTGTTTTAATTATCTGGTTGCACTAAACTGAACAGTCACGGTTTCACTAAGCAGTCGTACAAACTGGCTCAGTGAACATGAGCTAGCTGGGATTTGCTAGAGTTTTGCAGACTTGCTAATTGCAAACAACATAATCATCAATCATGAATCAAGTTGTTAATATAATATGAGAAGAAATACTCATAAGCAATCTAACGGTAAATGCAGCTATAGTGGCATCTGCAGGTGATGAAATGCAAATAAAATGTTTATATGGCAAGTAGTGTTAAATGGAAAATGGACACAAGGAAAAAGCCTCAAACAACAGAACCACATAAATATAAAAATATCTAACGTTGCTTATTATTTGTCACTTCATTGTCTTGTGTTCAAGTCTATAGAATGTTGACTCTGGTTTTCTGGCGATATGATTGGTCAATTGTGGGAGCTGTTGACATGCTTTGTTCTGATGCTTTGAAGTTAACATGGAGTAGGTAAGAGGCTCAGTATCAGTTACCATGGTGATTTTCCACCGGTAAGAAGTGAAGCAGCTTGACTGACAACCCAGAGTTCAACCTGAAGTTACTTTGATAGCCACGACTCCTGTTTCATGGTAGAGGCCTGAGGGGAAGCTGTGGAATGACCTTAGGCAAGATATTGAACCCCAAATTGCTCTAGATGGCTACTACTCTGGTATGTCCAAATGGATGAATGGGATCTGTAGAGTGAAGAGTTTTTAATAGTTTCAAAAAACTAGAGAGGTGTTAATAAATGCATATAAATGAAGTCACTTTATCATGTAAAATTGGATGTAAAACCATGTTATCATTGGTAGCTAAATAAGCTATCGTTGACTATTAGATTAGCCATACCACTTGAAATACCATAACATATAAAACTATGTTTTTAGATATTTTTTCCAGATTGAATGATTGTACATTATAAATACACAAACCTTTTTGAGGTATTGGTTGACGCAGACATCAGATCTTGACCTGCTTAGTAATCAGTAACTTTTTCAAAGAGTGATAAGTAATTGAGTAGCTAATTACAACTTGATCAACTGTGATGAATGACAACAATAACACAAGTAAACAAACAGAGATGGATTAATTCATATTTTATGCCCACTGCAGCAGTGCTGGCTGGAGTATACAAGGTGCTGAGCCCCCGCTAACCCTCACCATGCCCTTCGTCTGCAGGGCAAATCCAGCCTTGTCTCCAGTAGCCATTAATATGCACCTCGTCAGCAGACCAGGCGCCCGGCTCGGCCATGCTAACCATTGTTCCACCACAATCAAATTAGCCCTACTGATGAGGCCTGAGCTCTGTGACCTCCACAGGCCCAGTGGCTTCCAAGCCCCAGAAATGACAAAGAAGATCTGAAAGCTTGGGTCTTCAGGGACGACGGGGGCTCACATACTGATTTCTGATTATGTCGGCTCTTCTTTTATTTATATATTTACCCACTGGTGGTAATTGAGACGAGGTGTTGACTGCAATATGTGAAACAGATGGCTCCAGCAAGTAACATGAACTTCCTGTTGTTGTCTAGAAAAGACAAAGGACCTGTGTGATGTGTGTGTGTGTGTGTGTGTGTGTGTGTGTATGTGTGTGTATATGTATATATTTTGCAAGGGTGTTCCTTTTGTTCAGTCCCTGTAACTAGCATACATGTCACACCTAGACATTGACAGTCAGCTCATATTTGTCTAATTTAGTGTGATCAGATGTGAGAACCAACTCCTGCTGCTGTTGTTTATGCACCGCATGCTCCACATAATAACAGTTCACGCCTCCTGTACTCCTGCTCTGCTGTGGGGGGCACCATGAATCAGGTGGCAACTGGACAAAAAAGAAGTGGATATTAGGTATGCAGCATACCAATATTTACAGTCCCAACATGCGCTGATGGAAGTAGTTCCACGATTAATGTTTCGTATCCTCTAGGCCATTCTATTTAGACTCATCCTGTGTGCACAAAATCAACTGAAATATACAGCACATCAAGCATTCTTTTTGTGAGACAAGACTTTATCGCCAGGGAGTTCTCAAAGCCCAGCTGACCCGCAGATTTGATATGGATCAGTGAAGGTTCACTAGGACACTGGAGTGCAGAAGAACATGGTAAAGAAAATCACAATCAGATTGCACAATTACACTCCAGATGACTGAGGATCAGGTGGCAGTTGAATGGTCCATGAAGAGGGAAAATGAGAGAAAGGGCTGAAGCAGGAAGTTCATGTCCTGTAATTTCAACATGTCAAAAGCGATACCTTGACAGTTTGAATGTTTTTTTTTCCTCCCTTCGGCAGGCATATAATCACATTTTGGAGGAAAAATTGTCAGCACTCCTACTTATTGGTACTTTACTGAAAATCAGCTCGTTAGAATTGTTAGGATTCGGACGTTAATTTGACAAGTGCTATATGTAGATGGGGGGGAAATAGACTCAGTTTCATTGTGTTGAGGTATGACCTAAAGACACTGACGCTGCTTTGCTAACTCTCTTGTTTGCTCTGGAAATTCCTTAACAAATAAACTGTCCTTCTATTGGTTACTTTATCATTTCTGTAAAAAAGAATCCCATGACCCGCCAGATGTCAAAGCTTTATCACAGTGACATTATTAACATTATACAAAAAAACTCAGAAAGAAATACTAACTTTTAATACATATGTCATATTGGTCACTGCATGCCCAAAGATTAATTTACTTCTCTTTCAAAGGATGTTCAAATTGTGCACTGTATGTAGTAATTAAGTAGCTTTTGAAAATGTGGCAACTGGAAAATGATTTCCTTCAAGAAACAGTGTCAACAATGAATAACTTGCAGACATTTTACATGACACGTCTATGAATTTTAAACCCTGCATAAGATTTAGAGACTGTGGTGAAACGTCTGTGTGAAATGACCCATGAAAAGTTAAAAAAAAGCATATAATGACATGTCAAATACTGAATGAGTAAAAGGGGTTTTTTTTAAATACCCCTGCCATTTTAAAGTGTTGTTTCATGACTATTTTACTGATTATAGTTAAAATACTGATCAAAGGTGAAACATAGGCATTATAAAGCTGATGATACAAGCATTTAAAACATTATAAAAATTTTTCTAAATTTTACCCAGTTAAACTTTCACATTTTGGCACTTTTTGATCTGCAAACTGTAAACATCCACAGCCAGTTGACTTCCCACACTTATCATTTGTATTAAAAAAAGAAGAAACACATAACATAACATTGATGTGCATTTTGACAGTTGCTGTCAAGAGTACAGACTCACTCATTCTGGTAGTTTCATTCGTGACAAACTACGTCAATATAGCATTTGATAAGTGTTATTGATTAACCACACACAGTCATGAAAAGAGACTGTTCATGCCTGTTAAAGTTAAAAGCACAAGTGATCCATTTTCCATCCGTCAGTTTGCTCCTCTATCAGAAAATCTAAACCCATGTCAATCACAGAGACTGACAAAAGTTAGCAGTATTCATTACACAGTCTTAAACATGCAGTAACATTGTGAGCTTGTTCTGCAGAACAGAACGCCAACTTAGAGCTGCAGTTGATGTGTGAATTGTTTTAACAACTGACAACAGCTTCATTCAAGGTGGCTTAACTTGTTATGTTAAATACCTATTAAAGACTTGATTTGAATGTTTCATCTGAAAAGCATGTCATACATCAAATTAAGATCATCTGCAAATCATTGCAGATCATTTTTTAAGTTTCTTCACCTGATCAGTAACGTCATTTCACTTTCACATTCTAATTCTATGACACTTATTCATCAGGTATCAAAATTTAGGGCTCAACCTTGAGACATTATTCTATACTCGATTGTATCATGTAGTTTGGTCGGTGCCATAAAACTATCAAAGTTCCATAGCCAGTCCTAATTGTACATGTTCTCCAAATGATGGTTAAAAAGATTTAATTGCAGAAATAGCAGCGGATCTGTCCTTGCCTTTCACAGTTATTGCTAAAATAAAAGCCATTTATTGATCCAGTATGACTGTGGATAAGGTTTGGTCAACTTCAAGGATAAAGAATGGCTTGGTTTGGAAAATAAAGCAGTTTGGTTAAAATCATTAGATTATCAAATAGTCAATGTCAGAGTTAAAAGAAACCAACTCTGACTGTCTGACAGACTTTTATATTTTCCAATTATGTTATCTTAGACTGTCCAATGTATTGTAGTGTGCAGATACATTAGAGGTGATAAGACAATCGTTTCAATAACCTTTCTTCTGAGATCCTCAGTCTCAGAATCTATTTAGAGACACATGGTTTTTCATCAAAAACCATATTCTGACATGCTCTGCCGTGCCCTGATTGTGTGCCTCTGCCTAACATGTCTTTTGTCACTCCGTCTTCCTCTCTTCTCCTCCTCTTTGTCTCAGCTCACTTTATCTCTCTTTTCTTTCCAGCAGCTGGCTTGAATACTGATGGAGCTCACTCTGGATCTGATTAAGCCCCCACTCAGCAGAATCAGACAGTAGACATAAATATCTGGGGGCATATGAGACAGAGAGAGAGACGAGTTGGTTAAAGAAGACCGAGTGTAGATCAGGTTTCTACACACTGATGAAAATCGATGCGACTTGACCGGTCGCAGAGTGACTCAACATGTCAGCTTTAAAGAGACCAGCCATTATATCATTAGGGCTAATTTCATCATCCTCTACTTGTGTCTCCATTGTTAGTCTGTCATTTAGTAGGGATGCACATGTTGATGATTCACAACTGTCCATTGTCATCATTTTCAACAAGCTTCAAACACCAAAGTGGGAGGCTTTGAAAAGTGAGTTCTTTTTTGTGACTAGAGATGATGGCAGTGCTAATTTCCATGTATAAATAGAGGAAGTTAGAATTCAAAAGGTAGGCCAGTTGCCATGTAGACAATTATTAGTAACAAGTAATAAATACACATAAATAAATAAAAAAATAATTAAACTTCTTTTCTAAGAAGTTAAATAATTGAGGGGCCTTTTCAACCAAAATGCAACTAGTGGTATGTAGCTGTGTAGATTCTTTTGGTTGCATTTGCCTAAAGGTGTGCTCAGCCAAGAATCATGGTGGGTGATGTAACCAGATATGGGGGTAGAAACTACTTCAACTTGAGTGAACACTGTGTTGTGAAAGACTGTCATTGTTGAGCATCATCTGATGTCAGCAAGGGTCGGGAAATGGAGGACAAGCTTATCATGGCTGACTGTGGATCCCCGTAGTTGTACAACACAACTTCTGTACTCTACAGAGTCAGAACCAAAAATGGGGAGGGCTAACTTCAGTCAGGCAGTACAACTACCAGGTATGGTCTAAAAATATGGATCTATTACTTGACTTCAGCTGTCAGTGGTTGTTGTAAAATTTGCTTTGAAGAGTGAATAGTCCAGTGGCTGTACTTGAATAATTCAAAGCAAAAATTCACATTGTGTTTGGTCTGAATACACATTAACAGTTGCAGTTACACAGGATTTTATGTTATGTTATGTTATGTTATGTTATATTAGTCCGAAATGGTGCTAAAAGTTGCTGATTTTAAGACTTTACTAATGCCTCTTCTCCTGAATGAATGCCTCATCTACTGAAAACATTTGCTGAGGATGGAAACAAAGCTAAACGAGGGATTGGAGTTGACTTGAACTTTCTCACCATGTCTTTGTAAACATTATGATTTTTTAATGTGCACTTAATGAACTGTTGAAAAAGTGGGGTCTGAGGAGTGCATTTTGGGGTGATTATGTCTGACCCTGTCACACAAAGTTAGAGCAGTTGGGAGTATTTCTGAAGAGAGCTCTGTATCTGTTTTTTTGGTGTTTTCTCATTTAGTGGGCTTGGTTCAGTTGGGAAAAAGGTAATGTTAACGTAGGTCATGCATCAATCTGACTGACAGCATCTAGATCAAAATGTAATGGAGGTGTTGTTTCTTGGCCACGGTCACCCTCATTGTAATGTTTATTTCGCTAACTCTAACTTTGGTTTTTGCATATTTATTCATGAATATCCGATGCCTTGGTCTGAGGTTTAAAATCATTTTCACATGCAGAATGACTCATTACCCTTCCAGTTGGTGAACAACCTATATAACCTGCTGGGCTTCCCAAGCTCAAGCCATATTTGTGATACTCCAGTTATTTTTGGAAGATTTTGGAATTCTATGATCTTTAAAAAAAACCCAGTGCTTTAGGGCCCTAATCTACTTTTGTGAAACTTTTGGTGTCACCTTTGAGGAGCTGCCATAACACCCACCTTTATATACAAGCTATGTCACAATTCCAGGGCTTCATCCTTCAAGGCCTAGATTCATCAGCCACATTCAAGGGCCCCTTGAAACAATGAATCCAACCCTCTCTTCCGGAACTGTGAAAGCTACAAAAATAGGATCCTTCACAGCCCAACCAATAGCTAGATTTGGGGATGTTTGTAGACATGCAATGTAGATTGTAAAATGTGCTAGGGAGGCAAATGTTGTTAACAACATAAATATAAATGCTTTAGGTTTTATGTCATTTCGTTTAGTATCACCTAGACCTTCAGTAACTGGGTCCTTGACAGGATGCAGCTTTAGATCTATAGAAAAGGCCAATGACCAGCAGCAATTGTGTACTTTTTTTAGTACATTTTAGTACTTACTTTTTTCAAGTACTTTTTAGGTGGTGTATTTGTAAGTAAAGAACATCATATGCATGTTCCTCACTGATATTACTGATACTCTAATAATATTGATGATTTGTTTTCCTGGAATGTAATTGGACCCGAACATAATGAACGGAATGACCCTTCACAAGAGAAATATTTTTTTCCCCATAATCTTACAAACAACCAAAGTCAAAATGACATAAAAACTTGTTTAACATTTTTAATTACAATCATAGTTTAACAGTTTGTAACAGTCTGTTCCAATGACAAACTGCTAAGTGTTTTGTTTCTTTTTTCTGTGCATGAGCTGAGTGTTTATGACACTGTATGAAAATGGAAAAGTTACCGTAATACTTGCTGCCTAATTACTGTAACACAGGACATCTAATTTGATGTAGGCCCATAATTACTGTTAGGAAACAAGCTAAAAATAGAGCATTTCAGAAACGTGTTGTCACTTTTTTCATATCTACACTACTAGAATATGTGTAAATGACACCCCACTGCAAAACAATCACCATCAGTTCATTCATATTCTATACCATGCAGTCCTCCAAATGAAATAAGTGCACTGTTTGTTGTTCAGTCTCAGATTGAGGGCTCCCTCATTTCTCTCTGACACTTTTCATGTAAAGACTCCCTCTTTTTTTAAGCAATGCTAAAATATCTCCACTAGAGGCTCCCTGCTGAATGTAACACATACACACTGGCTCTCGTTGTGGCCACACACACTCTTCAGATACTCCCTCATGCTGTTTCTTTCAAACACACTCCTACAGAGCAGGGACTAGGGTGGATTGCTGTTTGGCATTGCAGGGCATTAGCTGCTGATGTCTTAACACTTGTAAATGAACCCTCCACCCCTCGTAATCTGTCACTTTAATGCACTATAGATTTTAATTCAGCCTCTGTAGTATCACATTCTCAATAATAATCATCAAGTCGACACTGTTGTCCCCTCCCGCAGAAATTAAATCTCGCCGCTGAGTGCACAACTAATAAAAGATGTTGCCGGAGGAAATAAAAAAATAAATATGATGAATCATAAGCAGCGGGGATTTGTATTCAGATACGAAAGACAATTACACAAAGAGTTTGAATTTATCAGCCGCTTCGCCTCTCAAAGGCTCAATAACGGGCCACCACCGCCGGGCGCTGGGAGCTACATGCTCTTACACACACACACACACACACACACACACACACACACACACACACACACACACACTTCACTCTAAGGGCCAACTGCTCACACAGTACAAACAAGCGCACTCTTGTATATTATGCATACAGTATCTAGACACACATGCACACAGACACAGACACACATACACAGGTTATGAAAGGGCTTTTTTATTTTAAAAGTATGTACTTGGTGTTGAACAATATTACTTGGAAGTATTCTTTTATTCCTTCAGAGTTACTGTTGGGTGATCTGCCTTGAAAATGAAATCATATGTTTTACTAATAATTCATTGAAGCCATCACTTCAGAATATTTTTAGTGTACAGTGCATTGTATTGTATTGCAGCTTTTATGTGTTATTTCTACCATAAGGCATCAACTCCTATAGGTCAGAATAATCTATTTTAAATTACCTTTTAGAACGTGATGAATAGATGTGACTTTTAGACCTAATTATCCCAGATAAAATGGACACACAGGACATGAGTCTTGAGTTTGAGTTTGACATAATCAATTGAAAAGTTAGAATACTGCAGTATACATTAAGTTCAAAAACAACAACAACAGTGTCCAACTGTGCAATGTCTGATTCAGTGCTGAATTTATTATTTTTCAGACCTATGTTCCAGCTGCTGTATATACTGTATAAATAACTTTACATATGCCTATGTTTTCTCTATACTATATACTAGTGGATTGCACATTGTTCTGTATTTGGGTGCCGAGGGAATATGTATATCTTGTTTAACCTGCATTGTCAAGTGAAAGTAGCACCTCTTTTAGTAGGTACTGCATATTTTTAATTCAAAATATTTCCCCACTCTGATGATGTTCGTCAAGCTTATATTTTCGGTGCCCCTTCCAGCTCTTGGTGCCCTATGTACAGCAGCTATAATGATATAGATTTTTCTATAATTTTTCTAATTTATTTATTTTTTTCATCAAAAGCAATTTCACTGCATACATTTGCACATGTTATATGGTAATATGTTGGTATGTTTGATGTGCAGATGCAAGTATGACTAAATGAAATGAAAGTTGTTTTGAAGATTTTTTATGTCTTTTTATCTATTTTGTTTATTATTGCCTTGATCCTGGTTCCAGGGTGCACCTGAATTTTGTAGTTTTATTGTTTTTGTACTTACATTATTTTAGTATATTTTTCTGTCAGAACCACTATTTTCTGATTACAAGTCTGAAAAGGAGACTACATACACACTGTGCAACTGTAGCTGCTCAGCACACAGCAAACACACACTTTTAACAACCAGCTGGTAAACATAGTGCTGCGTTTAGCATCTACAGAGCCTGATGTTTCCCACAGTAAAGAGTAGAAAGTAAGTAAAAGATAAAACTAAACTGAGGATAATCATTTTATCATATATATATATATATATATATATATATATATATATATAAACAAAACTTCCTATTTAATTAGCTGCTCTAATTGAGTATGAAAAGGCTGACAAATTACAATTTCTGCATCATGCCAATGTACTCTCATTAAAACCTAAACCTTGGTAGCTAAATCGTCACTCAGTGTACTAACTCAAAACTTTTGGTTTTCAGTAATTTTAGTGTAGATGGTTACAAATATAGACACGTCAACAGCAGAGGAATTACCTGGCCACATCATTGTCACAACATTCACTCAGGAAATATTGGACTCAGTTGTGTTGTGACTTAACTGTAACTAAGAAATGTGAGCACAGATTTAATCGAAGTATGAGAGAACATATTGCATGTGGTGTCATACTACCAAACTTATGAGGACCAGGTTTCCTTAAAATGACATAAATAGAGAAGATAAAGACATTTGGTTATGGAGGTTAGTATGGAATACATTGTTTCAGGCAGAAATGTCTTCAAAATAAAACTACTCATCTGTTTATGGAAATTGGTATTAGTATGAAACACAGGAAAATTAACAAATGCCCCAGAAACTTTTGTTTTGTCTCTATAAGTCATGATAAAATGTGCAGAGAAACTAAAGTTTGAAGTCCTTCGAGTGTACTTTTTTCTCTGCAAGAATTGTGTGTATATTTCTTTGCATACTTGTGAAGAGCACAGGCAAGTACAGGCAGCGCTGATCACTGTGATGCGAGAACAACCAGCTTCCACTCAGCAGCAATGCTTCACACCATAAATCTGCTGGACAAATGTCTCCCTGGATAGCTCACACCTAACCCCTTGTCATCCTTCTCCTATCCTCACCAGCTCTTCCTCTCTCCTCTCCTCTCTCCTCCTGGCCTCTGTCACCCCTCTTTACTCTCCTCTGGCTGGCTAGTTGACAGTTAGTGTCAGCTGGGGTCACCTCCTCCACTTCCCAGGGGTTTGAAGGGTGTAGCTCTGGAGCTGGAAGCCCCACGCCCCAGCGGCTCTCTGACTTGCCCCCAGTGAGAAGGGAGTGAAGTGCCAGGAAGTGTGGGTCGCTCTGTTGGGAGAGCGGGCTGCAGGTCTGGAGGTTTGGCCCCGGACCGGTGCTCTTCCTGCAGTGAGACCAGGCCAGACATCGCCTGCCAGGCACTGACTTGACCTCCTCAAACTGATGTGGCACAAGCTGGCAGAGCGGTCACTGTTGCCACTGAGTTTGGATGGAAAAATGATCTCTGGACCTTTCTTACTTGCTCACTGAGCATTTATTCTTTTGTTCTTATGATGTGCGTTTTCTTTTTCCTTCATTTTCTTAGTGAGCCTCTAACCTGCACTGCTGTGAATAACTAGATCTAATCTTTGTGGTTATTTCACTTTCACACAAAAACTAATGTAATCATGTGTTTATGCAGTATATTCTGGACAAATCTGTTTAGGTTGTTGTTATTGTATTGTTACTCTCTGAGCTAAAAAAGGATTTCATTAATGTTTAGGTAGTGTCTTTTAATTAAAGAAAACTACTCTACTACTATAATTTCTAGGAAGGCATAAGTACTGGCTCTGGCCTATAGCCTGATAGTCTGATAATAATATTGCTAAACAACCCAGCCAGACTGCACTGAGGTAACTACCTCTATTTTTAATGTAGAGAACCTTGTAGATTACACAGCCTCCAAAACTGCCTTCCTGTAAAATGTTTTTTGTTTTGATAGGCTGCCTCTAGTGGCTGCACTATTTATGACCAAGGCAAAGAAGGAAGTCAGATGACATAGTAAACACCTCAAAAAATGTATAGGAGTAGGGAGAGATTTGGGTGGATGGATGTGACCACAAACACAGGACACAACAGACAGTGTTTTGTTTTTCATTGCTGTTTTATTTTCCTTTGTTATCTATGACTGCATAGTTATTGTTATTGTGTTTTGGAGGCTAGGAAGTAGAGCAACTGGTCCACTGATCATAAGGTTGATGGCTCCATTCCTGGATCCTTCAGTCCACATGTTGAAGTGTCCTTGGGCAAGATAATGAACTCCAAATTGCACCTGATGGCGGTTCCAAAACTAGTAGTGGTCATGAAAAGAAACAAGCTATAAAAATGCTTTTAGTACAAACAACATTCCGATCTTACCTAACCAAGTTGTTTTTGTGCCTAAATCTTACCAAGCTGAGACTAGTTCACTAATTGTTTATCATTGGAGGGGTGTGGCTGAGGAAGTAGAGTGATTTGTCTAATCAGAGGGTCAGCAGGTTAATTCCATTCTACATGTGGAAGTGTTCTTGGGCACTTTAAACTGTCCCTGATGGTCTACTGTTGTTATGACTAACTAGTGGTACATGGAATATAAACATAGTATATTCACCACTTAACCATGATGATGAAGGTCCAGTATGCATGATGACAAATATGTGGTATGTATATTGCTGTTTGGCCACTGAGGTCAGAAACAGGTCAGAGGGCATGTTGCACAAAGATAGCTTTAAATGCAGATTATGTTGAATTTCGTGATAAACTGAAGATCTTGTTTGAATGTGATATGTGGTATTTCAGTGCAGTGGTCCTATTCATATGACTAGATTGTTTCTGAAGGCCAGCCACATATGTGTGTGTTGAAAATTATTTCAACCTGTAAATTTTCATACAATACTTGATGCCAGCACCTGTTGCAAAAGTCAACTGAGATCTGGCTGATGACAATTAATCAAGAAATGGAGAGTGATCTTATCACCAGAGATTTGTTAGAAAACTACATCTATTTATTTGACTTGAAACAGTAACCTGAACATTTTGACTTACTTAGCAAGGTGACAGCACCTCAGATTTCACACCAAGACTGAGGACCAAGGTTTGTATATGTATACATTCATCAGTGGTCAGCATAAGGCAAAGGTACGATCTGTGGTTACCAAGAGTCATATTTCTCCTCTTTGACTAAAGGCTAACAGTGTCCCAGTAAGTTCTGGACCTTGAAGGGAAAAACAAAGATTGATAACCTCCATCTAGCTCCTGGTAATACAGCAAAGACATCACTAGTAATGAGTAACTGCGTAACCCTACTAAATAACCATGAAAACTACTCTTCAAGTGGCAGTCTCAAAAAAAAAAATTTACTAAAAATATGGAAACCACCTTATGTATACCTTTTCAGTTTGTACATGTTTCCGTGTTTGTTGTCCTTTATTGCCTTAACAACATATATATTTAGCTGAAACAATAATTAAACAATTATTTTTCAGCAAATGAAGATTATACATTTAAGTAATACCATTGTTGCTTTGTAGTAGTAGAAGAAGTCTGCTACTCTTTTAGATCCCACTATTTTCAGTCTTTCATTTTACGCATATTTCACTGCAGCGCAATTTTCTAAGAACTGCTTTGCAAGCATAAGTGTACTCTAAGTATCCCAGAGGTTGAAACAGAGTGTGACCCGGTCCGGGCTCATTGCTTATTACCCCAAAGAGATTGCAGCATTCTGCTGGTTGCTGGTGATGGCTTCTCTTTTTTTTTTACTCAATGGTTTTGCATCAAAGGTTCTGGGGGTCTGGTTGGAATGCCTTCATCCTGGAGACACATTAGCAAGTATTACTATTTGTGATCTCTCTCTCTCTTTCATCACATTGAGGTCATCTGCATGCACAGTACCACCGACCTCTCCAGGCCCCACTCCCATTCTCAGACCAATCTGAGCATTGAAGAGATGGAGATGCAGACCAAACACTGGTGTGTCTCAACATTTGTTTTTTTAACAAAAATATTATATTTTTAGAATTAGAATCGGAAGTGTTCTGATTAGGACACAATTCTAGTAATTCCCACTTTTTTGGGATTGCTAAATAGCCACTAACAGGATTCTAAGCAATTGCAAATGTAATGAAATTCCATGACAATTATGCCCAGTCTCAGCTCACATTTGAAACCAAACTTCAAGACCTCAAATTATTCCAAGGTAGGTACAAGAATTTAATTTCCTTTGATTACATTTGATGTATCTCAAGAACGCATTTAAAGAGATTTTTTTTAAAAGCACTTATTAATTCAGCAGTCATTCAAATGATATCCTATACTGGTAACTCAGGTTAATTGAAGCCTCGCTACCTTGCAAATGTCTCTCAAATCTTGCCTGACTCTTTTTTCTCTTGCAACCTTTTGACATAAATCATCCACAGCTTTGTTAGACTTAAATCAAACTGACACTTCTCAGAGTTATTAAAAGTGCACAAAGTAAGAGAATAAAAAGGATAAGGGGAAGAAAAAAGAAACAACAAAGCCAAAATAGTGTGCATAATTATGTCTACCCTCTTTCGCTCTCACTTTCCACCACCTTTTTGCCGTCCATCTCAAGTTGTCTGTGTCGGCTGGCTTTCTGAGTGGCGTCAGCGGAGCTAAATTGGCCTTTTTCATGCAGAGGAACGTCTGTGTTTGGTGTCAGATAATGTGTGCTGAGGAGTCAGAGGAGAAGGTGATTAAAGCCAAAGCCACTGATAATTATGTCAGACTCTACAGTTGTCATAAACCTCCTGGGTTTGTTGAAAGAGATTTCGTTCTGAGGAGCAAAACAACAGTAGAAAGAGGGAGAGTGAGAGAAAAAGTGAAGAGGTGACAGGACTTTTTGAAGTAGGTCTTTCCATTAGTGATGTGGCCTCCTGCTCCTGACAATTTAGGGAGAGTTGGTACTGACTTTCCAATGTACCACAGCTATTATGTGGGTTGGCACTGCAACGTTGAGCAGTTACGTGATACAAAAAGGCCTGATAATGCAGTAACTGTCAGTCCATCATGCAGTCTGTGTCATCTTTAACAATGATGCTCATCTTCACTTCCTACTTCTTAGTTTCAGAATTATAATCAAAAACACTTCATTGATCCCTGGGGGAAAATTGAGCTAAGATCAGAATCATACACAGATTTGTAATTAGTAATTAATATAGTAGTAAGTATAAATAAGAAGTATATACAATATTACTATGTGTGTTATATTCCAATATACTAAGCGAATAATCCAAAATGGGAATATGTATAATACAGTAATATGTAATGATATATTATAATAAGGTGTTGGTAAGTATTGCACAGTTGAGTTATTATCTCACACAAATATTTACAGTAAACCAGGAGAAGCTAAATAATAAATCTGTTGTAATAATAAATTTAGAGTGTTTGATGCTCTGAGGGAGTTGTGGTTACATCTGATGACTGCAGGCAGGAATGACTTCCTGTGGCGCTCTGTGGTGCATCTTGGTGGAATGAGTGTGCTGCTGAACATGTTCCTGAGTTTAGCAGCACATCATGGAGTGGATCATTGTGGAGACATTGTCCAGGATAGTATGTAGCTTAGACTGCACTGTCCTTTCTGACACCAGTGTCAGAGAGTCCAACTCTACCATCGCAATATCACCGGCGCTTTGAATAAGTTTGTCAAGTCTGCTATCTTCAGCCTACTGCCCCTGCACACAACAGCAAACATGATCACACTGGCCACAAACGCACAGAACATCTCCAGTGTCATCCAGTGAATGTTCAAGGGACTCCTCAGAAATAGTTCTGGACATCCATATTCCAAGTACACACCCTGATATTTGTCATTCTCCACTGTGTCTACAAGAACCACCTATTATGGAGACATGGATTACTGGTAAATATATGTGAAATGTTACTAGTGATTTCTTGTCATATTTCAATACGTCAGTCAATAATCATTATCATCATCAATCCTCATCTGAAAGACTTAGACATTCTGACCACCATTTACCATCTCATAATGGCTCCTCCCAGCACAAAAATGCACCTTATCATTTCAAACTAGTCTCAGGTACATGAAATGAATTCAGTGTGCTTTAGTTGCTTTCCCAATCACCAGATATGAATCCAATACCACACCTTTGGGATGTAGTAGGACAGGAGATTGGCAGCAGCTGAGACTGTGCATCTGATAAATCTGTACGAATTATGTTTTGCAATTATATCCCCATCAACAAGAACCTCAAAGGAATCTCATGGAATGCATGTCACAAAGAATTGAGGATGTTAGATAGAAAAGTGATTATAAGCAACACATATTACAATTATCTATTTCACTACAATTAGCACTCAATTTGTTTGCATAATAGCTAATGATTAAGAGTCAGTTGTGTTTAGTTTGACTTGAAATAAGCCTAAAGCCACTTTCGTCCTCCAAAATTCCAGAAATAAACAACTGTGTATAGTTAACAGTTACTTTTAAAGATAACCTCAGTGTAGATCATAAGCTATAGTGCTAATCTAGGAAGGAGAGGCAGTGATGTGAGAAGAAACAAGATTTTCTGTCCTTTTTCTTTTTCTTTTTACTCCTGTACATCATGCCACTTCTGACCGTGGTATTTCAATCATGATGATCAGTGTGAAGTGTATGATTGCAGGACTTAACAGGGGATGAAATCTCATGCAGAGGTTAAACCTGTATGCAATGCTAAATGAAAAGCATATTTTTACAAAAGCCATCCAATTACTGCTAATGGAGGCCTCTGCTGTGATACTATACCTGGTCGTTTCAGATCTATGAACAGAGTCTGAGCATCTTTGTAATCTCTTTGTGCCATTGCCTGTAACTATCTCTCTAGGTATTTTTGTAAAAACATGTTTTACAACATATAATGTTGGTCATATTATTGATTTACACCTAAAGATGATAATTGATTTTACAATGGTAAACTTTAATTTCATTTGGGAATGAATGTACACTGCACCAATATTTTCAGATTGTGAGCGACCACCACATGGATCAGCACTGGCTAGAACTGAATATTTCCTACAGTGATAGATTAGTGAATTTGAGTTCAAACCATTATAATATGTCAGATTTTGCCTCAGTACCTGTCTCCACCATATACTATAAGTGTATCAACAATTCTCCACTGTCAAAAAACAGTAACTCATTGGTTTTGATGAGTTGCTTTTGATCACTGTGCACATACATGCACTTGTGTGCACTGTCATTTAAGACTGGTCAAATGAACTCAAAGTATGTCACTATGTATCGTAACACGTTTCCATTTTCCTGCACTGAACCCCCCTCCTCAGCCCTGCAGGCAGCAGTAACAGCAGGCATGGCAGTCTGCAGATTGTGCCATCGGCTAACTGTAAAGCACTGATTATAGTTGTTGAGGCCTTGTTTTATTGCCTCTGTAGAGTGTGTCAAGATCTGTTGTGAGAGTGCCACTTAATGAAGCCATACCTGAATTTATTTGCCTGGGCTTCTGCTTAGACTGAGAGAGGAGGTACCAATTAATAGAACGAAAGAGGGCCCAGTGATTTATAATTAACAAGCATGTGGGTTATAGTAAACATAACACTCAGTGTAATAGCCCAGGAGAGAGATAGGAAGGCAAGAAAGAACTGAGGAGGAGGAGGAGGAGAAAAAACGAGTGTTGATTTGTCCCTTGGTGGATGAGCGGAGTCCTTGTGGCTGACGGGAGCTGTCTAAAGCAGCTAAATGAATAATCATCTGTGAGTTAGACTGGAGACAAACGCTTAACGAGGATGATGTGAACCTCACTGACTTGAGGGGGCTGAGAGGGAGAGCGACTGACAGTGAGAAAGATGGCAGCAAGCAAACATACTCGATTCTAAAATGAATGACACGTACATTATAATAGCAATGAAGCCGCTTTACTCAACAGGCCGTAGCCAGCCTCCACTGTAAGGTTGAGTAGTTGTTTGTCAGAATTTCTAAAAGGGCAATGAAACCCCCGCTAATTTCCAGTGGTTTGCTGCTGGTGCATGACAGGAACAAAAGAGAAACAGCAGAAAGCAAATGTAACCCTGACAACATTGACAGCTGAAGAGGGATCTTCTAGCGGGCATTTATAAAACATCTTTACCCCAAAACTTTGGCTGATTGAGGGTTATTCACAGGGCTCACAAGTCTAAACTTCAATGCTACAAACTCAAACCTGTCTCACAGCCTCTATCATATGTCAACTCCTTCATTTAACACTGTGCATTTCAGATACAAGCCATGAGAGGCTCTACAAGACAGGGTGAGATACACTGCTGTATAGCTGTAAAGCTCACCGACAAGTTGATGATTACTTTTTATAAAACGTTGAGAAAAAACACAGTTTCCATCAGTCCTGTGTTTTCCAACAGAGTTTGCATAGGATGCCAACCAGGCTACTGATGTACTGTTCCCTTTTCATTGTCCTCACAAAATCTGGATGCAAAAGCCTGGCGAGAATATTGTCATTGGCATTCAGTAACATCATTCTTCCACAGCTGATAGGAACACTGGAACTGCTGGCTTTGAACACCTCACTCTGTAACTGGTTACAGAACTTTCTCACCAAGATCAGCAAGGATCTTGGGGACACTAGGCACAATTGAGATAATAATCTCTCCCTAATTGTAGGAAAAATAAATGAGTTTGCTATTGACTTATATGTACAATAATCCTATGTTAACCGCCAATGGAACTGCTGTAAAATTGGTGAGCAGCACCAAACTCCTGGAGGTGCACATCACAAAAGACCTCTCCTGGAAGAACAATACCATATCATCAGCAAAGAAAGAAAGAAAAAAACAGCAACACCTCTACTTCCTCTGGAAGTTAGCCGGAGCCCAGATTCCCATAATATTTGAATGGTGTGGTTTGGAAGTTTCACAGCCCCAACCGGAAGACTGTGCAGTGCATAATGGACGGCTTCTTGGAGGTTGACAATAATAGTGTCTTTATTCAATCTTTTAAAACTATTCCTATCAATTTTGTGCATATAACTAAGTTCAACTAAGTTATAAATGCCTTCATAAGGAAACTTTCTGAAAGTGACCCCAATTGTTTACTAAATCATTTTCCTTTTAGTTCAGCATGAAATGTTCTTGTCCAAATATGTCAGAATGGATGTTTGAATGAATATTTTTTTCTGACTGCAAGGAATTCAACTTGAAATTTTTCACCAAATCATATGTGTTTACTGTTCTACTACCATGATCTAAAAAAAAAAATCTGGACTAGGACTAAAAATCATCTACATTCACATAACTTAAATCTACCTTCAGAAAATCCTTAACAGCTAATAGTTCTCGACAAACCTAGTGAATAGACCTTGAATTAGGATTGTTTTTATTATAGCACCATTTACAGTGCTGAAGGATGATATTCCACTTTTAATTATTCCATTCCTATTTGCTTGTGCCTCAATGTCTCACTGCATGCACATAGGCGCTGCAGCCCGCAGTGATCCTGAATAGACACAAGTTTCAATAAGAGAAAACATTGATGTCATGTCATGTCATTCAAATTATCTGTTGTTCGCAAAGATGATTTCAGATGTTTTGCAATGGCTTTTAAATGGCTCTACTACTGAGAGTTAATATACAATAAAGCAGAAATTAAGACAATGCTGTCCTGCAGGGTTCCCATGGTAACATCCAACCTCTTTGAGTGCTGATTGGCCATCTGGCATTGTTTTATGTCACTTCCTATTAAGCTCATTGATCCTCCCTCCCAGTCTGCGGCATGTGGTTGATCATTGCAGATCATTGTGTGTACTTGTAATATGAATATGGTACAATAGTATGATTACACTGCATGATCATCTCTGTCTGCGTGTTCACTGATGCAGACCCTCCAGCTACGCTTAACGCTGACTGCTGCTGTGATTGGGCTGTTTATGTAGAGTTTGCAGTAAACGAAGAACAGGGTAGTCTTATTAAAGGAATATATGATGTCATTGGGTCACCACAAGGGACAACTATGCCAAGGCAACTTCCAGAAACCTACAAGCATATCTGCTTATGCACAGCACAATCACATGCACAGTGTCAATGAAACACACAAAATAAATGCCTTAATAAAGATACTGCTTCATCTAAATCTATATGATGAGTATGAAATCTGACTGAAGAATAGGCTCCTTTATGAGATCTTGGCTTAAGTAACAATTTTCCATAGCTATACAATATGTGTCTGAATGTTACATGACATGACAAATCCACATAACATCTGCCCACCATTATTTTTTTCAGAATAAAAGCATATGGTGTTGCCAAAGTATGCTGAAGTTACTTTTTGTCATCTTAAATTAAATAGTTTTTTGTTTTGTTATTTATACTTTGTGCTTAAAAGGACCGTTTGTGTCCAAAATGGTCCGTGGTTGTGCCAGTTCCCTTGACAAAGACAAGTTGAGAAGTATATAAAGATTTTAGACCAACATATGTTGTCTTCAAAACAACATCTCTTCTAGGGACAACCATGAATATTTCAACAAAATGATGCAAAACCACACAGTGCACATTGCAAAGGCTACAGAAGAAAAGAGGGCAATGCTGGACTGACCTGCCTGTTGTCATGACCTGTCCACAATGTAAAACCAATGTAGTGCATTTTGAAACAGAATGAGACAACAAACACTGCATGCTGCTGCACACACTGCACGAGTTTAAGGTTATCAACATCAAATTTGGAATACTGCCTTGGCGGATTGAGATACAAGTTGCATTTGGAAAGAATAGCCACCATTAACCAAAATGTCTTTAGGAAGTGTGGTTGTCAAATATTGCCCAAACTCAATAAATATTTGTCCGATCATCATATGGTGGGAGGGAAATAGTAAAATTTTGTGTACACACTTATTGAAGATGTTCATATTTTATGATGATGAAACAAGGATGTGTTCTTTGTCTCACGCTTTCTTTAACTAGAATTAAAACAAATCTAAGTGACTGCTCAGATTTGTATAACCACAAACCTGCTCTTTGTTGTTTGTGGCTTTCGTTTTGGCAGATCCAAGTGCCTTTTCTGTTGAGAGCAAAAGCATTAGAGGTTATGATGTGGTGCTTTACTGTCAATGTAATATTCCTGGGATAATGTATCTAAAATGGCCATTGATCATTGATCAAAATGACCATCGGCCTGCTGTAGTGGTTCATTTATATGTGTTTGTCATCTGGCACTATAAAACAAAATTTCATTTGGAATTGCAACTAAATTAAGTATTAAAGTGAAGTAAATGGATGACCACACAGGGCAACACACAGAATCAAGTTTCAGTTTATTTTCTCTGTGACAACTTAGTCTGTTGTTGGACAAAAGAACCATGTTTAGGGTATTATAGTTTGTTTAAGGTCACTGTTGAAATTAAATTAACATTGGTTCAACACTTTGGGTCAACATTTTGTATGTCACAAATTATGTTATGACTCACTACTGCCACCAATTGCTATGGATTACTATTTTTGTTTGTACAGCAAAACCCTTGTTTACACTGTTAATTTGGGAAACTGTTGTCGCTGTTGCAATTTCTAGTTTTTGTAAAATGGTTCAATACAATACAGTTAAGGTTTTAGCTCCCAAACAAAACGTGACAAAAATCTAACTTGGTTTTGAGGATTTTATGCATATTTAAAGAATAAATAGTTTCCTTATAACAACTGGTATAACTAGTTTTCAAGATGCAACGGATTATATGTACAGTATATGCTGTAAAGACATAGTAAATGTAAAATGTTTTATATAAGCACTATGGAACAAGATCACTGTAAAGGACTGAAATTTGATTATAGCAGTGTGCACTACACCACTAACACAGATTTAGATATCCATATAATCAGTGTTTCCTGAAGTTTCCTTCAGTTTCACATGTAAATACTGAGCTAGCAAGAGACAGAATTGTAAAATATCTTCTGTTTTCAAGGACTTTTTGAATTTATCTTTCCATACAAACCAGAACTAGCGACACCCACCGATCCATGCCAAAAGGTGCTGTAGCCAGTCAGGTCAACCATGTGGAATAAAATCTCTGTCTCCCCTCTGCCCTCACTTCCTGCTCACTTTCTTATTGGGGTTCATTTAATTACATTAGTGCCAGGCAGAAAGGCATCAGAGGAAGTTTTTAAGTAGAGCCACAATGGCCAATTTAAGTGGCCACCCAAAATCCCTTTTTTTTTTTTTTGTTTTGGATAAGAGGATTTGTGTGTGTTCCATGTATCACGCCCCTCTCTTTCTCATTCACTCTCAGGGACAAAGTCACACCTCACATACACACTGACAAAAAGTAGCATCTTGCCACTAGCTGCCTTGCTAATGACATTTATCCTCATGGAAATGGAGGAGGAGGAGGAGAAGGCTTTAGATGCAGATTTTGACACATATAACACCGGAGACGGGCAGGCAAAGACTGGCTGGCTACTTTTAAGGCATGCATGCTCAGTGATTCACAAATACCTCCCCACACACACACACCTCCTGTGCAGTGTCTTATCCCCTTACTGGCCACCAGTCAAAATAAGCCTTATTCTCTGGGGTTTATATTTTCTCCCGGCTGGACTTGGCTAGGCACACTCTGTTAAGATGGCAGCCAAACAATCTCTCTGCTTCTCTCATTTCCACCATTTCTTCCTTTCTAATGCTAATGCCCGAATGGATATATCCCCTTTTCCACTGGCATGCAAGGAGGCCAAATTTCTGATTAACTCCTGAGACAAAGTTTCATAGCATCTAGGTCAAAAGCTGCTTCAGTCAGTGGAGAGGAATATTGAGCTTGTTTTTCAGACAGATAATTCAACATGGTGGTCACACTGCAGGACAGGTAACACAGATGGTAAACAAGTTTTTGAACACGTTTATATAGGCATACATTTGTAATGGTCAGTGTAACTATGTGTCCATTTTTGACAATTATATGACCAAGTCATAGTAACTGGTAAATGGACTGCATTTCTATAGCACTTTTATAGTCATCTGTTGCCCAATCAAAGTGCTTTACACTATGTTTTTTCCATTCACCCATTCACACCCATTCACTCAGTGTGCCTAATTATTGTGAACTTGTAGCTAATGACATTCAAATGCATTGTCATCTTCTGGCAAGCTACACAAAATATTATGCCAATCTATGTTAAGATTTTTATTGGAAAGCAAAGTCAAACTTTGGGAACCACAAATTCCTCCACGCCATACCTTACAAAGGTTGTTTGTCAGGATCAATGGACAGTCCAACTAACCAATTGTAGTCATTTCACTAACATGAGTTAAAAGCAACACGAAGGGTGTTGGTTAAGTATGTATCCTCCTGGAGGAGGAGGATGGCAGGATGGATCTCACAGTCTCACAATGAACAACATATCATCCATGGCGAATAGCCTGCAGTGGACACAGGTTCAGGATAACTGGACAGCTGACAGCTGGTAAAATTTAGCTTGGGCTGTTGGATCTGCTGAGGCAGCAGATGGTAGTGTCAATAACATGAATCTATGAACCCAACCTGCTTTGTGTCAAAAGTCCAGACTAGTAGCAGTGGTTTAATGTTGAGAGAAGTATTGCCTTGGCACACTTAAGGCCTTAATACTAGTCAGTCATCATTTGAATGCCACAGTCTGAGTATTGCATCCCTTTATGGCTACAATTTACCATCATCTAATGACTACTTCCAGAATGAAAATGCACCATTTCACAATGCAGAAGTCATTGTAAACTGGTTTCATAAACATGAAAATGAGTTCAGTGTCCTCTCCAGCCATTAGATCTGAATCCAATAGAACACCTCTGGGATCCTTTGGGATGTAGGAATTTGGCAGCATGATGAAAGTTATGTGATCCAATCATGTTAACATGTATCAGAGTATTCCATAACACAGAATTAATGGAGGTCCAACACATTATTAGTAAGGTGTTCCCAATAACATTAAAATTTTTTGGTGCCATCAGCACTGAAGCCATAAATTGAATTACAATGTGTAGCTTCAAAATCTTCAGTTCTAACAGGTGTAATTACAATATTTAGCCAAATACCCTTCATCTAATATGGGAACCCAATGGCAATGTGAGGTTTTGGGTTTTGGGACAGTTTAGGTGAGACCTACAGGCGTCCTTAACCATTCTCTTTCATTGATGTTTGGAGGTTACTCTTACTGTCAAAGTTGACATCATTACACCCTCAAATGTACAGGTCACATATGCATCTGTACACACACAGAGTTGTTGCTGGTTAAATGTTTAATGGCAAGATGCTGCTTTTCTAAACCTAGCTAATAAGGTTATTATCATTTATGACTTTTTAATCGTCTATTTCAGAAGGTGTGTGTGTGTGTGTTTCTCTCTATGTATTTGTGACTCCTTCCCAAATCCCTTTCTTAGCCATTTTGGTTTGTCTTGTACTCTTTTCTCCTCTTCCTCCCTCCTCTGTCTGTCTGAGATGAAGACGTATGAGGACACTCCCTGGAGGGTGCAGTTTGGTTGAGGCAGCGCTATAAAGAATCTGGAGGTCAAATGTACACTGAAATTTTTCACCCCTCCCTCCAGCACTACACACACACACAAATATGTGCGTTCCTGCACACACACATAGAGACAGGTCAAATGTACAACACTAGAGTTGGTTACATAAACCAGATGGCCGTGGCTGGCATGAAGTTGCTACGACACATAGAAGTTGTGTGTATGTGTGTGTGTTTGTGTGTGTGTGTGTGTGTGTGTGTGTGTGTGTGTGTGTGTGTGTGTGTGTGTGTGTGTGTGTGTGTGTTGTACCCTTTCTCCTAGCAAAAACCACCAGAGACCTTGTTTGTTGTCTGCACCCCACAAGGGAAACACTGTCAGCTTTAACACCACACTGGATCACACACGCAGACACACACACACACACACACACACACACACAAGTAAGAGGACTCTGTCATAAACAAGGTCTGTGTCTGAGTGTGTAATGGTGTGTAGATTGAACTTTCCCACTTTATGCATGTGTGTTTGGCATCTCAGAGAGTAGTATGATGGGAGACCTGGAGGGCTCACAGATATAACCTAGAACGTGACACTGACTGACACCATATCACTGATCGTAGAGACACACACACACACACACATACACAGATATGTCTCTATGCCCATGACTTCAGGGAACATTACAATGACTTGCATTCATTTCCTGGAGATTAACTCCAACCTAACTACTACTTACCTCAACCTGAACCTAAACTTAACCTTCTCCTGTAATGTAATGATTCGTGTCTTCATAATGTGACTGTACTAACAGATATTGGTCATGATAAACATGATAAATACCTGGAACACACAGACAAAATCACAGCATGGCATAGTCATACAAAATGAACCATGTTATCTTATTTTAGTTTTCTCTAATTTCTTTATCTTTATCTGTTATCAGGGTATTGTTATCTTTGACCACCTGACAAACACTGACCTCCTGACATTAACATTGGTTGCTTATAAAACAGTGGATGAGGTGATCTAAGAGATTATTTTTGTAGGAAAGTGAGATAACAACACTTTTTTTCCCAATGAAAGCACCATATGTCAAATTCTTTCCAAAATGAAAGTTAGTTTTATAATTAACTACCTAATTGCTACTAAATATTCCATATTTCTCTGTCAACCTGGGTTTTATTGGCATATGTTGACTATTGTATCTGTGATATATCTGCAGAAATCTCAGGTACTTAAATACTTGAATTGATTAGAAATCTCACTCAAACCGCACACCATGTATATCTATGGGTTCAAATAAGAGTAATAGGTTTATACCCACCCACTGAGAAAAACATCTAACATCATAAAAACCTATTTATTACAGCAATCCAAAAGTAATGTAAGTGATACCATATTAGCTGTCTTGTCTACAGCTAAATAGCCAGTTGTATGCAGATATCAGACTACAATTATTGTGTTGTTAAGAAAAAACAAGCAGTAGAAGCAAATGAAACTACCCTAGCTGTGCTGAAAAAATGACTATCAATATGGATATCTGGCTGTGCTTATACTCCATAGCTGAATAGATAACCTCGATTTTTTTAATACACATATTGACTGCAACATTGCAGGTGGTATGGGTATTATCCTTTTCTCTTTTCAATTATTTTTTGTGTTCCTGTTTTTTGGCAGAAAGAAAAATTGATTAAAATTGTGCAGTGTCCCAAAGCCTTAAAAAAAAAAAAAAAAAAAGAAAAAAAGATTTTAGTTTTTGGTAATGTTGCCCAACCCTAATTGGAGCTCAGAATTACAGAAATAATGACACATGCACAAATTACAAAGCAAATAACATGCTGTTTTTATTGACTGCCCCTAGACAATAAAAAATTGAAGTTTTACAAAACTGAAATGTAGAAGTAATAATAAAAGTTTTATGTAATTTAAAGTGAAAGTTCTTTGAAATGGCGTAGGAGTATGTGCAAATAAAATTGTAGAACCAAAATTCAAAAGTATGAAAACAACACAGGTAGTGTTAGCATTAACTGGTGTTTACTCACCAGTCTAGAGGAAACATCATTCAGCTACAATCTTTGTTTCTTTCCATGGTGAAAAGCTGTTTCCAGCTGTGGAAACACATTGTTAACGTAGCTTAATCACTTCTTTTCTGCTGGCTGGTTAGCATGCTGGTAAGCTAGGAAGGTATCAAATCACTGTAGTATCTGTGCTAATAAAGTAGCACTACTCCAAACGTGTATTAAAGTCACATTCAGCATCTTAGAAAACTTACATATGTCACCTTTAAGACTAAAAATAACACGATAATTAAACAATACCTTCATTCCATCATCTTTCATTTGTTTTTTTTTTCTGTTTATGGAGACATGCAGAGAATGAGTTCAATCCCAGCAGAACTGCTTCTAACAACAAGGGGACTCCCAAACCTAATATACACAACACAGAGCTTCCTGCTATAAAGGCAAGCTTCCATATGAACATATACGCTCTTCAATCATTGTTTTTATGAATACGATACAGGCCAGCTTTGAGTTACACCAGCTGTATATCTTATGGAGAGGTCACAGCACTTTATTGATGCCATGTAAATCTGGTGCAGATTTATTTGGGCATTACTGGGCTCTGGTAACATGTTATGTTATGGTGGAATAGATGATGGTGTCTACTATATAGTGGGAGGTAATATAAACAACTACTAACTGCTGAATCTGACCATCATATAATAATAATAATAATAATAATTCATGACACAGCTGCCTCCTGGCATCGTGGTGACACTGTGTGTGTGTGTGTGTGTGTGTGTGTGTGTGTGTGTGTGTGTGTGAGTGTGTGTACATGTGCATGTGCCAACATGAATACCTCCACCAAAAGTTAGTGTACACACACATCACACACACACACACACACACACACACACACACACACACTTATAAACATCAGCAAATAATAGAATATCAGTATGTCATGCTGAGTGACAGCAATGAGCATGACAATCCATTTTGACGGGATGAGGTTATGTCACTCACACACACACACACACACACACACACACACACACACACACACAGGCAGGTAAGGAAATAAAACAAACAATACAGCACAAGAACAACTGGTAATGTTCCTTCTTGTAATCATTTTAAATCAGTCTTGTTCTATTGGATTTTGAATACACACCTGTCATTAAATTGCTTGTATGATACGTATTGAATTTATTTAGTAGACAACTTGTATAGAATAGACTAGAATTTGATTATATTTCTCTGATTAAACTGTTTGATGCTCATAATTACATATCTGTTTACATGAAAGTTATTAGCAGTAATATTAGTATTATTGTTAGTGTTAGTATTAGTATAAGTATTTGTATTAGTATTATTGCTTAATTTACAATAAAAATGTGTATAATTAGTTATTATTACAGCATTATCTATATCAAACTATAACTGTTTAGTAATCTAGTGTAAACCAGTTCTCCCTGAAATGTAAATGCACAGCATATAGTCTAAATGAAGAAAATATGATAAAATGAAAAAACAAACCTGTCAGTAAATAGTACTAGTTATTAGATTAAGAGAATATAATGGTAACCGTTTGGCTTATAATTATAGCTAATGTAACCAGCACACTGACAGGCCCCTCACTCCCTCTCTGACGGTGTTTTTAGTGAAAAAAATAAAAAGTTGAAGAAGCAGTATTTTCCGGCATACTGGAGCAAACAAAGCTCAAATAGCAGAGTGAAAGACAGAAAACATATTTTCTTAATTTAAAGTAGCACCAAAGCTAAAGATACTAATCTAGACCACTGAAGACTAGTTACCACATCCTGATGGTTGTGTGGGAATGATTCCAAGCTCATTACATGATTCCTTCGACAGCACCATTTATAAAAATAGCTTCTGATATTACACAGTATGTTTGCTTCTAACTTCTTACAATCAAAAGTTGTTTTCTGTCCTGGTGCCAATTACACACAACCATATATTAACTCATCCCTCATTCATATAGGATGAAAATGAGGAGCATTTTAAAACTGGAAATATAGCTTTTATTAAACAGTGTTAATCTTCCTTTTTCCCCACTACTAAATTGCTCTGTACGCTCAACTTGCCATTTCTTCATCCCAGTCATTTAGGAAACGCTAATGTGTGCGAACAACAAAGACGGGCTGTCTTGCCATTTTCTGCTTCCCTACTGTTTCCCACATTGCTGTAGTGGCTAAATTAGACTGAGCCAAACACAGAAATTAGAGCGCTGAGGCCAGATGTGATATTTGTTTTTCACACTGCGGTGTCAGGTAGATGTTAAAAAAATAAAAGGAAAATCAAAACTGCTGCCTCATTGGATTTGGGACTCATTTTGATTCGCTGATGGTGGCCAGCTAATCATTTGATCCTGTTAGAAGAAGTGAAGTGTTTGTGTGCGATTCTGCCAGGAGAGTTAACAACCACTGTAAATAGGCCGCAGCTCAGTGTCTTGATTTGTGCACAGTCGCTGCTGTGTGTGTGTGTGTGTGTGTGTGTGTGTGTGTGTGTGTGTGTGTGTCTCCTCTCTTGCTGTTTTTTTCCCTATAAAAGCAATTTGCCCCATGCTCGGGCTAGGCAATGAGCAGATGCTACCATTGTAAATGATGATGCGAGAAGCCATAATAAAGAGTTGATAAACACAGAATTACTACTGGGCCATGGGCACGCAGAGTGAGGGGAGAGAGGCGGAGGGAGTGTGGTGGTAGTGAAGAGAACGATAGGGAGAGACAGAGACACACACACACACACACACTGAGACAGATATAAAATATAAACAGAGAGACATGCTACAATGTTCAATATATATAAACTGGGTAAGATTAATGGCTAAGTTCATCCTTTGATTATGACACACTTTTTCTTTCGACATCAGGCAGTAAGGTCAGTCAATTGAGGGTAGATGAAAAAGAAAAACACTTTCAAACTATTTTCTGATTTTTTTTTTTTTTTAAATGCAGCACCTTTTGTTCCCATAAAAAAAATGAGCAACTACCATGAACCAAGTTTTTCTTTCTTTAAATCACCTCTGTTATAATGGAAGAACATGTGGTAAAAATTTGCTTTTGGAACCAGGCACCATTGATCCCTGTGCTTTCAACCTTACTATTCATCACTGCAAAAACAGTTATAATGTCCTCTGTGTCTCTGGAGACCTTGACATGAGGCGTGGCCTTGAAAAGTGCCTCAGAATTCTATCTTAAGTATTAATGTACATGGCTCAATACTTGGGACATCACTTAGGGCAGTGATGTCTCTCTCTCTCTCTCTCTCTCTCTCTCTCTCTATCTGTATATCTATCTATCTATCTATCTATCTATCTATCTATCTATCTATCTATCTATCTATCTATCTATCTATCTATCTATCTATCTATCTATCTATCTATCTATCTATCTATCTATCTATCTATCTATCTATCTATCTATCTATCTATCTATCTATCTATCTATCTAGTGCAGTTAGTAAAACAAGCTTTTGGGAGAGGTTGTGTCTGTAAAATAGCAGCAAATCCAGTAGGAATGCAGAAATTGACTTGTACTTGTTATTAAATTACCATTATTGCTGTGTAACTGCTGAGATTTGGTAACTGAGCCCAAATCTGGAGTTTACTTTTACACAATCCAGACAGCTCTGACCCCTTAGGACATGGGCGAGGCCTCTGGAGGTTTCCTGTGGTGTCTGGCACTGGGACATCGACAGCAGATTCTTTGGGCAATTTGGGTTCTGGGCAGGCTTGAGTTCTGATTCCATTGATCTGACTTCTCAACCTAGATTGGCATCTCAGTAGTTTGGAAGTTTGGTCAACACCTTAGGCTCTTTGCCACATTCCTTGACCCATTTCTTAGCAGTTTCTGCAGTAATGCAGGGCACTTTGTTTTACATTGTGGGCGCTGCTGTCCGGTTGTCCCATAGTCATGGGGGTGTGTGCTACAGATGGAGGTCAGGACCTTAAGGCCAGGAGGCAGAGCGAACTAATCGTAAGGTCACTGGTTTGAATCCTGTCTCCACCACTTTGCATGTTGTAGTGTCTTTGGGAAAGATACTGAACCAGAAACTGTCCACAATGGCCATTCCATCAGTATGTGAATGTGTATGAATGTGATTAGCAAAAATCATACAATGTATAGGTAGAGGCTCTGTGTGAATATGTATGAATAGGTCAATGCCAGTTGGAGTGTAAAGCACTTTGAATGGTCACCAAAGGACTAGAAAAGTGTTATATAAATGCAGTCCATTTACCCAACCCAGCAGAACTATATTATGATGAGATGTGTGTGTGTGTGTGTGTGTGTGTGTGTGTAACTGAAATGTTTGTTCATAATTCACAATCTATGAGCATTTTCATGGTTTTGTACAGTGTTTCATGCTCTGGATGCAATTAAGCATCATGAGTCCAAGTCTTTGGAAGATATTGCTGCATTGTATTCTAAATTAGTACAAATTATTAGTTATAAGTTGTTTTAATTCAAATGTTTTAGTACTGATATAGATATATACCAGTATCTATACTGGTCTTCAAAATCATTTCTGTTCCTATCACACTTCCTCTCTAAGCCTTCTCTACGTTTTTTCCCCAGGACTGAATGACTGTTTTGATGCCAGTGTTTTGTAAATGCTGTGACCCCTGACTCATAGGGGACCTATGAGTGTGTGTGCATGTGTGAGAGCAAATCTATGTCCCCAGGATGTTAGTCAAAGGGCTTCAATGTGGACCCTTTGAAGAGCCTCTTCGCCATGTAGTGTATATTTTTTTTTTCCTTTGCCCCCCTCCAAGCATCTCCCTTTCCACCCTGTGTTTGATGGTTGTCGGACATTTTGTTCACAAAAAAAAAAAAAAAAGAGCACACACTTGATTTTGACAAACACACAAACAGGATTAGCACTTTTGCAGACACATACACACACATGCATTCTTAAAAAACCTCCTTTGAGAAGAGTAAGCGAAAGATAGAGGGAATGAAACGGGAAGAAGAAAGAAGAATGAAAGATGAGGACAGAGAGCAAATGCAGGGAAGATTAAGAGGGAGAGAGAGAAAGACAGATAGTTAGAGAGAGGGAGAATCCCCTCCCTTCGGCAGCACTGCTGGTGTCTCTTTCATGTCCTCCATGCTTGGATCTGAGGCTCTGTCTCCCAGCTGGGCCTGGCGTGCATGTGTGCAGCTAAGTGCTGTCTAATTTCCCTTCGGATCTCCCAGCCATAGCCTCTGATTTCCCCCAACCAGCCCACTAACACCACCAACACCGCTGCCTCCATTCTCCTCTCTGTGTGAAGGAGGAATTGGGTTGGAGAAGTGATGGCCAGTCAAGAACGCAGTCTATACAATTGTGATCTAAAATGAAATGGAGACAGTGCCATGTTCTGTTACTAAAAAGGCCCCCCAAAAATTAGACCACACTCAACCACCAGTCTCCCGTCAAGAGAGCAATAGAGCCCAAACGCTAAGATGTAATATTTCTAGTAAAGACTGAGAACTCAAATTGGCATGACGGATGCAATGTCAGATTGTCAGAACACATTGGGTTGTCAAAACAGCAGGTGGCGCCAAACTGCAACCTCATATTTATTTTTAGGACATCGTACTATTTTCAGAATTTTTGAGTAAAAGGATGCATTGCGAGTGTGTCTTTGTTGTGCTACTCAGTTCAAAGATTTATCAACCCGGTCAGCTTCCTCTGTAAGTGCTCACAAGAAGAGAGCCACAGTAATTGGTTTTTTGGTTTGGGGCCTTAAATATCTCTGCATATTAAGCAAACAAAGTTTCAGCATGAAAACTCGTACGTTGACCCAGCAAATATTTTATGGATCATTAACTGCCTCTGACAACTACTTGATGAAATGGAATGGATCACATTATATTATTAGAATATATTTGATTATTCTGTTTGTGTCCTATATATTCCATTAAAATATATTGCAAAAGCCAAATATATTAATTAAAAAATCTGGTATTAATTATTATTGATTCATGTGTGAGAAATACACGAGTACACAAATTTCCTTAAAAGGGGAACTCCACTGTATTTGCACAGTATACTCCAGGTGTTGGGTAGTACTTGTCTCCACAGGGAACTGTGCTGAGTTTGATAAATTACAATAGGCTGGGACTAAAGACTACAACTGAAACACAACAGTCTGCTTCAGAGTCCAGTGTTACAGGATTATGGTGTAAATTCATGTCAGATGACCTACAGAAAATATGAAATTAAGATGAAAGATTTAATGAAAAGAAAATTCAGTTTGGAATATATTAACCTTGCCAAGTATCTATAGCACCACTTTTTGGCATACTCTTATTTAGGCTTTGAGCAGTAACAACGTAGTATTGTTTTTAATTTGGGATTAGATAGCGTCACAGATCTGTGCTTTAGATCTCGTTTTGGTATCCACCAAAATATAAAGACAACATCAGGCTCTTTGACTCATAAATGCTTCACTATACTCACCATCTAGCTGCTAATTTGTTATTTCAGTGCTGTGCAGGTTATGTTGAGTGGGTTTTGATGCTATAAAAGCAGAGAGGGTAAACCAAAACAGTACATTCATGTCCTGAGTAGCTAAACATAAAATTGAGGAAGTGAGAAATTATTATTTAACCCTGATTTAACTTAGTTTGCCCTGAACTGAATACTTTACAGTTGCCCAAGCCAAGTCAAAGAGAAGTTCACCCAGGACTCCATACCAGCTAGACTCACCACAGACCACCCAGATTAAGAAAAGTTGTTTGTTGACATTGATGCAAAATAATAAACTGTTGTTTACACTTGCAGCTAAAATTTCTGTATGTAGCTTTGTTTGCTAACTTCTAAGGCTAGCAAGGTAACAGAAAAAAACACCACCAGTGTACAGGTTCCTCTGGGAATCCTGAGCCTTACCCTGCATGTCATTGACTTTCAAAATGTGGAACAAAAACATGCTAATGAAAATGTCTTCCCGCCAAGCAAGGGTAAGAAAAAAATGGGTTTCACAACATTTTTTTAAGCCCGTGACAAAACAGGTCAGTCAAAAAACTTTATTGACCCAAGAAACTAAAGAGGATCTTTTACATTTTTTTTAAAAAACAATTTCTGTTAAAACCATAATAACTATTTGGCTTTGGAGCACAGCATATTTGAGGAATGCTGTGACTACATTTGGGTTACATCCCACTGTGCAAACTGTCATATGAATTCAAATATGGCATAGCTGTACATTTACAGAACACATACTGAGGCCTGCATTACTCTTCAGTGTGATTTATACTGATTTATACAAAAGTACATAGAAAATATATAAATAATAATTATACCTTGAAGTAAAATCTTATATTCAGAGCATGAGAGAGAAAGACGTGGTGTGGAGACTTGATACCTGAAAAACCAGTCAGCACTTTTTTTCTGGTGTAAGTTGTTTTATATATATATATATATATATATATATATATATATATATATATATATATATATATATATATATATTTACATATGCAAGGCTTGGGTATTAAATCATATACATGGCGATGTTTTGTTTACCAGTGGCATGTGCACATTAGTGGGCTCTCGTGTAGATGTTATAGATTGTGTTCTACATTTCAGGCACATCAAACAGGAATGACGCACAGTCTTGCTGTAGGAAGATGACAAGGAGAAGGAGAAAAGACAAAGGGTGGAAGAGGGTGGCAGAAAAAAAACGTGGGACAACAAATCTGAACGCTGCCGCCAGCCACAGCCAAGTTTAGAAGGAGTCCAGAAAGGAGAACACATTCCAGTGACAATAACAAAGTGGTTGCCTTTTCGTCAATGCTAATTTCCGTCTGAAAAAAGAAGAAAGTGATGAGACATATGTCTAAATCTTTGCTTGCAGCAAGTCTTTTGATCGGGTGTAAAATGTCCTAGGGTTGAATGATAGACAATTTGTATGCTATGCTGTGCATTTCCAAATTTGACTCTTCTGTTTTGTTTGTTTGTCAGAATACCATTTAAAGACATTTTTCACACAAACAGGATGATGTGTAAAATGCATAATATCTGCACAAGATGTTTTTTTTTTCCCTCGGCCTGTTGTCACAAAAGAGTGTTTATGCAAAATACAGCAAAATTAAACACGAAAATCAAATTGACTGCAGTTACAGTAAGCCACTGTTGACTACTTAGCCACCAGGCAGGCAATTACCGCATTTATGCAAAACTGCCTCTGCAAGTTCTGAATGTGGAGAAGATATTTTGAGAACAGATGTATACAATGCACAGTTATTCTCACCTAAATATGGAAGCCAGTCAAATTTGTGACTGTAAACTCAAACTGTATGTATAGTGCATTCAGGGCCCATTCAGGATGAACTGCTGAGCATCTGACGCTCAAATGCAAAAACAGCATTGGAGCTATGTTTTTAGAAAATTAAAGCTGGAGTACAGTGATTTACATAGTTGTTGGCTAAAACAGTCATTCTCATACCTTTTGCTTGTTACACCATATTACTGAAATTGAGCCATGACATTCAGTGATAAGACACTACTTTGAAATAACTGACAGGTGAAGTGAGGAACACCAGTCATCTTGTTACAATGTAATGTTCTGCTGGCAAGCCTTGGGTCTTGACCTCTGTCGTAGTTGAATCTAAGGCAAATGGATGTTTCACCTCTCATCCAAGAGGCGTCTTCAGTTCTGATGGAAAATGATGGCTTCCCAGAATTTATCTCTGTGGGGGCGTAAACCAGAGGTCTAGTGTCTAGTGACCATTAACACCACCATCTCAACAGACATCTTGGGTCCTGACATTCAACCAGAAGTTACTTTGACATATACAACCTACCCGAACATTGCTTTGGCCTAAGTCAACTTTAACACCATTTCAGTTATGTGTAATTAATACGGGACACCAGATTTAGATGGATGGTACTGATTTTTGCATGTTACGTTCATCATACTGTGTTAGTCAGCTGTTAATATGCTGATTATGTGCTGCTTGTTTTAATGGATGATTTTTGTATCATGTACTTACAGTTTTGCCCATAACCAAGGGATGAACTGTTTTTCTTTGTTTTGTGGACAAAGGCTCATAGACTTGTCATCCCATTTCTACTGATACTGATAGAAGTGGTAGTGACACACACACACACACACACACACAGGCAGGGTTCATCAGCAGGCTGGCCAGCTGTCAGTGAATATGTGTTTTGTCTCTCTAGTTGCAGCCAATCACCATGTCTTGTTTAATGCAATTAAGGAAAATGTCAATACTGAGCTGTGATTGGTCATGAAGAACAGCAAGAGAGAGAGAGAGAGAGAGAGAGAGAGAGAGAGAGAGAGATCTATGTATAGACACGGTAATTAGCACATGCCGGTCATTAGGACACACACAAACCTATGCTCTCTCTCTCTCTCTCTCTCACACACACACACACACACACACACACACACACACGTGCAAAAAAATGGGAAAGCTGCCAACTAAGAGGTGCTTGTATTTGCTCTTCAGTTTACCTGATGTCATGTAAGGAAGTAGTCCAAGCCATTACTCTGCAGCAGTTTGTTGGTTATGGCACATGACTGTGTGTGTGTGTTTTGTAGATTTATTTAAATGACTTCTAAATATGACCCATTTCTTTGAGGGTCCCATGAAGAGATCCTGCAGTGGGCCTTTTAATGAAGGATCAGAGCAGACCTTTTTAGGATGCTAAACAAATATCACGTACACACACACACACACACACACAAACAGACATGTGCCATAACCCACTCCCTTCCAATAATCCCTCACACTTCTAATGGTAGCCATTTGCCATTCATTAAGCTCAAAATGTTGTTTTCTACCAGGACAAATTGCAAAGCCATTCCAGTCACAGCTTGAGAAAAGGCCTGAATCTCTGCTGGGTTTCTTTTGACTATTTGAGCGCCCAAGTGGGGCTAGCTAATGTGGCTAACAGGCTCTGAATTGTGTAGTGTAGTAAAGTGGTGGGTGGAGGGAAGCAAGAGAGAAGCAAGAAGAAAGTTGAAGATTCAATATCGTTACTGATGTTTCCTGTGTAATGTGTTAGTATAGAACTTCTGGATTGTGCTCTTAATTTGCCTCGTGATAAAACAGTTCTTACAGCTGCAAAGTAACAAGTATGCAAATAGTTTTCCTCTGTCGTTTAAGGCTCAACAGTCCAGGGGATGTTCTTGTCTTGATCTTTTTTTTATTTTTTGAAATGACAAGCAGTGACATAATACACTTCCATCACCCTTGTCTTTTCCCTCAGAACCTTTGTGCATACATACCCCCCCACATTTCCATTGTTTATTTATGCAATCTTTTCTTATTCTTGTGAGTATGATCTTACAACTATAATGATGTACACCAGCAGCCAGTGTGTGCCCATGGTGCACGTATGGGTGTGTGTGCGGTGCAGGTGGGTGAGGGGGTGGTAATTAACAATGACATCTCCTGAGCCAGGTCTAATCAGTGCTCTCTTCCACATATGCTATATTTATCTCCTCTCTCCATCCTTCTATCATAGTTATTATCACTTCATCTCTGTCTTTATTTACCTCTTCTGCTCTCTACTCTCTCCCCTTCCACCCTCTTTTTTTCCTTTTTCATTTTATTCTCTGGAAAGATATGATTAGAAAAAGATAATAGATCAAGGCTACAGATGTTTCCTCTCACAATAGCTTGTGTAGAAATATAGTTATTCTCTTCTTTTATTCCTCAGAGAGGGAAAGATGTCTGAGATTGATGGTTTAATCAGGTTGTAGAAAGCTTTGTTAATTGGAAAATTATGTTATAACACTAATTTGACAGTCAAAGGGTATATATTTTACCGGATATGGTATGTATGAGTGCTTAAGGTTAATTAGCATTTTCTTCTAATTTTGCAACAATGTGAAGATTGCATCTTACCTTGAATCATGGATAGGCATGAGACTACAGCTAAAAAAGGTGGCTTTCAAACTGCAGAGATAGGTACATTTTCAGAGGAACTCATTAATATGGTGCTGAATTAATTTGATGATTGAAAATACGAAAATAAAAATGGAAACATGAAATTTAAAGGCTGAGGGATTTCAGTGATTTTAAAATCAAACTCCCTGGACTTCAGCAAAGTGTTGGACTGGTTTATGATCCACAGCGTAACCATTTATAGCGTCCTGGCCTTTTGGTTTTTATTATGAAAACTATCAGGCACAAAATAGTGAACCACAAATTACTTAGTGGTTTGCTGACTGGACCATCTTGGCTTACTGGGATGTTCTGTTGAAAAAAAAAAAAAAGAAATACTGAGGTGGATGATCTGTTCAAGACAATGTTAATTCTCTGTGATTAATAAATACTCAACTCTTTGTCTTGCCATACACTTTATTGTAAATACCTATGCTAAGCCATAACTTTATCTCAATGGTCTATAGAGAGTTGCTTCCTTCCATGGGGTTGGTCAATGTCCTGACATGCAATGTGGGAACTTGTATGTCAAGCTAAAGCAGAGTGGGGTCTGAATATTGTTGCAAAGACTGATATTGACAAAAATGACTGTTGTGTCCATGGATTAAATCCACAGCACAATTTGCATTCTGCAATTGGAGAGCACACTTGTATCCAGATGAAAACCCAAGGTTAAGTTAGATAAATGACCAGTCTCATATTAGATCAGATTAGTAGATTAGATCCACCTTATTTGTCATACAATGGACTACAGCAGCAAAATGAGAAAAAGTGATATATTGAAAATATTAAAAAAAAAAGATTAATTCCAGTAAATATTGGCAATATCATTGCCAATTAACAAAAGCAGTTATATGGTATGTTAAGCTGTAGAGCACCCCATGTGAGTGACAAACTTGTTTCAAGATAATCTTTCAGAGCATCTTTAGTCTTATCAGACGCTTCGGTGAACACAAGGCAGCTAGTGTCCTATCTGAGAGAGATTTGAATGCAGACAGGTGATGAACCAGGTTGTGGTCAGATCTGCCTCCTTAGCCTAAATGTGAAATAAAATGAATATCAATAAAAAAATATCAATCCCCAAATTTTAGCTATTAGAGCAAGATAATGAACCAAAACACCGCATTAGGTAGAGAACTGCAGATTGCATTAGAAGAAACGATTTGTCTTTCACCAGTCTTTCCAAGCTGAGCTTGTATTAGGCATCATGCAAGCACATATTAGTAGAAACTACTGCAACTTATTGCCTAAATGTATAATGAGATATTAATTTATGTACATTTTCTCCTATTTATACTGAATATAAGCTTCTTTTTTGTGTGTGTGTATGCACCCTTGTGTCTTCACACACGCAGCTCTCCAACCCACAAGGTTACTATATACGTGTAAGAGAGAGAGGAGGTAAAATGAAAGAGAGTATGCATCCTCCGTGTGTGTGTGTGTGTGTGTGTGTGTGTGTGTGTGTGTGTGTGTGTGTGTGTGTGTGTGTGTGTGTGTGGGTGGGTGGGTGTCTGGCAGCGATTGAGGAACATGATAACCTTGTCTTTGTGTAGGTCTAGGGGGTTGAGCAGAGTGGAGCATGAAGTTTCAGCCCTGCCAAATCTTGCTTTTTAACTGGCCTTAGAAACACACACAAGACACACTCACACAATAAGGCCCAGACACTTAGAAGCATGAAGCCAGGTCCAAATGTGTGTATGGGCATCAGGCCAATGTGTGTGTGTGTGTGTGTGTGTGTGTGCCTAGATGGAAAACCAAGGAGGGAGTATAGGTATGGAGGTTATTGAGGTAAACAAAAAGGAAAGAAAATGTAAAAAGAGGAAGGGTGCATGAGGTTTTATAAAAGGTCAGTTTTTAAATGGTTTGAAAAACAGAAGAGATAGACAGAAAGAGCAGGAGCACGATGAGGAACGTAGGAGACACAAGGAAGTTGGAGCGCTTGTGAGAAAAAGACAAGAGTGATGAGGACGGGGAGAGGAAAATAGACTCCAACTGTGAAAGAGAAAAAAAGAGAAGAAAAGTAAGTGAAAGAAACAAGTGGAGAAGACAGGGTCTGTGTGTGAGCCAGTATGGAAAGACAGAGGGAGTGTGTGCGACATAATGAAGGAGTAGAGGAGAGAGAGAGACAAAAAAGTGAACAGTGAGAAGGAGTGATCCTGTGAGACAGAGAGGGGAATGAAGAATGTGAAGCAAAGTGTAAGAGGAGGGAAACGTAAAGTGCGAGACAAAAGTGACAGGAAGAATATGAGTTTGAGTTTGTGTGTGTGTGTGTGTGTGTCTACGTGAAAGAGAGAGAGACAGAGAGAGAAGGTGGGGGCGTGCGAGTACAGGAAAGCCTCCCCCAGCGCCCACCTGTCTAGCTGTAATGGGAGCCAAATGTTGAAAGGCCTGGAAGTTACATCTCTGGCTTCCAGCAGTCAGGAGACTCTACGCGATGGAATCCTGGACTCAGAATAACTCTCTCTCACCACCGACTACATTTCCACTTCCTGTTCACTCCCACAGGCTCAGGTCAGCTAATGCTCTAGACTTCTTTTTGCATTACCTGTATAGATGAGTTTGCCATTTCCACACAATTGAGGATGGTATTAGAGCAGCATCGGAAAAGTTTAAAAATTATTATTTTACATGACTCATATCAACATGAGTGTAATAGCAGCATCTTAAATTTTGTATCGATTTATAGATTGTACCTTCAGGTTTACAACAGCAGTCTATCAAGTAATCTTTTATAATGTTCTTAAACTTTAAAGTGAAAGCTACATACAGTAAATACATTATACCAAAGAAAAAACACCAACTTACAGTGTGTAGAAGTTATTTTTCAAAAGTCTTAAGTGCTGATTACCTAGAAACAGATAATTACATTACAGATGCATTACAGATAACTTACACTTATTGACCTTTAGTTATGTGTGAGATGTGTTTAAACAACAGGTGAATTTTTTGTATTGTGCAATGCCATAGCCAAGACAAAAATACAAATAGATGCATTTTTGCATCGAGCACCCTAACAAACACAAGTTGAAAACATTTCAACCTTCAAGTGAAAATTTCCCTTGAAGGTTTTCACAAAAGTCCATCAGCGCTGAACTTCTGCTTATATCACCATGAATCAGGAAATGAAGGAAGAAATTGTCATGGTTGTCTGTGGATGTAAATTGTACATTATTCATGTATAGAGACAAAACAAACAAGAAGGGGTCTTGGAGTAAAGTCAGAGAAGCAGTTGGACTACCAGGGAAGGTCTCTAGATATGTATCTATTATTTGATTCCAGTTATCAGCTGTGGAAATGGTAGCACATCCGGCTTTCTGGAGGCAGTACACCCATTGGCTATAAAGGGCACATATTTATGGATTATGATATACTCAGATTTGTGTGCTATGCTTACTCTACCCACCATATCTGTGATAGATTAACCCCCCGAGGGTGATTACAACATTTAGTTATGCCTGGTTCCTTCTGGCACTGACTTCCAGAGCTACTTTTCCATCTGCTGCTGCTGAGTTTCACAAACTGTTGTGAGCCCAGTCATGATATCTAGACAACCAGTAATATTACTTTTAGATGTAAGTTTTCTGTGCCACCAAATGTGATTTCTTTTGAGTAAAGTGTGGTGATGATGGTCAATTGCCATGAGCTTATCAGAAGTTATCATAGTCATCATGTATGAGTCACTTTAGGAAGAAGTAAGTGCTCCACTAAGCCTGTGGCTAAGTGGTTAGCATGCTGACTTGAAATGTAAGGAAAACCAGTCTTTAACATTGATGTTGCTTTCCACTAATGGAGACTGATCTTAATGCATGAAAGAATATAGTTGGAAGCTGACCTCGTAACATTCTTGGTAGGTAACTAAATAACGTCAAATGCGAACTTGCGAATGCAATGGCAAAATAATCGGCAATGTTGCAACAGCACAAACTTCCACATTGTCCCATTTAATGTAATTCATATATACTTACCAGGGACTCCTGTGTTTCACCTCATCCTGAACTACATACATCATATCTCCTGTGAACTTTGTGAGACTGTCTTCAAATATATTTATATATTTTTTATTACGAGTACTTTTTTTCCCCCCTGCCCCAATCCCACTGTCATTTGATCACAACATGCATCAGAGACTGTCCCACTGCAAATAATCAGACAGTCTTATGAGTAATTGAGTATTCAAAGAATAAAAACAGAAAAAAAGAAAGAGTCATAAAACTAGATATTTATTTGATATGGAAATGTTTATACATATGCATCGCATCTTATTAATTATTTATATTGTCTTGTTTTTTTTCCGCTTGTCTGTGATATACATTATGTATTCTCTTCTTCCGACAGACACATCTTTGAAATGGGAAGAAGAAAGAGGTGAAAAGAAAAAAGGAAGGATCAGTTGGTGTCTCTCACTTTGACTACACAAAAGTGAAAAGAAAAACTTCATCACATTGGCGAGTGAAAGAAAATGTGAAATGACAGAGAGAGACAAAGAACGAGGACCTTTCCTTTCCCGTCCTGTGTTTCATGTCTGTGCCGCTGAAAAACAAAGGTGTACTATGCTGTCCGTGGCGCACACACACACACACACACACACACACTGACCCAAGATCTTATAAGCAATGCTACCAACTATGAAGTCATTTCACACAGTGCCTGTGTACTGCTTAGGAGCAGGAAGTTAATTGTCTTGTCATTGTGTCTCAGTGTAAGATAATTTATAATTTAATGATAATTAATTAATGATTAATAGTTTTAAAAAGGATGACAAGAAAAATGAATTCCTTCTCTTTGCAGAGTATCACAGCACATTTCATCTGATAGTCTTTGCAAAAATAGTCACAATCATCTTTTAATGAGCTTCTTGGTTCCATAATATCTTAAAAGTTTCAAACTTGTTTTTTTTTTTTAAGATTTCCAAGACATGGAATGCCAAAACAGTAGGACTGAAGGTATTGTGTGTTATGCAGATTGTAAAGCCCTGTGCTGCTGAAGTGAAACAGTGAATCTGAGGCAATAAATGTGACTTAATTAATACAAAAGTTAAGCAGTATACCGATATTTCTTCAACGGTTTTTTTCCTTTTGGACAGATATGTGCATATTTGTGTGTGACAGCTCTGAGAGACAGAAATGAGAAATGACCACCAGCTTTGTGCCAAATTTGTGTACTGGAGCCAATCTCAGCTGACTTTGGGTGAGGGCAGGGTGCATCTTGTACAGGTTGAATGTCTATCACATGACTGACATGACATGGGACATACAAACTCAAACACTCATAATAATATACAGGGCAACCAATGAATTCAGGCATTACAGTCGTTGGGCCCCAATTTTGCTGTGAGATGAGAGTACTAACTGCACATTAATCCCATTCACTGCTTTTGAGTTTTGTAATTCATTTGCTATTGCACAGGTACATGATAAAACTGGAAAGTTCCCATACCAGAAGTTAAACCTTGACAAAAACAAGGACTTCTAACCGCTAGACTGTATGGGACCAACTACACCTTACAGAGAGCAAGGATCAAACACTAGTTGTTGATCAGAAAGGCCTCAGCCAATTGTAAGGTTCAAACACAGAACTGTGTTGTTGCTCTTGTTGATATCTCCAGGAATTAAATAAACAGGTGATTTTTGTTTTAATATTGCAAAAAAAAAAAAAAAAAACACCTGTATATATAGGTTTTGTTGATATCTGAATGTAAGCATTGTTGTAGCTACATCATTACAGTTAAATGTTTTACATATTTCAGATGCCTCTCTATTTATTTTTTTCATCTTCCAGCAGAGATCAGAGGCATTCATTCATTTCTTACAGGCCTGCATTCTCCCTGTTTCTCGTTGTGCTGTCAGTCAAAGCAGCTGTTTTCTGCATTAATGCACCGTGCATTATCTCTCACTGTGATTTACTAGTTGAGGTCAGTGTGTAGTTATGTGTGTGTGTTGGTTCATTTGACTGGCCACTGGCATTTGTAATATTTTTTTTCTTCTCTTTCTGATGGTAGGCTGCCACGCTGGTGTTATCAGGTCCTACTGGGAAATGTTTTCAATATCACTGAGTGTGTGTTTCTGTCTGGCTGTGTGATATTTGTGTGTTTCTGTTTCTCTGTGCCTGAATGCGTGTGTGTGTGTGTGTGTGTGTGGGTGTGGATGTGGGAGTGTGTGTGTGTGAACCAACAACACAGTAATCTGTAGGCGGGTCATCATTCTTAATGCAGCCTGTGTCATCAGTTCCCGTGACAACAGGGGGAATGATGCAGCCGATACATATGAAACAGGATGCCATGCATAAACATGGGGGCTGCAGAAAGAGGAGGGTGAGGGCAGCACGGGGCGAGGTTATATGGGGGATGTGTATGTGTGTGTGTGTGTGTGTGTGTGTGTGTGTGTATGCTACCCAACCTGGACCTCTCACTATTCCTGTTTATTATTCATGAGCCTTGCATCAGCGTGCTGTCACTAGCCCCTCCCCTTACATGTGAGTTACTGTGTGTGTGTGTGTGTGTGTGTGTGTGTGTGTGTGTGTGTGTTTGTCTGAGTGACAGCGGCGATGGACAGTTAGATCAGCATTAAGATCAAACATAGCTCGACGTTACACACTGACAGGTTCACTGGACACATGCGACCACACATACTCTCACAGACAGACTCACACATAACACACATGTACTGTTTTATTTATCACTGTGAAGACATACCTTTATACCTATTTATTTATCAATAGAGCAACCAAACTTACTGTGAAAGCCCTGCTTCCAATATTTAAGTAATCTCAGTCCTGCCCTGTTTTCGAAGCAAAAGAAAAACAGGATGTGAAATTATGGATATGAATATAGATGAATGTTTCAATCAGTCATCAAATGTTTTAGAACCATACATCTTGTAGCCTGGTACCATAATCAAAGAAAGTGATGAAACAAGTACACAGAGTGAGAGCGGGACAAAGGTGAACTCTGAGTTGAAAATCTACCAGCTGGAGTCAGAGATTCCACCCGTTAGAAAAAAGTAGCACATTTTTGAATTTGTCCATTTAAAGCAAGAGGGAATGAATGAATCTGATGTGACGATATGTTAAAATCTAAAGTCTGAATGTTTTTGGTCAACGAAAGTTAACTGGAGCTGTCTAGCTTTATTGTTCAGTCTAAGTATTTACTGCCAAAGCCTGCAGCTGATGGAACTTTCTGGGACCTTCTAAAGCCTGTGAGACCGTTCTGAACACAACACTCTGACTTGATTGTTCGCAATTAATAATCATAATCATTATTCTCACGTCTCAAGTGGACAGACCATGAGTTGAAAAGCATTTTGGGTCCATGAACACAGAGAATTGAGAATTGTACTATTTGGTTTGTAAATGTTTTAAATATCAGACATCCAAAACGTTTCAAAATGCTTCCTAGGTATGGAAAATACCTACAATTGTTATTATGAATATAGTAAAAAAAAAAAAGAAAGGTTTCTCTCCAGGCCAGGGCCTCAGAGATTCAGGGTGCTGAAAGTGATGAAAGTGAGACATCAGCCATTGTCCCCGCCTTCGAAGTCTCAAACATCAAACTTGATAAGCGACAAGGCATTAAGCAATTTGTGAGCCTGATGCTCGTCACAGCCCCTGTGCTCATGACAGCACATGATGAACACATACACATATGTGTGTGTGTGTAAATATATATATATATATATACATACATACACACACACACACACACACAAACTGTAAAAAACTTGTTAACAAATGAAAACTTTATCAAAGTGTAATATTTCATTAAAAAAAAAAAAAATTCTCTGGTTGACTTGTTTGTCCCACTTCTGAAACCAAAGCTGCAGACCCATGAACTGTATCTTAGCATCTACACTAGTGTTTATATGTGAATGTGTGTTTGTAACAATGTGTGCTCAGTATTTACAGTTAGCTTGTAGCAGGAGGACACTGAGTCTTTATTTGTTCAGAGAGGGTGCACGCGCACACACACCGACACAAACACACACAGAAAGAGAAACAGAAGGCAGTGGAGGCAGCTATGGCCTCCCCTCTCCACACACACAGCATTCCAAAGGGAGATGTTTTCAATTCACTCATTACAGAGGGGTTGCACAGGGTCAAGTTCAATGCCAGGGAAAAAGAGCGGTAACACTGAGGGGAGCGCCACCCACACACATGCACGTACACACAGTTACACATATACATGTACACACGGACACACACTCCCCATGCAGTGAGCACAGCACGAGTAGAATTACTGCCAGCAGAGCTTGGGATTTTGGGTAAATACACAAAAATTAGCCTCATTGGGTTGTTTGCATTTCAGTAGAGGAGTGAAAGGGATAGATGATGGAAATAAAGGAATCTAAGCAAATGGAAGGATGGAGGAATAGTGATGGTCAGAGTGGGTGGGACAGGGTGGAGGAAACTCACTACACACTAAACACGTGTGTGTGTGTGTGTGTGTGTGTGTGTGTGTGTGTGTGTGTGTGTGTGTGTGTGTGTGTGTGTGTGTGTGTGTGTGTGTACATGACAAACACACATGCATGCACACCACCACACACACACAGGGGCTCAGCTTGTAGTACAGGACTGAGAGAAATGCATGTACATGATGTGAAGACGGTGAAGAGTGAAGGAAAAACAGAGGGAGTATCAACGTAAACATACAAAGAGACATTAGAAGGTGATAGAACATAAACTAGTAAACTAAAAAGAACAAAAACCCTTTTGGTCACCAGCTCATATTTGCTAGTTTGGTTTGGTTGGCTGTATAGATTCTTCTCTCATAAAGGGCCTCCTTGAACAATATTATTAAACACTTATAAAACAGATTCAGTGTTTTCTTTAGAATTCCTAAGGAGGTGTTGACCACACTGTTCATCATGTGGGTTGTAAGGATCACGGGTCAAGGTGTGAAATTGTGTTAAAACCTTAATGATGGCTGTTCCACATTGACAAAGGCTTTTTTTCAGTCCTTTTTCAAACCACCAGTCTTCTTTTGATAGAATGTGTACATTAATGTGTCCTTTGTCCTTGAGATGTTGGTGGATGGTAGGAGTCCTGATCTGATGAAATGGCTCTCTAGTGCTGAGCCATGTGCTCTTTGATGAGTTACTTCACGTTCACATTCTGGAGGCACTGTGGAAGAATGTGAACATAGCAGAAATGTTGTCTGATTGAGCATCTTCATGTCTTGCTTCTTAATTCTCTCCCCTGCCCAGTAATAACTGGTGAGCTATACTCACAGCTGAAGCCAGAGGGGAACAGTTTGAGATGCCAACTGGTGTCCAGGTGAACTGCCAGCCAGCAGTCACTACTACACTGCTTGACAATCGAATTTCAGCTGATAAAGTTAAACAAGGATTTAAAGGACGTTTTTGGAAAACTAAGCCAGTGGAGACAGTAGAATTCTTCTCTCTTGACTGTTCTCTTGGTGTTGTGAATGCCTTACCTGCAGCTGAAATACTGGCAATGCAGACGAATCATTGTTATGGCTTTTTGTGAAATTCCAACAAAGCAACAAAACCATACAAAGCAAACTTCTTAAAAAACCCCAACAACATCGTAAACCGGGTTCTTGCATGAGGAGGCTGGGTCCACTGCTAGAGACTCAGAAAGTCAAAATGTACGTTATTCAGCCTCTGTCTCTCTTTTCTGAATAGTTAATGGTCCTTTTCCCTGCTCACTGCTGCACCATCTTAATCAGAGACAGAACGAGACAGAAAAAAGGAGTAATTAAAACGTCTCAACTTGTAGCTTAATTATGATTCAGCCAATGAATCTCTTTGTCAGTGCACTCTTTCTTCCAGTTCCCCTTTTGCATGAAACAATAAAACCTCTGTTAAAAATGCAATTTGCTCTTTGTAAGGATTAGATTTTGTCTTTTTTCTGTTGTTATCTAAGTTGAAACGTTAAATCAAATCAAAGCTGAACAGCGCGCCATTCCCTTTCTCTTTCCCTTCTTTTACTTCTGACCCTGCTCTCCTCCCTAAGATTCCCCTACACTGTAGCCATGGTAATGGGACTTTGGGGATGAAAGGAAACCATAATTTTGTGGCAGGATTAATTTGGAGACATGAGCGATGCCAAATAAAATCCCTGTCAAAACCTCTGCTGATTCTTTTCATCGCCTTCAGATCCCTGGGAAATCTGTTCCCCATGGCGTTTATGATTTGACAGTCCAGTAGTTTTGGACTTAGTTCCCCCCTGATACCTCTGACATGTTGACATTAAGTGGTTTCCTAGACAGGCAGCACCCATATTTCAATCACCATTAAGCAGAGGATATTTGGCGTTAGTTTGGATGGAAAGAAGTGCTGGTGACATACAGACATTCACAGATACAACAGCAGGCAAACAACTGTAATTACATTAGATGGTGAGCGGCAGCCATTTCCTGGGAGTGCGGGAAGGTAAATATAGTCCACATCTGACCCTTGGATCTATCAAAAAAAGAGTAACTGATTGTTAACAGGTGTCCTTGTCGAAAACGTCCTTTTCTTTACATGTGTCTTCAAGTGACTTTGTACTTTATCACCACTTTTTTTAGTGGTGTTTAGTTTTTACTTACTAAAGGCCTCCTTCATTGAACAAAAAAATTAACCAAAATAGAAAAAATAGGGATTATATTCATCAAAAAGTGGGATTTTGTTGACAGCTTGTGATGGGGGAGACACATTTAATTCACTGTTTAACCTCCTCACTTGCTGGATACTCTCATCCTTTTTCATAAATCTGTCAATGGATGAGGCCGCAATGCAAGCTTTGGAAAATGAGCGTGTTTATTAAGATATTTGTATCCCTGCTATAATTAAGTTTTTGGAGTACCCATGTTATGTGTTTATACATATAAAGATGAAGATTAGTAGGTTAGAGAGGTATGTTGTGCCTGAACCCTGAAGAGTTTTCTGTCAGACGGTAGCCCTCTGTTAACCCAGCTAGATCACCATGGTAACTTATGCCTCAGATTTAACCTAGTCTGGAGCAGGTTGTGTCTTTTGGCTTTAAATCTGCTATTAAAAGCTATGTCCTTTTACTGATCCTTTGGGAAATGTCGTCCCCACAGTTAGTGAATTCGATGGATGTTGGTGCAAGAATTTTAAGAAGTTCTTTGTAGTTGGAGGGAGAGAGTGATGAAGAAACAGGAAGTACATAGGCCACCATTGTGGAGGATTTATGTTTATTCCTGATTTGCTGTCAAGTCAGCCTGTCTGGTACCAGAGCTGTTAAAACTAGTGTTAAACCTTTTATCACACTAACCATTTGAATTGTCATATTGTATATATATATATATATATATATATATATATATATATATATATATATATATATATATACACAGACATATTTATTCTCAGATATAACTACTCTTATTGGGTAAAATTGTTTAATCTACTGCATCATGTTTGAAATCTATGACTAGACAGGAGCCACTGAAATGCACTAAGTGGTAAAGTAAATATACTGTCAGCAATTTTCTGACAGCATTTCTTATTTGATTTATTTGTAATGACAGTGTTGCTTTTATTGTGATAACTGTGTCAATTTCATTCCTCTCTAGCCAAGAAGTAGAATCAAATGATGCATCAAATGCTACCTCTTATGATCTTATGAGAACACATATACACAGTGTAAAAAAAAAAGCCTGGGTTAACAAAGTTCATAACTGCTATCGTGAGAACACTTACCTCTGGCTGTGAGTTTATTGTTTATGGAGCAGCTCATATGAAGAAAAAATTATTCTATATAAATTAAATTACCAAGGCTACCAACACAAGAAGAAGAAGTTTTCACTATCAAAGAAAATCATTACAATGCTTTATAAGGGGATATGATCAAAAAAATCACTCACAACTGTTATATAAGTGTGTGTAAACATAGTGGCTTGCAGCTAACCACCTACAGACGGTGAACTGACCAAACCTTTACATTTAGAGATTTCCACATTTCTCTGGAAAATCTGAATGAGACATTTTGCACTATTTTTAAACATGTGATCTGATAAAGGATATTTATCGAGAAAATGATACCAGCTATATGATGATATCAAGAAAAAAGACCCACCCCGTCAGAAATCAGTTAGTCTTGATTCTCACTAGAAATGTGCAGTGACGCTAAAAAAAAAAAAAAAAAAAAGAAATGTTGCAAGGAACAAATTCAGTTTTTCATTCCACCTCCCTCCTATTCCATCTCAAACCCATCAACGCCCATAACTCACACCTTGCATGAACATGTCTACCATCTTGTTTGCGTATGAGGGAGAATTAGCATGATTGTCCCTGTTTGCTCCATTTAAATTTAACCCTTATTTGTGTGTGCGCACACACACACACACACTGACACACATCACTCACAGAGGAAAATCCAGCAAATACAGCATCCCATATCAACTGGGACTTTATGATTCTCATATCTTTTGGATATACCTGCATACTATACGACTTTAATGCCTATCCACCTGAAATCCAACCAAACAAAGAAATATATTCCCTTGGTAGAATTCTCTTTCACTGGGAGCTTTGCAACCACCTTTGATCACCATTTAAGCAAACTTCCAAAGTAGCTGAGCCCATATTCAATATGATACGTGGAGAAAACAAAACTAACAACTGGGTTGGGAAGTCATCGCTAAGAACTTTATGTGGTCTGTTAGCGGGGTGGCTGTGTGAATTCTGTTGTCTTTTTTTCATCCCCTGGGTCTCTGCTGTTTCGTCCAACTGTGATTTACTACCAGAAGTCAGTCCTTCAATGAGGTGAAAGTTTCTGCAGTGCACTTGAGAAGTTACAGGTAGAAAGTGTCCACATAGAGTCAGCAAAGGTGCCACTCTGGGGAGGGAGTGGGACTGGAAAATGAGGAGTTAGAAGGAGGGTAAGGTCAGTCGACTGCTCACTAACTTTATACAAGATCAAAAGCTGAATTCTCCTTAAGTGAAGTCCCTTTCACCAGCTCTGAACTGACACCTAGCCCTCCTTTACACATTTTCCTCCTAAACACAGATTAAAGAGTTACCTGTCAAAGGTGCACCACCGCCTTTGCCCGACAAGCCAACAACCTCCATCTGATTTCACTTTCATACCTTTCATACATACCTAATGCATAATATTACAAACAATCTTGAAGGTCAAGATCATAAACAGGACAGCCATGGCCTGCAAACCCATGTCATCTTTTTTCAAAAACTAATGCATACACAAATGACGACTGGCCCATGTTTGTGATTGCAAGACCTGAGTTTTAACTGGACTTTTTTGTTCTATAAGTGCAAGCTGTCCATTGGTATAGAGTCGGTAGGGTGAAGGGGGCTGTCCCTTTGAAATGATAAATAGAGTCTTCCTACACTGAGGGACTGTTATTGAAGTCTTTGTTTGCCTGTCAGTGGCTCAGAGGCATCTGTGAACTTGAGGGTCGGCACAGAATAGAAATGACCATGTAACCTACTACGAGGTCACCTAATGAAGAAAAATGTATTCATGTATTTTCCTGGTTGTATTAGTTCGCGCAATATGCTTCCCTTTGAAGCCCAAGGTTGCAGGTTCATTTTTGAAGTGGTTTTCAATCATGCCTTGGCACTGAAGTTTCTTTTGTGCTCAGAATCTGGGCTTCACAAGGGTACAGGTCATGTTCATTCTCAGAATATCTACATACAGTCCATAGCCGGTGAGATTTTATTTTATCACATCGTATGTCACAGAACGAGAAGTTCTGAGGTATTAAAACACAAAGACAAACTAGAGACCAGACAGAAAAAAGCTTATGAACTTCAACAAGTGAATATTTAGGACAGGATTCGTCAGTGCAGGTTTCTTGTTTTCTGTCCGACTATCTATCCCTCAGGATACTGTGGTTCGTCCAGACCTGCTGTGGCACAGTTGCCTCAAGCAATTTTTCCCCTCCATCATCACCTGTATTAAACACTCTCGCACACCCCATCCCCGCTGACATACCACCCCCTGCTACCTCGCCACATCCTGGACCCATTTCCCCACATTTTAGAGGCTTTTCCGAGCCGGACCCCCCAGTCAGATTCACAGCAGGGACACCTCCAGTCCATCAGAGAAGTAATTCACACTCTACCTCATTTGAGTTATTTACTCTATTACCACCCTTGCTAGCCCATTCCCTGTAGCTACCCACTGAGACCTGGAGCTCAGGCTGGGTACCCGGGCTTCCAGCAGGACTGGCAATGCCCTCCAACAGCCCCTTTCCACTGCATTATGATGGGCGCTGCCACCTCAATCTGCAGCTGACACAGTATGTGGGGAGTTAGGGACAAGATGAGTGTGGAGATTGCTCAGCTAGCTTGGAGTAGAGAGGTGTGGATGGTACATTGGTGTGTATTCATGTGCATGCATGTGTGTGTCTGGCATGTCATCTCCCCATTGGTAGTCTTCTGTAAGTCATTATCACACCTAAAGCTTACGCCTCTCTCAGATGACTTGATAGATTTACATGACTCCGTCTGGGGACCTGTGAAAGAGACAGGGTCCAGAGGAGAGATGAAAGAGAAGACTGCAACATCATCCTCTCCAAAATAAGAAGAGGGACGGGCACAGTCACAGCATAATAAAAAATGCCCCTTTTTTGAGAGTGCACGACGCTCCTCGTACTTCACACAATAGGCACAAAAAGTCTCTGTCTCTGCCATTGTAGAATTGAAATAACCCTTCTCATCAAAAATCCCCACAAGCACATCTGCCAGTGTGAGAAATGAGTGATTTTACCCATCTTTTTCATCTCATTTCAATCATGTCACTTTCTTTCACATATTACTCTACAGTATTACTGCAGCTTTTATGAATTAACATGCCAGTAATACATTGTCTTCAGTGGCTCATGTGGTCCCAGAGAAAGGGCATAGCTAATTGGTGAGACTTTTTTGATGGTGCTATTATAGTTTTGTTGCATTTAGCAAGGGAGAGCTCCAGGCTCTTGGTTTCTGGGACAGGTGGCTTTTCACATCAGTGGGACAAGATGTAATTTGCAGTCTGTGGGGTTAGATAGCCTTGGCCTTTGTCCAACTAAAATCATGCAGGGTACACACCTGACTGTGATTTTTTAAGTCATCTTAATATCTCAATATTTTATGCACCACACTTAGACGTGTTAGTGATTATCACCCTTTGGATACTTTTTTACAGATACAATAAACAAGAATCAACAGCAGAAAAATACTTAACCACCAATTATGTTATAATCCAGGCAATAATAATCTGCCATCTTCCACACAAAGACGCTTGGAAAAAAACATGGAAGAATGTGTTAATGTAATGTCAAATCATTGTGTCTGACCTGACTCTGCCTTTGGGAAACTGACCTTTTTCACAAATCGTAAATCATTTACACATTTAGAGAACAAGTCTCAAATCAGATCAGAAATATAACAGTCAGAGAAATGAGGAGGAAGATTTGGAGCTCACTGGAGGAGGGGGAGGGAGATTTAGTCATTTGTGCTTCCATAGCAGCAAAATAGACAAAAATGAGGAGATGGCCAATACAAGATAACAAATTCATAAATCCTTAGTTAAAAATCAAGAATAACAAACAGAGAATGAGAGTAGAACATAAATAACATTAGTAACATTGAGAGAGGGAGAGAGAGAGAGAGAGAGAGATTTAAGACTAGACTCCACAAGTAAAGTTATCAGAGGGTTGGGGTTCTGAGCTTAGTGTTAACTAGGGAACAGTTAGCAGAGCCTTGTCAGAAAATCTCAATCTTTGGGCTGTCCAAGATGTGCCAAGATCATTGAAAGAAACACCTTATCTCACTCTCTATATATTTTGCAAGTGGAAAAAAACATGATGGGTTAATCTTTTGACAAGAGACTCAAGGCTTATGTTCTGATCTAAAGTAACTCCAAGGTTTTAAACTGATGATTACACATCTTTAATTTAAAAGGGTCTGGGTTAGGACCATGGCCATGACCAGGTTTAGGGTCTTTCATAACATAAGATAATGTTAATAATGATAATATTATGTCAAGAGAAACAGATGAAAACAGAATACAAAATCAAGGTCTGACATAGCTCTTATATGGGTCAAGCTCCAGAAATACTGGATCCTAGAATTGCTTTTATATAGGCTAAATAGTGACTAGTAACTAATCAATATTTGACAACAGCAAAATGCTCATTTACTTACCGATTACCACTAAAAAAGCTGTAATTATATCACATTCAGTCATGTTCCTATGCCATGTTCCATGTCCCATACAGTCATGTTGCTCTATTTGAGATAATCTAAAAAAAGCATTTGTTATGGTATTTGTATGCGTGTGTGTGTGTGTGTGTGTGTGTGTGTGTGCATGTATGTGCAGGGGTGTATCAGAACAGCTCCATAGTGTTACGATCAGTGTTTGCCCTCTTGTTTCCCCAACTCTCCTTGGTCGAGGTGTGGTAGCAGGTGTTGATGCTGCCACTATTCAGAGTGTCGCTCACACCATTAAAAAGTGAGGACACACTCAACTGTTTTGCATATGTTGGGGTCTCAGTGCACTTGGGTCCGCCTGGGTGGGATTCGATCATTGACACATCAAATTGACTTCCTAACAGTTTCTTTTACTTTTTCCCTTTTTCTTTACTTTCTTTACTTGCCATTGCATATCATTTACAATGGTCATTTATTATGGTCCTGTTACTTCTGTGCTCGTTGTCACCTCTTTTCCCATTTTGTAATGTTAAAACCTCATGAATGACATGATCTTTAAAATAAAACAGTATTTATGAATCTTCAGCATAAATTAGATGAGATTTGCATTTGTCCACACTACAACGGTTCATATAGGTTGCTACAGTGGACAATGACTTTTTCTCTGTAATGTGTTGTAATGTTTAAAATATCTGAAACCGCAACATATCTATCTTGTGTCTTTCACTTATGTTTTGCCATTTTAAAATCAGGAGCAGCTCCGAAATGGCTTCTAAGTGAGTGCTGGTTAGCATGTCGTCTTAATGGGCCGCGTTTCAGTTGCTGTTTCACACTTGTTCAATTGTCTGATAACAGAAATGGACAAACATGCAAATGAGAACAGCTTTAAATTCAAGCTGTAATAAAATACTGCATATCTGAGGACGGAGAATAGGAGAGAAACAAACAGATACAGGACTGAAACTGGCCGACACAGGGCCGAATGCAAATACGATATGATGACAACATGAATATGTTAATAACACCGACTTTGTTTGGTTCAGTCTAAACAAGCAAAGGCTGCATAATGAGAGGCTGTTTGACGGCAATATAGTGCAATCACTGTGTAAAAGGGGCTACTGTGGATCAATGTCACATCATTTTTGGAACATCACCATCAAAAGAAACAGGAGGCAGAGAGAGGAGCTTTATTTTTTTCCCCACTGTTCATTTAAAATAATAAGAAAAAATGTGATTAGATATTTATAATAGTTTTAAAAAACGCAACTGAGCAACAAATAATAAAATATCACCCACCTGCACTAGTTAAGAAACAGAACATGGACCACCATGTCTGTTTTTCAACATGTCTCCCCCTCATTTTCTGTTATCTCATCAGTCATTCCTCTTTAAACATGAAAATAACAAAAATTATTTCCAACTGATTGTTTTTTGAGACCAAAGACACAGTTATCAAAATTGTTTCTAACCTATTTCATAGAAAACATGTTGACTCATCCTAACAGGAGATGAAACTAATTTGGTTGGTGATGACTCAGACCTCTGAACCAGCCCACTTAAATAGAATAATGATGATGATGAATATCATTTGTGTTAACAAGTCAAAATGTCTTTGTCTCTCTACATTGTGTGTTACTTTCGACAAAAGTATCTAATGTAATGACTGTGTGTATCCCACTGCCCCTCACTCAAACCTCCCAGAGGTGTAACTTTAATACCTGCTGCCCTGCTCCCTCTCCATCCCTTTTTAAAACAGGTTGAATACATTGAACCTCTCCTCTCACTCTCTCTCTCCACCAAAAGTCATATGGGACCACCTCACATCCTTCCCCTTTATTATCCATTCTTTTCACCCCTCTTTTTTTTCTTTTTTTTTCTCACAGCTCGTCATCTTTTCTTCCCCTCCCTCCGCTCGCTGTCTGGCACCTCGAGCACTGCTAAGCCTTCAGCCAGTGTCAAAACAGACAGAGCTGGAACACTGGCTCTGCTGTATTTAGGTGGTGGCATTCACACACACACACACACACACACACGCACACACACCATATACACACATGCACCGATGTAGCCATTCACACCATAAATATCCACCTATTTATGCACACATGTGCACTCCTGTTAATACTCATGTGCAAACAGAACTACAGGTTCATACAAGTATGGTCTGTGACACACACACACACTGAATATGGATAATAAACATCAGAGAGGCAAAACATCAGTCACATGTGTTTGTATTATGGCATGGAGAGAGATATGACACAAACCAACCCCTTACCAACAACACAGTTACACACAAACACGCACACACACACAGTGATAATGTGAGTTATTGACTCAGACTAGTCAAAGCCTTCCAAAGTTGGTGTGTGCGTGTGTGTGTGTGCATGTGTGTGTAATAATCCATTGGTTCTGTTCTGTGCTGATTCTGGGCACTAAGCCCTGCCACAATTATTCAAATCCAGGCTTTTAGTTGCAGCACACCTCTCTCCATGGGCATATGAGCCGGTAATCTTGCCTTTGGCCCTGCATTTCAAATGGCCTTAACTCCCATAAGGAATGCATATGAAGAGGAGCCACTAGTGGCTTAATCCGCCCTGTTTAAGTTGCTGAAACGTACACCTGTCACGCCGTCTCGCGCTTGAGCTTGTGGCTACTGATAGCTGGGCTGTAAATCCAAAAGGCATGTAGCTTTTTATCCTTTTTTTAAAAATATTATCATGTGGGTTTTTTTTTCAGCAGAGGTGTGGCTACAGAACAGAGCGACAGAGCACCCCCCTCTTATTCTTACATTTAATTTTTTGCTCTGTGTTTCTCTATCTCTCAGTCTGAGTCACTTTATTTTAATCACTCTCTTGCTTTTACTGTGTGTTGTTCTTTTTAGTAATGCCTTTTGATAGATAACAATTACTCATTTATTGAGTTGTTGTCATCAAGTTGTTTACATTAAAACAATAGAGAAATTGAAATCCCCTTTCATTTCATTAGAAATTGAATTGAACTGAACTGTAGCTCATCAGATACACACGTCCATATATATATATATATATATATATATATATATATATATATATATATATATATATATATATATATATATATATATATATATGTGTGTGTGTGTGTGTGTGTGTGTGTGTGTGTGTGTGTGTGTGTGTGTGTAACTAAACACAAGCATTTATTTTCAACATTTTTTTTATACAAATCACCCTAATGATAAATCTAATTAAAATTAAAATATGCCTATAATCAAAAGAAAAGATTACATATTTTGATGGGAAAAGTAATTTTCCAAAGTAATATTCTGAAATAATAAGATAAAATCTAAAAAAAAGGATATGTTTCGGAAATGTACATTACTAAATCAGGAAAAGTTGGATTTTATTAAAAAAACAGTTGTTATATAATGATAAAATATAATAAATTTCTTGTATTGTATTGTAAATACACATATTTCCCTTCTATCCAGGCCTGCACTGCATAAAAAAAACATTGAGACATGTAGGGCAGGGAAAGCGGTAAGATAATCACAGTTTATGAGTTGAAACAGGTGCTGTCACCAGGTAGCTTTCTCCTCGTCCTTTAGGAGAAAATACTGAGGATCAACAGTGTGCCAGCAGCGTTCCTCAAAGAAAGATTGGGAGGGATTTGCACCACCTAAAATCAAAACCACATCATGTCACATTTACAGTGGCTATAAGAGAAGAGAGTGGAGGTACTGGAATGGCCTAACCCTGCAGCCCTGACCTGTCCCCAACACAGAATGTAAGGAATAGTTAGACAATGAAAACCTCTTCCTGTTGCTCACCTAAAACTTTGTTTGTAAGAAGAATGGTGGAAAATGATATTGTTAGGAAAAGGGCCAGCAACATTACACAGTGGTAAATGCTTCACTGTTCCATTTTCTTAAAATTATGTTGCAATATAAAAATAGAAATATGTGTTTAGTTGGGAAAAACAGTTATGTTAGATTAACTGTTTTACAGTCAATCTAACACACAGAAACTGTTCCTGATTTAAGGTTGTGTGTATTTTTTTTCTAAAATGACAAAGGAACCATACTTCATACTAGCAGTTTCTAGCCTAAAAGTCAGCATTTTTATGTCACCGTGCAAGTGTTTCTCTTTCCGTCAGTGAGTACAGTGTAATGATAATCCATCAAACTGAGCCAAGTTGCAATAAACTGGACTTTTCCTGCAGTGAAAACATAACAGGCGTAGTTTGAGGAAATGAAAAGCATCATCTCCACCTCAAGGCCCCAGCTACCTATTACAACTGAAAAAGAACCCACACACACACACACACACACACATACACACACACATCCTTAGTGTCTGTGGTAGGGACAGTGATCAGTTTGGGACAGCTGCATAGCAGCCTCAGGTAAGACAGAAACTCCCAGCCTCTTGCGCAAGGGACCAGAATGTACTTGACATCTGTCGACACACACACACAAAATGGACACACATATACACAGTCTTTGAACTTTTTTTTCTTGGCTAGACAACTTTGCAACTTGGTACAAATATCCCAAACTCTCACAAGCCCTGATAAGAACATGTGGTGCCCAGAGGTAGGGGAGTTCTCACACAAGCTGAGGGCAAATGCATCATCACACACACACACACATATGCAGGCAGTCTCCCAGCAGTCTTCAGCTGGCATGCATAAGGCCCAGTGGCTTCTGGTTGCCAGGCTGTCTTGGTCTGGACTTTTACCCAATAGAGGGGCACTGCCAGCGGGCTGATGCTCTACCCATGGCCCAGGCCTGAAATAAGGCCTTCAGAGGTTTAGTCCCACCAGTGTGTCTGTTTGTGTGTGTATGTTTAATAACGCCGTATAAGTTGGCAGTGATGCACTGGCCATCTGGTTATCTGGCCCCTGTAGGACCACACATAGCATTACAGTAGCATTACAGCTGCCACAGCTATTTACAGGCCCACACACTTGCAGGGACACAGACACACAAATACAGTAAGACCACAGCAGCCACCCACATACAGTAGTTATACTCCCATACATATACACACACACACACACACACACAGGGAGAGGCTCATACACTCAGAAACGCATAATAGGTTTTAATTTATTCTAAACGAATGATTACACCAATAGATATCACTGCCACAATACCAGTCACTAAATATAAAAAAATGTTAAAGCAATATTTTACAATTTCTTCTGCAAAAGCTGAGAGAACTTGTAATAGAAGCTGTAATAGCTAAAAAATGTATATATATTTATATATATATATATATATATATTCAGTGTAATAAATTCTCCCTATATTTGTAAGATGCTCTGTGGTCAAACCAGAGTGGACACAGAAAGACTCAGAAGTAGAACCACTAATCTATAAAAAAAATAACTGCAAGTTAAGATTTGTTATTTTATTGTAAACTATTTTGTCCATTTTTGGATCATGTAGAATTAAGACTGGTTTTTCAGTGATCTCACTGACTCATTCAAAGTTCACGTGTGCTGCAGCAGATTAGAGGTTCAGCACATATTGTTACCTAGGTGATTTACCTGTAAGAAGTGAGCTTCTCAGCTTCCTTACATTGAAAACCCAGGAGTGAACCTGAAGTCACATGAATAACCATAAAACCTGCATTATAGTAAAGAAAAAGAATCTTGAATGTGTCCCAAATTGACTTTCTTAAGGGAAAACAGCAACTTTACAGCTCACAGCTCCTGCAGAACCAACATGGTATCTCCATTGACAATGTAGCTGTAACATGTAATTACATCTTAGATCAGGTGTATGTCAACTACACTATAGCCTACATGATAACCTTTAAGCCTATAGACACAGCACTATTCAAGGCTACTGTGTAAACCTTAATGAAGACCCATAAATAGGCTTTGAATTGAATGCCACAAGCATAGAAATGCATACAAATCTTTACTCCACAAACACACACACATAGATGCAGGCAGGATGTGAAACTCCTCATCTAACTCTGTTGCCTTACAGCCTGTTTGCCTCATTGTCCATATTCTTAAGTAATTTATGAAAATGTGATGTGCTGTTTGTGCTGCTATGTGATCCATGGCCACCTAATGTTCTCCGCCACCTGCTCGATGTTTGGGAGTCGGGGTCTTAATGCGACGGCGTGGGCGACACTGGACAGACTGAGAGCAGAACAGCCAGTGACTCACCAGGCTTCAAAAATGCCAATGCAGAGAAATAATTGAAAATAAGAGGCCTTTATGTAAGGTGAATGTGTCTAATAAGCAGCGGGCAAGTGTTGTTTCTTTAACTGGTATCTACAAACCTGCCTTTGTTCCTCTTCACGACTCTGCTACTTGCATTTTTCCTTTCCACTGTTGCTTGAAAGTAATGCTTTTAAGCTTGTTTTGAGGGGAACATTGGCAGCCCATGCAGCATTTGGTTTACTGTAAGAGTCAGTTTGGCACTAGACTATAGGGTGGAAGGTTGTATAACTATTGTGACTTTTGGCTGACTCATTTCCTTTTGAATTCTTAGCACTGTATTGTTTTCTTCTAGATGCACTTGTTCCCCACTAGGCTATTTGCAGTCATAGACACTTGCAGCTTTCTGTGATTTTATTAGACCTAAAAATGTACCTTTCCTTGAATGGTGAACAACGACCTAAAAAATGAGTATAATTCAAGGAGAATCTCAGTGTATTTCTGTTATATTTGATACCCACTGTATTCTTTCAATTAATACACTTTTCACTAAACTGAGAGCTGAAATGAAAAAGACTTAAACTTTGTCACATACTACAAGACAGCATTGACTGATTTTCTGTAAATATGTTTTAGGGAAAAGACAATTTTGTTTTTATAATGTATGAAAGTGGATAAGAAATGACAAATAAAAAGAAATCTAGAAAGTCTGTTAAAAGTTATTGCTATCTCACTTACAAAGCTGTTATGGCTATTGTACAAAGGTATCAGCAAACAGTTATTAAAATACCAGACACTGCTACATGCCACTTCTGGAATCTACTACTCTAGCAGAAATTTCCCCCAGAGGATCAATAACTGCTTGAACTAAACCTTAGAAACTTTAAGAAAATAGAGGAGCAAGTGACCAAATTTACAATAGTTTTCTTTACAATAGTCTCAGGTGCTGAAACAAAAAAAAAAAGTGGTAGTACTACGGTCCAAGTTCTGAAAAATTTAGTAGCAGTGTTTGCATTCCTGGCCTTCTCTGATTGGTCAAACACAGATACTGTGGCAACTACTATATGTGTAGCACCTCATTCATAGAACAACTCAAGTTGTTATAAATTCTGTTGCGACATGTTTGTAGCGGATTTACTGCCTTGGGGACCACAATGTATTTTCTAAACTCCTGGCCACAGCCTTGGCTAGGAAAGGAGTTACCAGAGAGACCTCTTGGGATGGTGATTGTGCTATGTCAGTAAAAATATTGGCAAATCTATTTTGCACCCATTATGTTTTGAAAATAAAATATATATATATATATATATATATATATATATATATATATATATATATATTCCTAGGGGAAATTTTAAAATTCATACATAACAAGCAGCTTTATTCCTGTAAAGTAAAATAATAATAGTAAAATTACCAAAATTAGACTATGGTTTTATCCTTTCTATTATCCTCCTGTATTTTTCAAAATTAGAGAGCCAGTAGGATTTGTGCATTTTACTCCTCCCCCACAGCTATCATTACACACATGCACACTCACACACACAGGCATGCACACACACTCTCACACACTTCTATGTCCATACTATTATCCATTTTTCACGTCCAATTGCTCTGTTATGGTAATCGTCGAAGGCACGCCATGGGCTGATTACTCACAGCTGACTTCAGAAGCTTCTCCCTCCTCTCTCCTGCCATTCTCCTGCTGGCTCTTAATGCACTATTAACCCATTCCTACTTATTAATTCCTTCCCAGTCATTGCGAGGCGTCCACTCCATGATATCTGTCATCATTCCATGCCTATTAGCTCCTCGGCCAACAGTTATTTCTAGCGTGCCGACACACTTCTTCTTCCTCCCTCCCCTAACGGTCTGTTTAAGGAAGTGTAATTGCTGTGGGGGGGCTTCAGTAAGGAGGATTTTAAGATACTGCCACTATGAGGCCCGAGTTGCAATCGTATTCCCGTTGCTCTTATGTGATTAGGGTTTCCATGATCATTCATGGTACTTGGGCTCTCTGTACTGTGGTTTGCTACAATTATGGCTGTAACAATTAAGTCACAGCTGTGATAATTTCTGCAAGGTTGTTGTCATTCAGTCTTTTTCTGGACAGTGCTTCTGTGGTGTTTTGATCTAAATCTGGCTCACTTGCTGTGTGCGTGTTGTGGTGAGCTTTAAATGCTGTTACACTATGCAATATATCACTAACATATCCTTTGCATTACAGTCTGCATGATTTGAACCTAATTATTTTTTGATAAAAAATAAAATCTCTGAAAGTTTTAGTCAGATCCAATACTTTCCTTGGTGGACTGCTGCTGTCATATGTCTGTCTGTTTGGGCCTTTCCTGGACAGGGATCCTCTTGGAGTACTTTGTGTTCCCCTGCTATAAATCCTAATGGAGGGCTCTTGGATAAAGAACAGGAATATTCCTCACAGTGGATCTTGGCAGCTGCCTCTGGAACCACCGCTTGTGTCAGGGCCTATGGTTTTGGACTGTCCCGAGACATATGGAGGAATGCTGGAATCACACAAAGCCCTTTAGCTCGACGGGCTCAACCACACATCATCTCGGGTTACTTTAAGACCACATTAAAGTGGAGCGGTAGCGCCAAGTGTGGTCTTTTTGATGGAACTTTTACTGATTTTTATGCAGGCTGGTCGCACATGACTCCTAAGACATCAATCAATCAAAAGCAGTATTTGTTCTGCATTTTTTCACACAAATGTTGGTCCCAAGACAAACTTGACCACGAGTGCCCCAGAAGTGCCAAAGCAATGAGAAACTAAATTATAAGGACAGCTGTTGCTGCAAATGATCTAAGTTAAGGCTAGGTGATCTACAGCCTGGATAGCAGTCAGGACCTAATGGTTATGTTGATATTATAGGATCATCAGTCTACACAATCCAATTGTGGCTAAACCCAAGAAAAGTCCTATATGGCTTTAATGGGACATGCCTATAACTTGGTGAAACATAAAGATATCATGGGCAAGCTGAAATCCTGTAATGTAAAGTTTTCTCAAAGAGCACTGAAAAGTCTGGCCCATACAAGTAAACAGTGGCAGAAGTATTTCAGAGGGGTGCTAACATGGCTGGATTGACCTTTTAAGGGTCTCGGGAGGACAAATATTCTTCTGGGGCATTATTTTACCTTGCCTCAAACCCAGGCACCACTTTGTGTGTTTTGTTAATGTACCCTTTTGCCGCCAAGTATCATTAAGTACAGTGCACATGGCAGTTTATAACAAGAGTTTTATTATTTGGCGAGTCCCTAGGACCAAAGACCAGAACTCCTTGGCTGGAATAATTCTAAGTGGCTTTCTGAATGTCAATCAGCCTGTGGTAAGACTATGCACCAAGTGAGAACAATATAAACAAAAAATAATAGTTATTTCAAGCTGGGTCAGAAAATAATCACAGCTTTATGTCCACGGTCCTCATATGAACAGCTGATGTGTTGATCTGTGATATACAAGTGGTGCAAATGCCTCAATAAATATACAATTGGTCAAATTAACAACATCAACATCTAGATAGGCGTTTGTGGTCAGTTTGCCTGTTAAAAGCTGTCCTACTGTCCAAGATCCTCCAAAGCTTTTATTTACTAATCACTACACCAGGTGCAATTCACCCATCAGTTCATCCTCTGAGCTTGAAGTCATGTTAAATCTCATTGCAATAAAAAGTGATCTAGTTTTCAGTATGTAATGACTGTAATCCTGTCACTACAAGTTTTAAAGGAGTGAAGTACATCTGTGCTATTATTATTGACAGTAGTTATACCCCATTACAATGAGACCCTGCCTGTTCTGATACAGCTGAACACTATCCACTGTCTCATGTCCCAGTTCCCTTTTTAACTCTCCATCTTATTCAATACCAAGGCTGACAATTTGGCCTTCACACCAATTTGCCATTCACAACTCCACTAATAACTCCTGCCTTTTATTGCATTAGCGATTCACTGCCCTGCTGTGGAACTCATAGCCTAGCTGTCCTTTCGCTTACGTGCTAGCCCCCTTTGATTTCTAGTTGCATATATCAACCTGCAATTACAGGACTTGGTCTGGAGACTGTCAAGCATGACTGCAGAGGTATTGGAGTTATTGCAATTACACTCAGGTAATTGAGCTGCCATGGGAGAAGATGTAAAATGCTGTGTCTATAGTGGGAGACCATGTCGCCTCTGTCTCATTCCATTTCACTCTTTTTTCTTGGCGTAGCACTGTGTGAAATGCTGCTTTACTCCAATAAGCCAATCAGAGATACTAAACCGTAAAACAATATGCAATCTGATATTTCTTACTGCAGTGACTCACTGTTACATACATACATACATACATTGTAAAAAGGTGATGCATTAAGGAAATCTACTTTGTTTATTAGCTATGGCAATAAGCAGCTACATCAAATCTCAATGTAAGACATTCCTTTGCATTGTTTAAATTGTTTGAATATATACTTTTCTGAAAAAACATTATCTGTGATATAAAGTGAGGCTGTCACTAAGGCGATTGATTATTGCTTCAAATACCTTTTAATTTAACTGAACTATAATTCAAGTTAATTTCAGGGACTCATTCATCTTTGCATATTACCTCAACACTGCAATTTAGACCTGTGAGGCTTTGGTGTACATTCGTGAGGATGATAATGCAGATTATACAAACAATCTGTCAGAAAAGATTACTTCTTTCCTGATTTTTTCTTTCTGTTTGTTTGTTTCTATAATCTCTTTTCTTTCTGAGTTTATGAGGGTAACATTTCATATTTACTATTATCCTACTTCAGGGACACAGACCTGATATACATGTGTTAGTTGGATCACATGGAGGGTTAAAAGCAAGATAACTGATAATATTAATTGTTAGGGAACGTATATAATAATGTAATATTACAGGCTTCAGGTGTTCTGTCGCTGACTCTGTGGCAGCTCTTTTTTAAATCACACAAAGAATAAAGGGAATATTCATACACAGAAATAGAAGAGGGAAAAAAGAGAAAAACTTGTGCTGAATTTACAGACAAAAAATACATAAACCTTTTCTATCAATGCTACTGTCCCAGAACATTTATGGTTCTATTATATATCTTATATCTTCTTTCCTTATCTTATGCTGAAAGGAACAATGTATGATATGTAATGACTACACCATGTCTTTAGATGAAGGGAGTGAGAAACAAGTAAAACCAAGAAAGGGTTCAAAGAGTTAAACACTGGGTAGATAGAGTTAATATATGTCAGCCTGTTAAAAACATTACCAGAAATTTTGCAGAATTCCACATCTATTTTGAGTGTGCTCATATGAACCTCTGACTTGTGCTGTTCCATTCCTCTCAGTTTATTTCGACACAGTGTGAGAGAAAAAGTTGCTTAGCTCAGTTGTTTCCCAGCGAGGCTATCACTGCTGTAGAGTCCTCCTGTCAGCTGGCTTCTGTCAACTTCTATCTCTCCACTTCTCTCACTCTCTTTTTCCACTCCCCATGTGAACCCAGCTTTACCTCATCTGCGCATCTGTCTGGCTACCTCACTCCACCACCCCCCCTTTCCCCTTCTCTGTCGTCCTATGTGTGTCGTTCAGTCTGTCTATATACTGACCCTGTCCTCATTACCGTCACAATACTGTAGCAGCTGGTTGCCTGGGTCACAGCCACCATTGTCGATTCCTCACTTGTCCCACTACTACCCACTTAACGTAGTTAGGTGGAGGAAAAAAATGAGAGAGAAAGACACTGTAAAAAGGAAAACAGGTAGAAAAGTTAAAAAAGAGAGGAAAGGTGATTAAGATGAATGAGGCAAATGAAAGAGAAATTAAGACAACAGAACATATTAACTTACATCTTACGATATGATCGACTTTTTGCGAATTCAGCCTATGGTCTACGTAAGTTACGTAGTCAACCTACGGTAGGCTTTTTCTTTATTTTTTTTTTTTGCAAAATCTTCTTGTGCACAGGATGTAGCAGAAAAATAAAAATGAAAGCTGCTGAGATTAAAGATTCTGTTGCAGATTCCAGTGTTTCCAAAAATAATTTAAAAAAAGGAAATAAAACATAAGATTAAACTGAATAAAGGTTTTAAATGTGACTTAATTTTTTATCAATGCAGTTCCGTTTATTTATACTATTTATTTTGATGGGTTTAAATATAATGACAGTAGAATAACAGTTATTTATTCATTCAATATAACACATAAGAAGTCATCATTCTGTTGCAAAGTGCCAGAATGATGACTGGCCATGCTATGTGTCCATGTGTAAGTAAACAGGAAATAGATAAATAAAGAATGACAATAAAATATTCTGCGCCATAATAGTTTTGTGCAAACAAAAGTTGGGGCACTCAAATACACGCACATACATTCATACATCAGCTTGTCTCTTATAAATGATGTTTCTATAGAACTAATTTGCAACAGGAAACACATTTTGAGGGTGTTGTTCATGTATTTGGCAAGCCACAAATACTCAACAGGCTTGCTGTGGACATAAAATGTTCACAGGGAACATATTTGTTTTCTGCCCAGATTGCTACATTTCCATTACGCTGCATTCAAAAGCAGACACGGACTCAGCCAATAAAAGTGTAATTGTTAATTTAATAGGAAAAAAGGGAATGGAGGAATGAAGGGTGGTGAGGCAGCAAAGCCAGGTGCAGGCAAGCTGGAGGATGGTGTTCGTGGCAGGGTGCAGCAGATGACTGGAGGGTTATGGTAAGGCATGGCTGCAATCCCAAGGTATAAACTCAAATTCAGTGATACTGAGTGGTTTGGGAGAGCATCTACCATGGTGCAAGTGCAGGAGAATGATGGCAGAGACTGGGCAAGAAAAAAATAATTTAGTTCAATATTTTCTTTGTTTCAGCATGGCTAAATAGCTGGACCCCTGTCCCCAATGGTCAGATTGAACTGAAGAAGCCTTTCAGATGGGAGGTGGAAGTCCAGTTACCATCTTTATCATTTACAGGATACCTTGACCTGCCTGCATGACTGATAGCCTCTAGAGAAGCTACTGTTCACCTAATTTGTAATGCACCAAACTGACATTAAGACAACAAGGTGTAATAAACAGTTGCTGCATCGGCTGGGAATCAAACCCGTACCTGAGAAGTATGTAAAAGTGGATCCTCGAGATCAGTGGTAAGGGGAACAGGAACAGAACAGGTGAATGAATTGTGACACTGAATCAGTGTACTCCTGGGAGATAGATGGAGAGCATGAAGTACCTGGCAAAAAAAAAAAAAAAAACTTTCCTCTGGGCACCAGCTGGGAGTACAAAAGACCAGTAGGTTGTCTGTGGGAGCCTTGCAATAACCCTCTGAAGACTGTAAAATCTGCAAACCACTCTGGCTGCATGCATGTGGGAGGAGTGGGTCGTTCTGCAACAGCTTCAATTTTCAGCTGAACAGGTCTTCACCTGTCCCTGCTCAACATTTTCCAATAAGAGGATCAATTGAGAACTAGACAGTCAGAGGAGGGTCCCGAGTCCATAGTTGTTGCATTGTTCTGTTGTGTTTTGTAATATACTGTATGTAAAAGGAGACGTGAACTCTAAAGTAAAAGTTGTGGTTGGAGGAAGGTACATGTGGCACATGACTGGAAGGGCTTGGCCTGGTCTAGCTGGTGAAAGCTAGTTGAGTATGGCGTGCAGGGTGGTACAGAAATGAGCAGAGTCAGGTTTGTAAATTCAACCACAATACAATCTGACCATGATTGGAAAGTGAGCTGTTGAATTTGAACTTTGGTTGATGAGATTGATTGATGACAGGTTCACAGATGAGCCAGGGAAGGTAAGCCACACTGATCTAGACACACAAGACAAACAAAGGAGTAGAGAGGCATCATGTGGAAAGATAAGCAGAACACAGTGAAAACATGGAGCCATCGCCAGAGCTGTGATGTTTAATTCTTCCAATACAATATCCATTTGTAGCGAGAAAGATCATGGACTTGTTTAACCAAAGTGATTTTGTAATTGTTATGCCCTTTCAACTACCACCTGGCAACTACTATTGATATGAAATGTAACACTTTATTCATTAAAGTACAAAGTTAATTATGTAATGTCACCTCTGAACGTAATCCAACCAGCGATTACATTACCTCATCAGTGTTACTTCAGCTTTGGCTTGGAGACTACAAATGACAGAAGGTCTGTGTTACAAATGGGACAGGTGGAGATGGAAATGCATGGGTGTTTACCAGGCAGGGAGTGTTATTTGAAAGACGTATCACGTTGTGTTATGGGAAGCGTGGTAATCAGTGTCTGTGGAGCTTGACCAATGTCAGAATATTTCAGCATCTGCTGCATCATTTTCAATCATTTTTTTTTATAATTCAAGATATTTGTATTTTTTCAAAACACAATATTTTAAGAGGTATAAATAGGGTTGCAGGGTTCTGTGATTCACTGTAAAATAACCTTTATTAAAAGCATAGGTTTAAATGAACAATAATAAAACTTATATAAAACAATATATATATATATATATATATATATATATGCATAAAGATAACAAGAGAGCAGAGGAGACACACTAGGTAAGTCTGTAGCAAAAAAGGGTGAGATAGTGACTGTGTGTATTTGTGTGAAAGAGAGTTGGGGGGGTGAGCTTAGCCAATCCTGTGCATGGCAGTCTTATCTGAATTAAGCTGTGCAAAACAGGCCCCAGGGCTTGGTTGCTAAGCAGTGAGATGGGCTTGCCGATTTCCACAGAGACCTCGGTGGCGAGAGCCTCTCTGATGGCCTGAACCAGACACCCCATAATAATGAGCAGCACCACAGCAACAATAGAGACCCCAAATAACGGGGTGCACACTGCTCGTTTGGTGTAACGAGGGGAATTATGCATGTTATGCAGGATAATTCCATTGTACTGCTTTACCTCATGTTGCGATACTGACAGTGACCTCCCAAATATGCCATATGGAGCATGTTATCTCAGTCTTTAGGCTCTTTATTTTTTACCAAAAGAAATATCTTGTGAAATGTTTCTTCATGCCAGTGTTTGATAATCTACTCAGCAAGGGATACCAAGTTCAGTTCCTCTTCCTCTTTGTTTGATGCTCTAGCTGAGGGGTGCGCATTGCTAGCTATTTTGTAATTTGTAGCCATAGAGACATGTTGGTAAACTTGGTAACCGTGGCAGCAGGGATTCTATTTGTTTCCCTGAGAGCTCTTGAGGTTCGCTCGTAAGGGCATTTTCCTGCGGTCTTGTTTTTTTTTCCTTCTTCTTCGTCTTCTTCTTTCGAGGGGTTATGGCTGAGGGAGGAATTGCGGGTGACCTTTCAGATTTTAGAGAGACGAGAAAGCTAAACAAGCCAAAGTCTGTTTGTCTGTCAACAAACACTTAAAGGTCTCAGGAGAAGTTGGGATCCTCTGGGGGCCAGGGAATGCTATTCATCTGGAGTGTAGGCAAGCACGACCAAGGATGCTTCAACAGGGCACGTAAACAAGGACAAATGCCTTGCCATTCTCGTAATAATCTGGTACCAATATGCAGACACTGACTAGGGCACTGTATGGGACTGCATGTTAAAGGTTAAGTGAAACATATGAATAATTATGTGCTGTCTCACTGATTCCCTTGTTTGGAGGTGCAGAAACATTCACAAATGTTAGCAGTGGCATAGTAGATGCATTTGTAGATGAGATAGTGAAGTCACACATGGGTGCATGCATGAAAGATTGCTGTGACATTTTTGAGGTAATTCTAATATATATTTTTAAACTGTTGTTACTTATGTGATTAGTATAAATTTGGCCATTGCTGCCCGGAGGTGAATTAAATGTCATAAGTGAATCATGACTTGTATTTTCGCATCAGTAGAGCTCACTTTTTGTTTCCTGTTTTCTGCAAAGACACTTTGCTGTTAATATCTGTTTGTGTTGAAAAAAGAATTATGGAATTTGATTCTCTTTCTCACTTCTTTTTTAGGGTTACTTCCATTGGATTCATTCACGTGGCTTACTGGTGACACATTAGAGACTCTTTTCCTAGCCAAGTCATGATGCCTCTTATATTTTAAGCAGTTGCTTTTATGCCTTTGAACATAATGATTAGCCTAATACTACACATTAGAGCCCTTTAAGAGCAAAGTGCATCTTTAAAGTAAAAGTTTGTTGACCTTTATCTGCCCCTATGCCACTTTTCCAAACAGGAGCATATTGGGTTACAGGTACAGTTGCACTCATAAGGCTGTTACTATTTACAGTCTAGTTGTACAGAAATGTTAATTAACCAAATTATTAACAGCAGAAATAGAAAAAAGCACATTTCTTATGACAGTGTTAGTGGTGGCCAGGCAATTATCTGCAGCCAAGGAGGACAACTGTGGCGATTTTTCTTGCTTAACTCATTAGAAGGGTCTCCGGCAGTGTGCTCACTCATCTCAGACCCGCATAATTACTTTAAAACAAGGGTGGGAAAAAAATCAAAGTAGCCACTGTCTGGCATTGTTCGCTGCCCTCATCTTGGAATTTAATTAGGCGTTCATTTTAATAAAAGCCCATTTAGGATGAAACGTGGTGTTGATAGTATTCTGGTCCCCTAAAGGCTGTCACATCTTTGATGGTTTGGATGGACACTTACAGGTAACATCATTGCTTTTTATAAGCACATACCATAGTGCTCTGAGAGGATGGAGGGACAATGATGCACAAACTCAAATAGAACTAAAATTCATAGGTAAGAAAATATTAAAACCACACTTAATGATTATGTGAGTGAAGTAGATTTAATAGGTAAAATCAATGAAATTGTAGTTTTTACCTCAGTGTGTTGTGTACACATCTGTCTTGTTTTGAAAAAATTAAAATCTTGATTCAACCATTCCTCACTGTTAAGACAGGGAAGCAATAATGTTCTGTGCTCGGACTGAAGTGCAATTTTTCAACATTTTGCTGCAGGACAGTATATACTGACCTCAGAATTGGGTCTTCAGTGGGTTATTAGTCCCCGACGCTATGTGTTTGTGTGCTTCAGGAGGTCTAGCAGCATAACACACCTTCCTCTTAATGCCATTGTTGTGTCCTCACACAGGTCCACATTAAAAAACCCTGCCACACGGGGTCTCACCAACCAGCCAGTGCCTTTTATTCACCACCCAGCTGTGCTGCAATCTGTTATCTAATTGGTCACTGGTGAGTTGCCCTCTTCCCAGGAATGCTGATGACCGTGGGATGGTCCGGTTCCTGTGAACCTCCGCTGATCCATGAGGAATTCCAAGCAACTTCTGCTTTAACTGTCCAACCTAATACTCATACAATAAATACACATTAGGGATGTGAAACAGGAGTGTCTGACCTCCATAATGACCCATAACCTTTTGTTTTCCTGAGTGCTGCAGGGATGGGGGTTTAATTGCAGTGGTGGGGATCAGGGTAGAGGGTAGGGGGTTGAGAGAAGAGTTTGGCTCCACATACAGGAGTAGTCTCTGTGAAATCTGTTTTAGATGTATTTTTGCCTCAACTACTATGGAAACAATACTTAAAATGTAACAAACAAGTTAATGATAACACCAAACTCGGTTATCTTTTGAATAACAATTCTCTAAGCACTTCGATATGAGTTCCAAGCAGAAAAACTTCTTGAACCTGGAGCTAGTGAGCACTGATTTAAACATTTTTAGGTCAAAGAACACATAGATGTCCAAGTATAAACTGGATTAAATTTGTTTGAAAAGTTAAAGCTGCTCTTTTAATATCGCCAGTAGGTCAAATGACCTGAAGTGATGAATTTACGGGAAATTATCATAGTTCCCAGATCAGCTCTATAAGATTTAATATTTTAGCTGCTTCATTATCCTTGGCTGGATTCTACAAGTGAAATAAAATATTATCAGTAAGCAACAGATTTGAATGATCACTTTGCATCTAATTTTAGTTTGTCCTAAGTATTCAGCTGATGTACTGGAGTTCTGTACTGAGTAAGTACTGAATATTCTGTAAACCACAAAAATTCACCATTAACAGCCAATTGAAGTGTTCCTTCATGAAATCTAGCTACCACAACCTCTGCCAACAGCTGGGATCAAGTAATAGATCTATATTTTCAGAACTTACCTGGTAGTCCTATTGCTTCTCTGACTTTTTACCAAGCCTTCTCCTTTTTGTTATGTCTCTATAAACTAGATACATTGTATCATACAACTCCAGGTGTCCACAGACAGGCATGATAAGCTTGTTCTCCACTTCGTAATTTACAGTGATGGCAGAAGCCCAATGCTGATAGACTTTCACAGTACAGTATTGAGCAGTATTAGTTCAAGTACTTTATATATAATTTGCTTTTTGTGTTTGGTCTCCTCTGTTTAGGTAATGGACATAAATTTACTTGAACTGTCATGGACGTGTTTTCCTCTGTGTCACTGATCTTTGACCCCAGGGCTTTGTGCTGGTTTGTTCACAGTCCCACTTACTGTACAAGGTCTATACCACCACACACCTATACTTTCATTCACTCAGAAGGTTGTTCCTTCAAAAGTATATAGAAAGCCATGCTCACACATGCACTACAGCATATTTGAAAAAAGAAGCATCTATAATATAAAAGAGGCCAGTCCACATGCCATAGAAAAGTGGTAAGAGTGAACAGTTAAATAGTAACGTTGCAGCAGGTTCTTACTTATAAAGCTTCATAAAGTTGAGGAGAGCTGTGGATGATTTCCTGTGGGTTCATCACTATTAGTCTCAAAAATAATGAAGGCCTTTTGCAAATTAGGACAATGGAAGTTTGATTTGCTACGATAGGCAGACATAGTGGCATACAAGTGTACACATAATGACCTTTATTGGTTGCACCTTCCAGCGCAGTGCAACAAAACAGTTTTTTAACAAAGTTGCAATAACGTTTGCTTGGGAACTTTAAAGGCAGACATCAATGATTGATTTCCTGTTTCACTGAAAGGTACATCCATAAATTGTTATATCAAGAAGTCAAGTCTTAGCTGTAATGTCTCCCTGCTTCTGTTTTCTGTTTACTTTGGATCACCTTAATTTGAATATTTATTCTGTCTGTCTGCATTTTCAGTCGCTCTTTCAAGTCCATTACACACACAGTATAAACAATGTACCACTGCCAGAAATGACACATCATGGTAACAAATCAAAAATACTGTATTTTTTTACTTTTCAACTGTGACTTTAAAAATTATTATTCATTTGAAAAATGCAGGTCTGTTTTCCAAGTCTTCAGTCTGTACAGCAATCCTTTATAAAGACAAGTTCACATTTGTGCCCTGGAAATTTGCAAGGACATGTATACAGTAGCTTCATTTTCATAAAGGTGTAAGGTAGATATTTCCCCCCAAGAGTTGGTGGAGACCAAAAACAAAACTAAAAGATGAATATTGGATTTAGGATTTGGAGGTATTTGCCAGGGTGCCTGAACTTAAAATATGTCCAAATAAATGAAATGAATGATAATGCTGGATGTTCGAGGTTTAAGAAAGAATGATGCAATTTCATTTCAGAGGACCTATGAAGTTATTTAGTTGATTTGACTACAGTCACTACTGATGACAATATCAGATGCATAATAATAATACAGGTCCTACAGGTCTATTCCAAATGACATATGTTTTGGAATCGCAGGATCAAAAGCAAGATCAAAAACTCATATTTTCATGTCAGAAATGATCCAGAAGAAGAGAAAGTAGTGCTGAAAAGGTAATCATGTTTTGTAAAGAAAAAAGAAGACTTAAGACAACAGTCACAACTGTCCAGTGTAGGGATTGCATAAACTGCATTTATATTATTATCCAGTCTTTGCCACCATTCAAAGTGCTTTATAATGCTAGTCACATTCAGAAACACATTTTCTCAGCACTACACAGCACACATCTACACGCACTCACACGCTGGTGGAAGAGTCACTGGGGCAATTTGAGTTACAGCATCTTGTCCAAGGACACTTCGACATGCAGACCACCACAAACTTCTGATGAGTGGACGACCCACTCTACCTCCTGAGCAACAGCCACCCAGTGTGTTAGCTAGACAAGTGAACTCTCAGGTAGCGTGCAATGGGTTCATCTGAGTTGTTTCACTGAAAACAGCTGTCTGCAGCTGGAGACAACGCTGACCACTGGCAGTGTGTGTGAGCCAAAGCAGCTGAGGGCTGTAAAACCAAAACAAAGATGCTAAAATGCTCCACTGAACTGTACGAAGCTGTCAGTTAAGTAAATTCCCAGATTTCCCAGTCCCTGGCAGCAGTGCTTGAAACTTGGTGGGATGCCATTGAGGGATCATGTCTCTGTCACTGCACAAGTTTCAGTTTCAACATCCAGCTGGGTAGGTAATTATACTCTCAGAATGTGCTGCGAAATGTTATGAAATTAAAATGATTGAGATTATGTAGCTAAATTTTTATATCTTAATTGAAGAATTCCTAGTGTTTCACAGGCCCCAATCTTGAGTATATTATACGTCTAATTATCTAATAACATTCTACTTAATGTATGTAACATATTTATATAGGTACATGCATTATGTACCCATATGGTGCACTAGCATATGTTGGCAAGTTTCATCACAGAGGAAGATGAGTGTGCATAAGCAAAATTCTTCACAGAATTCCACTCAGAATTAGTGGCAGAGGGAGAAGGAGGGAAGGCAGAGAGAGAGAGAGAGTATGGTAGCGCAGGGAGGCTGAGGAGGAGTGAAAAGCTAATTAAAAAGATAAGTGACCAGCAGTTGTGGCCTGTCAGGGTGCAGAGCCACCACTCAAGTTAACCCGCTTTGTGCTGGATGGCAGCGGCTGACAGGCTCGACCGAGTCTTTGTTTGGCCTCACCTGTGATGGAGGTGCTCTCTGTTCGCAGGTGAAGGCCTACATAGGCAGGGGTGGCACTAATAGAAGGACACACACACACACATGCTGGTCCTCATCTTCCTCTTTCACACTGTCTTGATACGTTTCTCCCTCCTCTCTTCGTTTCTTCCTCTTTCTCTTCCGAGCCTCTTGCGACAGATCCAGGCGGTGGGTGGTGGCGCTGGCACATTGTTTCCTCCTCTCTCTCTCTCTCTCTCTCTCTCTCGCCTCTGTTTTTTTCTCCCTCTTCCTAATACACGCATACAGATCTACACCCACACATGGGGTTATAATTAATACTTCTCCCATATCCATATTTCATACTGTTTGCTTAGAAAAAGCCAGAGATCTGGGGCCGGGGAGGGTTAAGGGAGGGATGCTAAAAAAGATCTCTAAGATTAATTAATGGTGGGAGAGGGGAAGAAAAGGGATGTGTCCGGGGAAAGCAGCAAGCTCTGCACAATGCAGCACACTTCATTTGAATAACGGAGCAGTGTGTTTTTCTTCTGTGCATGTGTGCGTATGTGTCACCGCCAACACCACTCTACCTGAAATGAAGGATAACTAGCCCACCGGATTGGAAAACGTACCATCTATCCTCTGCGCCCTCCCATTTCCCCCCCTTCTCCCCATTATTTGTATTCAAGGTTTTTTGAAATGACATTGCAATCTGATGATGCACCAGCCCATTATATTGTCTAGGAGGACAAATACCCCAGCGTTTTTCTGTGTAGAACTAACACAATTTTTCCATGTCAGGGTGTGTGTGTATGTGTGTGTGTGTGTATGTGTGTGTGTGTGAGGGGGGTGCATGGCAGTAATATTCTGCGGTCCGGGGTTGAGGCAAGGCCCCGGGAATGCTGTCATTAATCCTGGAGGAGGGCCGTTGCGCACTCGGATTATTAGAGAAATAAATTTGCATGCTGCATATGAGCCAGGTGAAAAGCACTGAAGGCACAAATTATATTTCCCTGACAGGCTGAGTGGGAGAACGGAGGCTGCCACCATATCATTCCTACACGCACACACACACACACACACACACACACACACACACACACACATACACATACACACACTGACATTCCTACTGCTACGCACAGTCATTCAGGAAAGCTGTACATATGCACAGATACAGGACACACTCAGGGATTATGCGTGTACAGACATCTAATGGAAAAGACCATGCTAGAATGTATTAAGTAACTATCTCTGCTTCCTATTCAGAGAAAATAAACACACAAGACTGTGCGCAGACACACACATACACCCACACACACACACACACACACACAAACTAAGTACTTTATATGTGTTTGAGTATAGACAAAGCCCTTAGGAAAGAATGCCTAGTGTGGCCATACTGTGTATTGTCATTTCGTCCATGTGTATAAACCTCTCCCTTTGTGTGTGTGTGTGTGTGTGTGCATGCTTGTGCGTGTGCACGTGTGTTTGTGTGCGTGTTTTCCATGGGGTCCTCTGGCTCTGGGCTGTCCGCTGCCTGTAATGGTCCATGCAGGCCCAGCCTAATGGGGTGGACAGTGGTGTCAACTTCATTACTTTACATCTCCCGCCAAGATGAAAAGTCTCTCCCTGCTCGCACTTTGACCACGCTTCGTTAGTGTTCTCGCCCGCTATGCCTTTTCTCTAACCTCCAAAGGAAATGTGAAACATTTCCAAAAATGCATTGATGAAATAGTTTTGTTTAAGGGAGAGCATGGGGGTTGTGGGGTGGGAGGCGGTGGGGGAGGTGGAGAAGTGTAATCACTGCAAATGATGCTTCTTGGAGTGTGGATGTTCCTGGCTGTTACTGAAGTCACTGTTATACACTCTGTTTATTCATACACCATTTCAGAATGAGTCACTAGGTGCTTTTTAACATGGCAGAGTGCTTTTACAGACTTGAAATGTTGCTCCCATAGTCCATGTGCTGCTTTTATGGGTATTTTTTGATCAAAGTGCAAAATATTTCAGCAGGAGAAAAAAAAATCAAGTTCACACTTGTTTTCTAAAAAAAAATATTTATATATAAATAACAGCAAAAAAAAAAAAAATAGAAGCAGGTGGATGTGGCTACATGGGTCCAGTTGTCCAAACCAGTATCTACCTGGCATTGTTAAGATGATAACATGTTCTGAATGACTAAGACAAAGATTCTCTGTCGAGAAATTGAGACGTCTGTGAGACAGTCTTTGAGAATTTACTAAATCATCTCATCAAACAAACTTTTGAGTCCTGACATGCCTTATGTAGAGTTCTTGTAATTGTAGTAATTTAAGGAATCTCTCTTTTAGAGATTGTCTTAAGGGTACCTACAAAGTAAGTCTCAGATGTGGGTGTTCGTCCTAACCTAACAGCATGCAACACAACAAAGTCATAGGGATTTCTGATGCGCTATTGAGGATTTACTGTAGGACACATGGAATAAACATTTTTTTTTACATTTTGTTGTCTGATGAGGTAAAATTTTAACAATTGTTCCAAACTGCAAGGTCCTGCTGCATTCACAGTCTTCTTCAAGAGTATTGTTAGGCCACCGAAGTAGTTAAACACTCGTGCTCATTCATTCACTCATTGTTATTCCTGTGCCACAGTAGTGTTGCTCATATAATACATTTCTACACTTTCTAAAAACCTAAGACTAAGAATCTTTACAGATTTCCTGAACTAGATTGTCTTAAAAGTTAAAATTAGTTGTGAACAAAAGTTGTGAACAATAAGCTATACAAGTATTACTTAAACTTGTTAGTGTGGCAGAGACTCTTACCCTGTTATTATGTATATTAGTCAATTCTCACTCTATGCACATATAAAAATCTCCTTCTCACCCTCCTGGGTGTGTGTGTTATTCTCAAGCTCAGGTCCTCTACCAGAGGCCTGGGAGTTTAAGGGGTTCTGCACAGTATCTTAGCTGTATCTTATATATATATATATATATATATATATATATGGTGCATAGTATAATATATATTTTTTCCTTCAAACTGGATTTTGAAGATTGGCCAACATGCCCACTTACTGTGCTCATTGTCCATGGTAGGTAGATTTTGCATGGTTCTTGCTGCCTGGCTCCTCCTGCACGTGAGAGGAAGAGCACAAAAGCTTTGCTTCCTTTGTTCACTCTTTTTGTCTCTCTCCCAGGGCAGCTGAGCTCTTGACCTTCAGTTTTGATTATGTTGTTTCTTTTGTTTTTGACCAATACACCAATTGCATACACACGGCTCTTTAAGCATCCCTTACCGTCACCACATACTAATAATTAACATCATACTCCATAATGTTGTGTACTTTATAATTTTTGTTGAATAAATATAATGCTTCAGTTTTGGGTTTACTGCATGGACCTCCTTGTCCTCCTTGCTTGTTGTGCCCTTAACAAGCTAGCCATAACAGCAGAATGTGTAGTTCTCTTCAGGAAAGTTTGCAGTCTATCCAAGATGCAAAAATCATAGACTCAGGTGTGTGAACACACAATAATCTGAGTGATAGTGAGTGAGTGATATATGTTGGGAGTCATTATCTCCAGACCTTCCAATGGCTGAACAGCAAATAGAGTAACTTGTTTAGGAGAAATAATGAGATGAGTAGAGGTTATGGAGTTTTATCATTGAGCAGATTGGGCCTACAGCCCACAAGGCATAAAGAGAATTGAAATAGAAAGACTCATGAGCAGATGAGGATTTCAACTTGTGCAACATTTGCACCACCAACATATGTAACAGCCAACCATTACTGAATACTTGGAATCTAATGTGGTGCCAGTGGATCCATTTTCAATAGTCATTAACAATAGAAAACCAACACAGGAGAAGGAATATTACTCGTATTAGCCCAGTTCCTTTCTGGGACAATGCAAGCCATTGGAAAATATTTTAGACTCTACATAATCTAACTAGACTTGTTAAGACACTAGGACTTGTTAGACTATAACCAGAAAGTGAAGGAGAATGATGATTGATCGTGGCCTTCACAGAAGGAGCACACAGGAAAAAACAGCAATTGACAGGACAATATGTACGCAGCCAAGACTATGTCTTTATATCTCAGGGTTATGGGGTCAACATAGCCTATTGGGGTTGATGTATCACAGTCCTCTGAGAAGAAAATGAACTCCTGTTGTCCTTATCATGTCAATGCCAACCACTTCCTGAATGTTTTTGTGAACTTTTAGCGCCTCACAAAATAGCAGAAGAGCACCTAGTTCAAGGGCAATAATCAGTGTTGGTACTGTGGTCAGGTCAGTTCTCAGATTCTCTATATACAGTACGCCTAGGTTTTTCTCTAGATTGGAAAGGTTCTACTGACTCATGAGAGAGATAAGGACTCATGCTTTGTTAGGGATGGGCTTTTTGAGAGGAGAGTTCTGTTTGACAGTATAGTCTGCCCACTTGGACTGGAGGGATAACATGAGGAACTTGTCTTCCATATTATTAAGAATGATGACAGGAAAGGGAGAACCACATAAAAAAAAACATCGGCTCAGCTGAGAATTAAGTCAACTGGAATTCACAAAGCAAGTGTACCAGCAAATAAACACTCAGAAAAACTAACCAACTTTTCTGATTTCTCAGAAAAAAGATTCCAAAACCAAAGCTACCATGTCAAATAAGTGCATCAAAATGTAGAGGTGTGAGCACTGCTATGTCCCAACACTCAAACAAACCCACACCACTAAACAATTTTAAGTGCTGAGATGGTGACCATATTGCTTCATTATGTGGTAATGCAGGCAATGCTTAAACAAGTGACTGGAAAATGAAAACAGCTACAACAAAACAACAGATGTGGCAAATGAAAAACAGGCAACCCATCAAACTAGATGCAGTATCTGCATAAGGACTAGCAGGGGTTGCAGCAAATGCCACATCAGTGATGCCACATCTTCTTTTTATGTTTGCAGGTTACTGAAATGACTAACTAGTACCAAAAGAAAGTCAAAAAAATGCAGGAATGCTGTTCACTGGAATGTTTACTGGATACTAGTGACTATGGGTCCACATGGTCTCTGAAGCAGTTAAACAAACTTGATATTCTATAAGTTGAGCAGCCTACTGGTTAAGCTGCCCAATGCATGGGCTGAATTGTGCTTGATAAAATTTGTCTGATCAGACCATGATTTCAAAATAACAGTATTTCTGATCCAGTCCAAGCCATGGAATCAGACCTTGAATCCTCATAACCACAACTTTGGCAATTCATCACTCTCACCAGGATGAAAAGATCACATTACATGAGTTTTCACAAAACATGATCTTATTTTTGGCAGAAATGATGTCACCCACCAGATCAAACTTTGTAATGGAACCCCATTCAAGAAGAAGAAATGCATTTGAAGAAAAGTCCTTGTCTTTATCAATTATTTGGTTGATTCTACACACACCTTAGAAGAATGTGAAGCAATCAACAAACAAGAGTGAAAAGAACACTTGATTGCCTCAGTAGCTCTGCCTAGAAGTGTCTCAGGAAAATGTTATTTGGGATATGTGGTGCAATGATTTTCAAACATTTTTACTCTCACAGCCTGGTCAGGACTGACATAATTTCTTGGAATTCCTAGGTTCATAAAGAGTTGCTCAGTTACTGTCAAACCTCTACATGATCTCACATCTGGTTATCTGCCATTGTAGAATAAATTTAAAACAAAATTAAGAGAGATACCTGAAACTCAAAGAACTTTTTGGTGGGTGGTGAGCACCATCAGGCTCTTGAAACTTTCATGCAAACTTCATGGCAATTTGTCAGATGAACTCAAGTCTCTGAAAGAGCACCTCACATATGCAAATTTGCCCAACATCATTTGTCCTGTCTTGATGCTACTTTGGTTTCAGATGATCAACACACCACCCCGCCCATCTGTGACAGGCAGCTCATCTGTGCTTCGTATAATACAGATCCCCATTAACATAATCTTGCCCTTGTTCAGTCACTTTGACCGATTAATTTTTGGACAGTTTTATGAATAATGGTTAATCTTGATCTCCATCCTTCCTCAGTTTACCAAGCCATCACCCATGTAATTTCATATGGAACATGGACACAAAACAACATCTAATCACATAATAACCTCAAAGCTACAAACAGGTTGTCCTGCCACAGCAATTGCGACACAAAATTTTGACACGTTAATGTGATTATTAGCACAATTTCAATTTATTAAAACCTATGTTGGTGGTTAACTATTAAGGGCTCCCAAGTCAATCTATATGAGATAATGCAGCTGGTTCTCACTTGACATATTTAAAAACTCATTTATTGATTTACATTTAGTTTATACACATGCTCAACGTGCCGTCCATTCACAGGAGTGGTGTGGCATAACAGGATATTTCGTCTATACTCCATTTGAACCTTTCGCAGCCTTGGTACTACAATTGGAAGTATGACAAGCTTCCAGACCTTTACAACACATTGTTGCCACCTCCATCCACAATACTGGATATTGGGTCTTGGCCCCTGTGCTATCTAGTCTTGGATGGGTTTTGACTGCTGTTGCTCCTGCATTTGAGCCTTTGGTGGATGGGTTCTTTATGTTTGGTAAAATTTGGGAAGCAAAGAACAGGTTGCACAATATCCCTTTTGCTGTAGAGGTTTGTTTTGTAGATATTTGAAGTCACGAATATGGTGGCAACATTCAATGAACACATAAGACAATTTAATGCATCCCCCTTGTCCAAATGTCTGCAACTCTTCAACCTAAAAAACTAGTTAATTTAAGTAAATTTAAGTGTTATAGATTCAGTTCTTGACAGTCCTGTAAATCAGAATAGTCCAGAATCATCTGTAAGGATAGTAATAGTTATTCGTAGTGCTCCCTGACACAGATGAAGACACATGGCTCTATATGGCCACTGCAGTTTTTGTCAGTCATCTTTCATCTCTTGGCTTACGCCTATAGGCAGAGAGTGAGCAGCAGGCGGTGTAATTCTGTTCTAAAGCCCCTAGTTAGACATGCATATATTCCTATTATAGTCAGCGCTCCCGGAACAAGACAACAGAGAGCAAACAGAATGACCTTGAAATATTTATCCCCAGCTTCGCTTCGGAGAATTAAGTTTGGTGTCAGGGGCAACTCGCAGCTATCCAGCTCCACTTTGTGTGGAAGCTTGTGTGCCCATACACACCCGCATCCAAATACACACACATGTAGACTAGAGACAAATGTACTCATGTACCATCTTGCAGTGTTGAATATTAAAGGCGGTCAGGGAGGCAAGGCTTTGATTGGGACAATAAAGGCTGATAAACAGGATCTTAGAGCATGGGAGAGGAGTGAGAGTGTGTGTGTGTGTGTATGTGTGTGTGTGTGTATCACGGTGGAAGGGTACAGCCAAAACCCTGAAGTAGAAGCCAGGAGCTGCCCGGCCCAGAATACTGTGTGAGTGTGTGTGTAGAGGGAAAGAGAGGGAGGGTGAAGAAGGGTAAAAGTGACAGAATCTGAGCAAATGTGGGTCAAACTGATGATAAGAATGGGGTAAATATTCAAACCTTTAATAGCACTATTCCTCTTTTTCCTGCTTCTTTGTGCATTGCATTTATCACTTACAGTATTCATGGTTGTTTAAAGGGCATTTTTTGTTCATGACATTGTCTAATTTCTTGTATTTCTGATACAATTCACTGTTTGTCAGTTATGACAATGTTGTGCTCATCAAAGTAATTGCTAACATCTGTTTGACATTGGTTCATTAAAGTTCAAGCAACACACAGGCAGAAGATGAGTTAGGTTAATTTGGAGGCATAACTGAAACTGAATGAATTTGTTCAACATGTTCCATCTGCACTGCAGCAAAATTGATGTGTGAAAAGACAGTGGGGTCAAAGGTCAATGGTGGAACATAAAGCTGGGCAGTGAAGTGAAATAGATGTTTACAAAAGGTATTTTGTCTTATAATTGACAGTCCTTGTTTCATGCTCTAAAAAAGAAAAGAATCCAGAGTATGGACATTCTTTAACATCCTGCAGGGGGCATGATTCAAGGTTTTCATGGGTTATGGTTTTAAGAAATCACCATGTTACCAGTGGTGTAGGATTACTGTTAACATGACAAGTACTTATTATATTAACATAATCATTAATTATAATATTAATCACGTCAATAAAATCATAATATCAATGCTTGACCATTGTCTTGATACAGATATTATAGACAAGAGGAAGACTGTAAAATTTCTTATTTTCAAAACTTATACTGTGTCACTTTAAAACTTGTCTGGTTGTGTGTTGCAGGTGTGTGTGCTTGGCAGGTAGTGGTGTGTTGTGCTTGGCAGGTAGTGGACATAGGTTTGTGGCCTGGACAACCAAAAACAATGGTCTAAACTAGGCTAAAAGGCTACATAGAGGGAAGATCACTTATGCAACCCCTTTCACATCACATGTTAATCATCTTATTTGTGTTGTTAAAAACTGTCAGATACACTAGCAAACATTCAAAGTATATTCCTCCACACTACACGGTATACAAATCCACTCTGAACAAAGTCTGAGATTTTTACTCCAATATTATTCTTCTATCAAACATTATTCTTCTGCCACTTCAGCCACATATCAAAAAGAATCACAAACAACTTTTTGATTTGTTTGGAGATACTCTAGTTAATGATCCATTACAGAATATCTGAAGGGACGCCTAATGTGGGAGACATGATTGAGGCTTTGCCATAAGCCTCTTTGTTGTACTTATGTAATTGTCATGTTCATAGGGAATTTTTATTGAAACAATAACAAAGCACATGTCCACAAATAAGCCTCACTTTTTCCCATTTAACTTCTCATTGTGTCCAATGCCTGTGAGGCCTTAGAATAATGGTTGATTGGAGAGGAGAAAGGAAAAGCAATTGGCTGTGTGCATCTGTGTTAGTGTGTGTGTGTGTATGTGTGAGAGAGAGAGAGAGTGTGCGAAGGGGAACGCATGTTGGCAGTGTTGTAAAGAAAAGCCTGCTGGATTGTTGGAGCACAGTGGAAGGATGCCTGCCAGTTTTTATGCCACCGGGACTTACTGACATGCGCTTGTGTCTGTTTGACTGCGTGCAACTGAACTCAACAACAGAAGACCTTCCCGCATGTGTGCACACACTGCGTTTGCACTTCTGCTGTTTGCAGCTACTATGTGCGTGCATTTCTTTCCCATTCTCTGTGTGCATTTAAACATATATGTGAGCCTGTGTATTGTGTATGTGTATGTGTGTCCATGTGCATGTGTATGTGTGTGTAGGAGGCAAGCAGATGAAGACAGTGCTTGCCTCATACTCAATGTGATCCAAGGCCTCACCTCTGTCATTATATTTAGCATACAATCCAGCTCTGTGTTTCATTATGCATTCCCACCTACTGCTCCGTGGTGTGAATCTTACATCTCAATTAGCCTCTCTGTTCTGGACATAAAATGCATTATTTGTGGCAAGAAAAAGGAAGAGCAAAGCAACTCAAACTTACAATGAGGGACATGACTGACACACTCAATTTACAAAAATGCACACATATTCAGCAAGATTACAAAGGTCTACAATACATTTGTGTGGAGTACTGGCAATTTGTAAATTGCTAAACATATGATTTTAGAAAATAATTTCAACAGTTAAACTTTCAGCAGAGACAGCTTTGTCTATGCTAGGCTATGGCAGTATTACTTAAGTCCAAACTTTACACTTTTTGCCAGTTGTCATATCATGCATTGCTTGAGGAATCATCACTGTGATTTCGACAGTGTAATGTAGGTTTTCACTGTCTTATTCATTTAGAAGAGACCTACACTCTAAGATCATGCCAAAGGAGAAATCAAGCCCTGACTGAGCTCAGGTGCATCCTGCTCCAGAAGAATTGAACACAGAGTATGGTAAGGGAAGCCTGTAAATGTTTTGTTATACACAGGTGGAACAAACTGAAGAGGGTTTTTTGATGATTTCAAAGTTCTAAAGCCCCTTTTACACTTTTTTCTTTTTGTAATACCTCTCCATGATAACTGTCCTATTGCTGAGGCACTCATGTAAAAGGTTGAATGAATGAAACATAAGATAAGCTTTTGACTGATTCTTGACAAATGAAAGGAGGGAAAGAAACTAAGAGATCCCACAAGCTGCAGGTCACTTTTCTCGCATTTTATTCAGTAAAACTATTTTGGAGTATTAAGAGATCAAAACTCCAGGAACACATCTAGTATAATGAAATACTTGAGTGTTGCTGTTTTTTTTTGTTTTTTTTTTGTTTGTTTTTTATCTCTTTAGACCCTTTCTCTTCTGATTGCACAATGTAAGTAGGTGAAATTGTCAGGTATAAAAGACTTGAATGAAATGTGGTACAGTCTGAATCAAGTCTCTGTGCCTGATCATGTGCAGGATTTGGGGGTGTCTTTAGACTTTATGTCAATGTAAAGTCACTCCTGGGTCTAAGAATGTGTTTATGGGTCAGTCCGCACACACTGCTGTCAGCAGACATTCTATATTCTAAGACCATCAAATTGAGGTTACTTGATGTTTATGGCAAGTATGATTCTGATGAGTTGTGGTGACAATAATATTAATAATTGCCACAAATTCTAACAGAACAGAATATATATATATATATATATATATATATATATATATATATATATATATATATATATATATATATATGGTAACTCATGAAATTTGATGACATTTTCATGTCATTTCACTTCTGTCTCTAAGTCTTTACTTGATAGAGGTATAGAAGTGACCAAGTTCCTTCCCAATTAACATATCTAAAAAGTAAACATGGACAGTGCACATATAGAAGATAGCTGACATTTTAGCCATGGTCATCATGGAACTATCCGCTTATCTGAGGTCATATCACAGTAACAACAAGTCATCCAAGCTCCTCATCCTATCTCTAAAGCTGACACTTATTTGAAACTTATTTAAAACTACACTCATTTTTACAACTTGTATCTTCTTGCAATCTCATTTTCGGTCACTGCCTAAAAGTCATGTCACTGTAGGTGAAGGTAAGAATGTCAATTGAGTGGTAAATCGACAACTTTGCCTTCTGCCACAGCTCCCTTCATCATAATGATCTGGTACAGTGCCAGTCTCATTGCTGATGTCACACCACTCCATCTAAAAGAACCATGACCCTTGACTTGAAGTGATGATTATTATCCCTTTAACATTTTAACATATATTTATCATCATCAGTCTCCATCTTGCATTGTGTAATCTAAAGGTTAACAAAGATTCTTCAAACTGGCAAAATGTAAATTGATTGTAAAATGTGTGTCATATACTTGGTAGTATGACTGACAATTCCTGATTACTAATGTTGAAACACAAGTTAAGTTAATTCACCTTAAGGCAGGAAGGTAATTTTGTGTCCTCCTTATTAGTGGGGAAACTGCTGTCTTGAGCTACAGCCACGGTCAGCAGTTATTTAATGGGACTGGAGTTACCAACATGTAAAAAAATCAATTTAGAAATTGATTTAATTTATTCTGTAGATTTTTTTTTCTTGTGGTCTACCTTTTGCACATTATTTTCATCTCTGAAAATCATGTGGGAAAAAATTAGCTTCATCCAACGTTTTCATACCTGCGAAAACAATCAATGGCTCTTTGTGCTAAAATATCAAACATGGTATCTCAAAGAGCCAAGCAGAAGTGAGGTTTGGCATTTGTCGTGTAGTGGAAAACATAGCTGCTTCCCAAGCTGCTGGCTAATGCGTGTACTCTGGGAACAGTTTTTATTGACTGGAAGAGTTGATGTAAATTTAACCCATTGACCAACAGCTCTTCCATTGTTATGTGTAGATGACCACTGTGTAAATGGGTAAATGAAGACTGAAATCCTGAAATCCAGACAAATATATCCCAATCTATCACCATGGCCATTTGTAAGTTGAGTGTATTTGTTCTTTAAACACAGTCACAGTGGTTGTTGAGGTCAGTTGAGGTAGTGAGTGACTTCAATAGAACATCAGGGGATTGATGTCTTACTCAAGGACACCTTGACAGTAGCTCTGCAGGAAGAAAACCACTTTATTTAGTCCCTCTAGCTTAAAATGCTGCCCACATCATGTCAACATAATTTTGAATCCTTGTCCAGAAAGTGTACCTTAATCTCACATTACCACATCTGTTATGCGGGACCCTGTAAAACCAATGAAATCGAAGCACACATGGACAGACACATGTACACACAGATCTGAAACTATTGTACTTATTGTCCCAGTGCTGTTTTGCCTCTTCACTGTCCTGTGGTAAAATGTCAGTGAGCTTACAACCAGCATTTTCTTTGATTTTCTCTTCTGTAATTCTGATCGCTAAACACTCCACCTGACACACAAAATTGCTCCAAAAGTTGTAACAATTTTAGAAAAAGAACTTTCAGCAGTATCTCTTTTTTTTTTTTTTTTTTTTTTTTTTAAACAACTAGTGCGCTTCATCTCCCAGAGTTTCACTGACTTATCATCACATAACCATAGCATGGTGCTTCAGTTATGTTATCATTTTAATAATGGGAACAATAACCTATACTTAAAGTGTGATTACTACTCTAACAGGTCAGGACAGTAGAACAAATTCCATCCATTGACAAAGACTGTAAAATGATGGTTGTTCCTGGAGCTTTAAAACTTTTTTGCATTGTGTGCAAAATGCATGAAAAAATTATGTCATATACAGAATTGCATGTGCATATGTGCAGGTACATATGCTGAGATCACATATATGGCATGTATTGAAAATATCCCACAAGCTGCAGGTCACATTGATATGCCAATGTCATAATACCATTATATATATATATATATATATATATATATATATATATATATATATATATATATATATATATATATATATCCATTGGACCTACTTCTAAAATACATGTTTAGAAGATTGCATTGTAACAAGATGGTTAGTGTTATTCACTTCAGCGGTTAGTGGTTTCACTGTCAATTTCTGGTGCATGGGGCATGATTCTTGCTTTGGCTGCAGGTTCAAATCCCAGACAAGCCAATCATAAGTAGGTTTTTTCAGTCTCAGTGTAAGTCTCTAGGGCTTTGCTGTGCCTCAGGTTGAGGTCACTACATTGTCATCAATTTACACATATGAATCTTCTGTCACGTCGTCTCATTTAGAAATACATAAATCCTCATATATCAGCAAGCTGTGATTCTACAAAGCAGAGAAAAGATCCTTGTATGGAATTTTTACTGTTTTTGACAATACAGTTTCAATTACAGTTTCTGACGATTTTTTTTGTTTTTCTTTTTGTGTTGCAAGCAGTGGAGTGAATCACCCATGAGCAGAAAGTATGGACAGTCACTTTCAGCCACCTTCAACACCTGGAAAGTCCTGACAACACCAAGCCTGCTACAATATAAAATCTAAATCTCAACTACTATAGAAATATGGTAGAAGTGCTAGAGGAGAAATCATAATAAGAATAATAAGATTATTATGCTGTATACTGTATCCACAGATGCATAAGTATCTGAATCTGAATTTTCTATGAATAGGAAAGTGATTCTTTTTCAAGGGGTCAGTTGAATTTTACTTTTTAAACTGAATGAGAGACCAGTTATCCTGGAGAGAATGTGAGATCGGTTATTGATTTGCATTGCCTGAACGCCTGTCCAACCAAAATCTACCAGAAGCAGATGTGTGGATACAAAATAAAAAGAGGCTTTCTCTGTCTTTTTTTTTTTTTTTTTTTTTCTTCAAAGGGCCAGTGGACACACAAGCACATGTCTGTTCTGTATTAGTGAAACTCTTGTTGGTTCATTTAAGTTCATACATTCAGTTTGGTGAAAAAAAAAAAAAAAAAAAAAATATATATATATATATATATATATATATATATATATATATATATATATATATATATATAATGAGGTGAGCCTAAAAGAAGTGATTTTATTATTATTATTATTATTATAAATGCATGTTTTTGCTCCTCAAATTCTAAGAGAAAGTTAATGTTGATGAGACAAAAGACACAAACTTTATTTATTGATTACAACTCTGAGCACAACAAAACTTAAGATTTAGCCAAACTGTGAATTTAGCTTCAGTCTTCTCAGATATGGAGCTTAAGGCCAGCGCATTTATCCAATGCCCATTTATACGTGATTTTTAAAATGGTTTTGCTCAGCTCCTGTTCAGCTCAGTGAATCAAATGTAATGAGAACACATTAGAGACACAGACAGAACCAATGCCAGACTTGCCAGTGTGGTAAACATGTTGCTTCTGTGAAAATACCTGACGTACATGAACACTAAGAAATATGGCAGCAGCATATTCTGACATGTCAGTGCATTTTATAGGTTTACACTGAATTTTTTTTTGACACAAATGCCGAAGTTGGTTGCCCACTAAAGAAAGCCTAATCAGAATTTACTTACATATAATTTGCAAAAGGAATTGATAAGACATGCTTAGTCAAGTCAAGTCAATTTGACTTATTTTGCCCAAAGTCACTAATTAAGTCTTTGCCTCAAGGGACTTTACAATCTGTGCAGCCCACATCCCACTGTGTACTCAGACCTTTATTCAGGAGCAGAAATAGGCATCCTTGTTCGTCCTCCTAAGGCTCTGGCTAGTGTTGTTCACTGACCTGTCACATTCAGCCTCACTCGCCTTCTCCAACAGGGCTGGACAGCTGACACTAGTGCTCCCCTCCCCTCCTCTTCCTAATGTGTTGTGATATGGAGCTTATGTGAGGTTTCCCTGGCAAAATTACCCCCTCGAGCTATTCTTACAGTCTGGTTTATATGGGCATACTTTACACAATCACTTCTTAAGGGTGTTTGGGAGTAAGGACATGACAGCAGTCATTTCCGTTGTTTTCTGACTCACAGGGACAAATATCTGACATGTGGGGTTCAGCTGTCCTCGTGATTTATTTTGACTGGGTAAGCTTGCTTGTAATATAATGATAATCAGGGTTTAATGAATGTATACAGTTGTTGATTTGAGGTGGACAAACTAAAAGAAAAAAATGACCCAAAGAAGACATGTAGTTGCAAAAAAGACCTTTCCTTCTGATTCCAACTATTCTAGCTTCCGAATCTTGAGCAGCAATTGGAATAAATCAGATCCACATGTCAGCTGTAGCACTAGTGCAGTGTTTACATCAGCTGGTTCTGGCAGCTTTCCCGTTTTCGATAGCCTCCAAGCAAGTGGCTTCTGCAAGAGTGAGTTTTTTTTTTTTTTTTTTTTTGGTAAATTTCTTTGAGTGTATGTGTGTGTGTGTGTGTGTGTGTGTGTGTGTGTGTGTGTGTGTGTGTGTGTGTGTGTGTGTGTGTTCTGATGCAGACCACACGTGTATAATGCTGGCATGTGCATGCTGGTCTCCTGAGCTCAGATTCTAAGATGTTGATAGCCAACCTGTAAATGACAGGCTCAGAGGGAGTGTGTTTAGCAGTTTGGCTGGATCTTAAAAAGGTCACACCCACATGCACATACATTGATGCACGCGCACACACACACACTCACACACTTTATTTGAAAAAGGGACAGAGCAGGACCATCTTTGTCACCTCCATTTAGAACTTCCATCTGTATAAAGTTTTAGTTTCAGGTATTACCGTTACTTTTCCTGCAAGTGTATTATTCAAATAAACTTAATAATATCCTTTCAGGGAAGAAAAACACACCCTTGTGTATGTGTTTCTGCTGCAACTGTCTTAAAAAAACACTACCTCAAATTTCAGTGATTTGACTATCATTGAAGGATTGAATGTTTTGCTCAGTGGTTAAGAAAACTGTGTGAACCCATGAGGCCTGTAGAAGCCTTTCTAAAACCACTGTATTAATATGAATTCAAAAATGCATTATTACTCAAACGAAAAATCAGAAGCATAAAACCCGTTTTTCTAATGACTGTTTTTACTCTTTCCAAAATCTTCATCTTCTAGATTGTTTGAAGCTACGGGTACATCAGCTTGGGTTACAAATCGAGCTTTAGTATTGGAGTACTGGAAGCATCATTGGAGAGGTGCTCAGCCAGATATCACTTTGTGATATGCTCTCAATTTCAGCTGCAAAAAGTCTAATGCAGATATAGTGGGCTGACACTTCTGTCCACCATTAGGTCCAGATTGTAATTTTCATATTTTTTAGTCAGTAGAGTTAATAGTGAGCTTTTAGTGAGGGTCTAGGAATACCATTGTTAGTTAGTTGATCCACCTCTTTAGACCAAAGTAATAAATTCCCGCAGTTATCACATGAATCTAGCATTTGACAGGTGTTACCAGGAGCCCAACCTCCCCATTTCCAGTTTCAGAAACAGAAGTTTATGAACATAAAACATCAATAAATGCAGTGATCATCTATTTCTTTAATATCTCTAAAGGAAGAGAACATAACATCACCAAAAAAGCCATCCAGTGGAATTTCGCCCAATGTTTGTTTAGTAATTATTTAAACATCTTTTGCTTCCTCTACTCTGCCATGTTGAGTCTCCTAGGAAACTAGAGACCCCACTTTCAGTGTTGTACATGATCTCCCCACTCCATCTACTGGGCTTGCTTGTGGTAGTACAGATCATGGATTAGAGTGACTGGCTAGCCTTTAAGCCTGTGACATGATGCAGTTTAGTGGTTTATTTTTGTCATACTGTGCACAAACCTCCTATAGTGGTAATCAGTTGTATTTTCTTGCCCTCTCCTCTTATAAGGAGAGAAAACCCTTTACAGGCCAAACTGTGGGGTCACCTCGTCTTGTTCTTATTAAAACCTTAAGAACATCAGTGTGTGTTTTGGTATTTGTACTGACTTTGCTGTGGTTGTAGTCAAGTAGTTGCTAAATGAGTTCAGTGACATCTCTCTGCAAGGAAGTACTACAGTAATGATCTTACTTTCTATTTTAAATAGAAAAAAACAGGCAAGGATATAAATAAAAGTTTCATCTTTGGTCTATCTTTTCATTTATCACAGCTTACTCAGGCATAGAAAAAGTTACAGTGTTACAAATGCTGGGAATGTTCTCAGGGGTCTTACCTATTCATAGAAATCAATGTCATATATATACACTTAATGGTTGTGGAGCTATTTTTGATTTATTCCTCTAGCACCACCACCAGGTTGATATGTATCTAAACAGTTATTGGTTGAATGGTGATGAAATTTGGTTCAGACAGAAATGGCAATAACTTCAGAGATCATGACAACCTGCATTGCCTAGTTAAAAGGCGATCGCTGTTCCTAATGCACCTCAGTATCATATACAACTAATCAAGCAGCTGGCATCTACCCTTTCTGGGTCAGCAGAAAGATAGAGCAGTTCCCCTTTAGGTGTAAAGAAATGTTGCCAATAAATTGTTTGCTTGCTCAAGCATAGATAGCAATGACAATTAGATGTTTTTTTTTTTATCTTTTACAGCTTTGCACCAAACTATTCCCCTCCTGATGTCCCAGCACTCTATGGACAGACAAAAAACACATCACATCATTGAGCCAATATAGACAAGTAAGTGAGAACACTCCATTCAATCCAACATTAAATAATGTCATGTAACAGCAGAGAATGGTAAAGATGCCCTATATTTACATGCACTTGTGGCGTTACCCATCTTCTCTCTTGGTCTCTTTTGCTTCTGTTTCTTTCCCCTTTTTATCTACCTCTCTTCACTCCTCACCATCCTCCTTCCATCTCTCCAGTGCCAGGCCTGAGCTTGGTGGAAGAAAGACAAAAAAGAGTAAGGAAGAGAGTATGAGAGAGAGGGAGATCGGATTTCCATTCCACATTGGATCACTGGAGTGGAGTCTAAAACCACAGAGTGTGCTGGCACTGGACAAAGAGGCTGGATTCAATAAATATGTGGACTAAGCTCTCCTATTCAGACCCTGCAGTATTGAATTCCTTATTTAGGTCATTTAGACTGGGCAAAATTGATACAGTATGCGGCTCAAATCTATAGCTCCATTTTTTTCTTCTCCTTCTCTCTCTGTCTTTGCCCTTCTAAATAAAAAAAGATGAGAGGGAAGCCAGCATGTGTGGGTGTGCAGGAACGGCTGCAAGTGAAAAAAAAAAAAAAAGTAGCAAAATAGAGGATTTATTTTTTCGCTTCTATGTAAGGCTGTGAATGTTTGTGTATTTTGTTGAGAATGGCAAAAGAGAAAAGAGAGGCAAGAAATTAAGACAGGGGCCATGAAAAGCAAAAGCAAATTGAATGAAAAAGATTGAGAAAGTGAGCAGATCAAGAGAGAAAGTGTGTGTGTTCACGGGAGAGGCGGTATTTTGACATTTTATTAGAGTCTCAATGAGGTCTGCACTAGACAACGCTCTCCTGCCTCCTCGTTTAGTGTGATCTTAATTGGCCATTAGATTGAAAAATAGCCCATACCTCCTTTTCTCCTCCTCCTCGCCTCTTCTCCTCCTCTCTTCTGCAGCTTCAGAGCTGATTAGACCGTTGATTTACTAATAAACACAAAGAAACAGATTAGCAGCAGGGCTGAGGTGGCATCAGCCATGGTTAACTGCATCTGGAGTAGGGAAATACCAGCCAGGGTCTTATCAGTCACTGAAATTTAGCATTTTAATTTTTTTCTTTTAAACGCACCTTCATCCTTAAAGAAATATTGCTGTAAAATGGTATCTTCACATTCAATAGGCATTCATCTGATTTGGTATTTGTTCAATGTTTTGAAGTCAAAAGGTCTATTTCTTGATGCCAAGCAATCCCAAGATAAAACTGACCCTTATTTTTTTTTTTTTCTTGGATGCCCTTATGTTCCCTAGCTGCAGATGACTATGCTCCATCTTGTTTTCTGCAAAACTCACACTGGGCTCTTATGATAAATAAGACATTACCCACAATGAGAGGAACTCAATCAGAGCGTGCGTTGGCTGAGAGTGAGAAAGACAGGGATAATTACTCACTAAATAGGCAATCACTGACGTGGCGCCCACACAATCAAGCTTGCATGTGTATTTTGGGGAGCTTCTGCGGAAATGCCAGCCAAAAGCCTTGGAAAACGAGGAACCGAGCAATAAAGTAGGCGAGCAATCGTCCTGCCAAGCTAATATGGTAGCCCAGGTCACAAGTAGGGTTTGGTCATGGTCATTAGAGGGCTGTATTTCAAACTGAGATCAAGTGCACTGTAAAACAAAGGTTGACAATCCTGTGCCATGAGCAATGGAGGAACAGCAAGTACTCACACATCATTTATTCCAAAAAGAAATTGAGTTTAGGCTATATCTATTCCCTGTTGGTTTTCATGATAATTTTCTTTTCCGACAGCTACGGTAAATTTGTTGGCTTTTGTGGTTTCAAAGGGATTTCTTTGAGTCGTAAAATTGACTCATGACTGGATTAGCAAAACTAAAAAAAGAGAGAGAGAGAGAGAGAGAGAGAAGATAACCTGAGTTGGAGAAACATCCAGCACAATGCAAAGTTACATATTATTGAAATTTTAAAGCACTCTGAATCAAATTGTTGATGGACAGTTTTTCTTACCTTTAACTGGTGTCAAGGCATCTTAATTACAACTGTTCAGAATTCAAAATGGAGTTTATTGTTTTGTATTTGACTATACAAAACCACTCAACTAATCATTTTTGGAACTTTTACTATTTTGGTTTTATGTCTGAAACCAGGTATTAAATTGAGCCATACCCTCTTTAGCCTCCTCAAGTTGCATCAGAGACTGTTCAAACATCCATCTATTCATATATCCTTTTTCAACTGCTTATCCAGAGTTGTGTAATCAAGCAACGAAGACCAGGTGTCCATCTCATCAGTGATGATTTCCAGCTCCTCCTAAGGGCATAATGTTGAGGTGTTATACAGTATAACATCTCCATCATGATCTGGATTTACACTAGTTCACCTAGCAGTTCAACATGCTGGAAAACCTCTGATCAATGCTTTTAGGAGGCACTGATCAGATGCCCGTGCTCCCCCCAGGTGTCTGAACTCTACAACCTACCTTAAGGACACTCAAACTTAGCTGCGTGGTCATGGGTGATGGACAGAATGAAGCTTGCAGCAGAAAACCAATGGCATCTGGTAACACAAACACTTTCCAAAGGTTTTACCTACATTCTGTATGTACTTTGATTTGTGTAGGTATGTATAACTGTATGTCCTTGGGTTGGTTTTTGTGAAGCATTTGCAAAAAGTGTGGAGTTACACTGACAGATGTAAAAAATAAATAAATACATTTGAAGAAAATCAGCAATGTGTGACTACTCGGACTTCATTGGTGACTGAAAACAATAATGCTTTTTTGCAGTGAGTATGATGTGATGCTTCCACTATATTAATAGGTTTTGGAGCTGTACATAGCTTGTCTTTTGTTTTTATAATGGCTTTTAATTCAGAATCTACGGCACATATTGGTATGAGGGATGAGGGTATGAGGGAACATATACATATTAATAAAAGGATTTTGTTAGACAAACCATCAAAGAAACAAGAAAAAATAATAATAAAACCATGTGGTTAGAAATAATTTTATTCAGCAAACACTATGTCCATCTAATCAACTACAAATGGTGCTTAATTGCTTTGACTAGAATATGAATCTATCAAATACAGACTCAATATCTGCCCTGAACAGATATTAAAGTGCATACAATTTAATGACAGTATCTGAATAGAAAGCATATTTGCATACTGTAATATACGTTATTACTTAGCAATTATTAATTGGCACCGTGCCAGCGAAGACAGGCTCCTCAGTGTGGGCGGTAGTGGATGTGGCTAATTTAAGTCTGTAAGAGACTCATCAAATTTGGCATGAACACATAATTCACTAAATGGTTATCGATTTCCGTGAAGCTGTATCAGCAACAAAATACCTTTCAGTTAACAGTGACAATGCCAATAAACTTTTCATTTTGTCTTCAAAGCTGCTGACGCTGAAAAAAAAAAACCTTGGTTCAGAGGTTTATGTGTTTGTCTGTGTTGAGCAAGACAGGTTGGCAAAAAATACACATGCCAATGAGGAAAATTATAATATTTTTTCTTCATTCCTATAAATCTTTCTTTGGAAAACTTGCTCCCTGAAGAGAAAGAGCATTTACATGAGATAAAGTTTTCCATACAACAAGAAAGATATGTTATTCATGTATTTTCCATGCTTTTCCCCCTGCTTTGCCTATTTATGTGTAATATTATGAGACATTATGTAAAAATTCTCTGGAATGATTTGTTATAGCCCCCAGCAAGTAGATTTGTATGGCACCACATACTGGATTTTTGTGTGTGGGCTCCATGAGTGTATGTGTGTGTGTGTGTGTGTGTGTGTGTGTGTGTGTGTGTGTGTGCTCCTATAAAGTAGCATCCTAGTTTATGCTGTTAAACAGGTTATTAGTTTCACAAGGCAATAACTTTAAAACTTTGATGACTGGGAAAACCTCAGGTTTATATAGAGTATAAGTGTGGCAAGTATAACCTATAAGTGCATGGGGACATTTATGTGTGTGTGTGTGTGTGTGGTCTAGGTATTACTTTTGTTGTGGGGACTTAAATTGGTCTACACACTTACAGTGGGGACCCGTCTCCCTTATGGGAACAAAAAGTAGATCCCCATAATGTAAAAAAAAAAATAAAATAAAATAAGATTAAGGTGAAGACGATTTAAGGTTTGGTTAAGGTTAGGGTCAGGTTAAGATAAAGTAGTAAACAAGTACTAGCAACAATTTAGACCTCTATGGCTTCCAGGGAAGTCCCCAGGAAATGAATTCAAGTCAGTGAAATGTTCCCTGAAGTTATGGAAACCAGACTGTGTGTGTGTGTGTGTGTGTGTGTGTGTGTGTGTGTGTGTGTGTGTGTGGCTCAGATACAATTGCTTGCCTATGTCTTTCAGTCTATCCAAAGGAACTCAGAGAACAGTGAAACAAACACCCTGCTGACTTGTGACTAAGCACATTTCAAGCATTTTCTTTCAAGTTTCTTCAAACTATCATTATTAATAAACTGTTTGGCAACAGATTCGCTGTCGATAAGTCAACAGTTAACACTGTCATCAGATAATTTTCTTGAAGCCTTGAAAATCGCAGTCATCATCTATGATTGGCAATTACAGACCTCCGAGCCTTCCATCAGTGAGTAAAATGATTTGTTTACTTTGATAAGTTTCTCTGTGGATTTTGTCACCATCAGTATTGAGACAGCTCTTTTTAAGGTGTGAATGATAATATCTCTTTCAGCTAAGATTTTAAATTCTTTTCTGTTTTTTTCTTTGTACTATAGAGTTGAGTGCTCTTTCTGACACTGTTGACCATATATTACTACTGAACAGACTGGGGAAACCCAGTTTGACAGCTTAGATATCTTAGTGTAGTTCTGGAATTTAACTTTACCTGCCATGTCACATCAATTACAATTACAAAGTAAAGTCTCAGACACCCTTAGTTAAGAGTACCACTGCTAGAGTCCATAGACCTTCACTGGCTTCCAGTGCTACAGAAAGCTAGTATCAGGTTGTCAGAGATTTTATATTGTATATTGTTTTTTTATCTTATGGATGTGGCAACAATCAGCCAGCACACAAACCACAACACTGCTACAGTGATTATAAAGGGTGGCAATCACTTGTGATTATGACCTAATGTATCTTCTCAAGCTACTCTGTAATAATGACATGGATAGATGGATGAGTTTGTGGTAACCAAAGAAACACACTGCTGTTGATGATTACATTGAGCCAATGTTTGCATTTGCTAGTTGAAAGAGATACCATAAGAACATAATCAAGGGGACAAAGTCCTAATAGCATACTTTTGTTACTTCTTATGTATGATTGTTAACTAATTGTACATTTTCCAGTAATAATTACTGATGAAGCAGGTACTTAGGGTTAATGATAACCATAGAATTAATCAATACTCCGATCTATAGTCCATATCTATATTTCCTACATTCTTATCTGGTGTCACAACCTCTGGCTCATAAACCCCCTGTTGTTCATGGAATCTCCTGGTCTACTGAGTAATCAGGGCAAGATGTTTACCCTGCAATGAACAATGATACTAGATTTTTCAAAGAAATGATCCACCTTACCTCAACATCTGGAGATAAACAGATGAGGTCCAATCTCCACTGTCCTTCACCTTTCATTAGCACATTGGCACAGTTCCTCACAGATTACAGAAATTGTCTTGTTGCCATTTGCAATAATTTATAGACGGTACAAAATGAAATGTGCTTGGCAGTTATCGTCATCATTCATTGAAGAGTTACAGTTTCACTTGAATGTATGTCATGAAATTATTTTGAGGTTTGCACACCCAACCTATTTGATTTTGCATAATGTAAGAATACACCTGTATGAATGCAAACAAGCTCAGTGTGTGTGTGTTTGAGAGAAGTGTAGTTATTATTGAGGAGATCCTTCCTGAGAGAGAAAGGCCAGACCTTGGAATAGTTTAATCAATAGAAGAATGTTCTCTGTAATGAAGTGTGTCAGCTTCTTAACAGAACTACAATCTTCATCAAGTCAATGAGGAGAGTTAAACCTGAGGCCCATCTGAATAATCACGCTGCTTTATTGACTGGCTGCAAGATGAGGCGAATGCCAAACACCAGGATGGTCAATCACATTACAACTATATCTCAATAAACACAAACACAAATGAAGTCAGGTTAAACAGTGAAATACTGGTTGCAGTGGGAAAGTTCCAGTGCAAAACATTACTCTTGTTCTAGTTCGGCTGTAACTTGGAAAGGTTTGAACGCATTTGTTTTGTAGCATAAGTAGTAAAATACCCCTCCACAAGGTTGGTGCTGGAAACTTAATCAAGCAATGACTGCTACATTCCCTTATTCACGTTGGATTCATCATTGTATACAAATATATGTAACTCAAGGTCACAAACTTTCCTCACGATATTAATGATACCTTCAATTCAATGTAAGCAAAGTAAGTGACAGCCATTGGTCAACAGTTTAAATTTGAAGCTATTCTTCCCCATTTCAAAAGCTTTTGACTATATTCTTCTGCAGGGGAAGTTGTTGAATTCACCTCAGATCAGTTAAAAAAAACACCTTAGAACTACTTCAAAAGAAAAAGGTCAAAAATAGAAGAAAAGAGGATGAAATAAATGTTTTTCCAAGGATCAGCTTTGTTTTATGAACCAATGAAGCATTTTCACCTGAGCATCTTTTTACTTAGTTTCTTCATTTCCAATATGTGATGCATGTCCATCAACACTTCTCAGATATCGCAAGCTCATTTTCTAAGCTTTATTATAATTAGTAGTATTTTGTTGGGACCCCTGAGTAGAATGTTTTACTATAAAGATAAGGCTGTTTTATTCATGGTCAATCAATCCCTTGTAAAGACCACAAGCCACTGTTTTAGTCCATCGCTCAAAACTGACACCCACCCGAATGTCCATATGTTGCCACTGAAGGATTATCACAAACACATTGTTTTATATTTAAACAAGGCTCATTAATTTTGTAAAGCAGCTGGTCACTGGAGTTTTTATCAATCATAAGTCCAGAGGAGGGTGTATGTGTGTATTTGTTTCAATGATATAACATGTCACACATTTCAAAAGTGATGTTACTGATGTGTTTCTAATAGTTATTAAACAATGAAGCTATTAATAGTATTTGACATACTATTTTATACACAATATTAACATAAGTAAAGATACCTTCATTGTTGGTGATCGTTTTTACCTGTGATTTTATGATTAGAGGAAAATAATCAAAGTCTGTCATCAGTAGCATCAACATGGTTCTTTACCTCATCTTCCAGCACCTGGACACTTCAGCAATCTATGCATGGATCCTGTTTGTGGACTTTTGGACAGATTTGGAGCTCAACACACACTAAAGACAATGATAGTAGACTTCAAAGCCCAGTTTCATCCAAATCCGAATCCATCACCTTTCGTGACGTCTCCATGGTCTCTGTGGAATACTTCCATTTCCTGGGAACCATCAACACACATGACCTCAAGTGGGAGCTGTACATCCGCTCCATTATCAAGAAAGCACAGGAGATGATGTACTTCCTGTGGGCATTGACAAAACTCAACCTGCCGATGACAATGACAATGCATTTCTACATGAGTCTATCCTCACCTCCTCCATCACCACCTGGTACGTCGCTGCCACTGCAAAGGAGAAGAGCACACTGCAGCATATCATTCGCTCTGCCAAGAAAGGTGATTGGCTGCAATCAGCCATCACTCCAGGATCTGCACACCTCCAGGATCCCAAGGCAAGTGACAAAGATTGCAGCCAACCCCTCCCACCACAGACAGCAACTCTTTGAGTCCCACCTCCTCTAGCAGGAGGCTGCAGTCTATCCACACCAAAACCAAAACATCTCTCCATAAAATAAGCTTTTTCCTGACTGTTGTCTCATTAACCCTCTACTTGTGTTAATCTGACTCTGAATCTGGTTCTTCTGGTAGTTCTTTAACTGATACTCACTCTTGATGTGATGCAGTGAGCAGATGATAGTCATTCATACACACAATAATCAGATATGTTTATAACCCTAATACAATTAAAGACTCTTGGATGTTAACCATCAACCAGGTTTGTTAAAGCTGCACTTCACAAACATAACTCGCTTGCCAGGAGCAACCCCCCCACCCCAACACGACTTCCTGAGAGGGTGTTATGTGACATGAAAGCTTTAATCCAGCACTGTAGATTCACATAAATAAACATACACCAAAGCTTGTGAACAGTGAATAATAACACCGACTGATCTGCATATGAAAACAGTGTAATACATAAGCTCTCACTTTCTGAGCCTGCATTGCACAAAAACACACACACCCATACACACACAAACTCTCTCTCTCTCTCCCTCTCTCTCTCTCTGTCTCTCTCCCTCTCTCTCTCTCTCTTATCCACATATCCAGAAAAGCTGATCATCACTCCCACTGTCTTCACTCATCTTTCACCACCCTGCCTTTCTTCTCTCTCTGTCTTTCATTGATCTCTCTCTCTCATTGGACTCATCACTCTGCATTCTCTGCAGACAAAGAGCAACCACAGGATGACAATCACATTAGAGCACACAATCTATTTATGGCGTTGCCTCATATTTCCACTCTCCTCTCTCTCTCTCTCTCTCTCTCTCTCTCTCTCTCTCACACACACACACACACACACGGACACACACACTCCTTCATGCTGTCTCTTTTTTCTCGTACTCTGTGATAATATAAACGTAGGGATTTTAGTGGTAATGAGTTTTTAATGAAAAATGAATTATTTACAGTGGCTGGAGGACACAAGATAAAAAAGAGAGAAGAGCAGGTGATATCAAAGCTGTGAAAATCATGCCACCAAAGTTTATTAGAGTTTACATGCACTGATTGCTACTTAGATTGGAAAAGATGAACTTAAAAAAAATACACACACATTTTGTGTCAGACATCTGATCAGGGTATGGCTCTACTGATTTGCATTACAGTGTGGATTTGAAATGACGGTAATAGATTTTGCTTACACAAATGCTAGTTTGCATAGCTCAATATGCAGACACTGTTATGTACCAATGCTGACATTTCACAGAATGACTGACAGCTCTAATTCATGCTGTAACATTGAAACTACAATGGCAATTTAAAAAAATAATAATAAAATAAGCTGTTGCACATCAAAAAACGATGTGCACATACTTGCTGAGCTTTTGACCCCATCTCACAGTCTTCACCAGCAGAGGGAGTTACAGTTGACACGTAGGATGTAAAGCAGGTTTATATAAAGTCATGAGGAGGCGCTTGAAATTAGTCTTTCACAGTTTTAGAATGCAGTGTAAAGACAAATCAAAGGTGCTGGTGAGATGTCAGGTAGTTAAACACTACATCCAATGTGACTAGACATTTTTAGGATTACACACGTGTACAGCAGACCTACAAACTTTTCTCTTACCCTTTCTAATTGCATCATATACCATCACATGATCACTTTTGTCAGATAGTTCCAGCCTGTAAATATGATTTTCGGGCTGAATCTCAAATCCCGACAACTTTTTTTTTTTTTATGTCAGCATTAATACAAAGCCCACATTTTATTTAAATCCCCCTAAGTTCATAACTATAGGTGATGTTCTGAAGGGAGAAATCCAGTCAGGATTAGTGACAAACATGCTCAACATCTGCTGATGCACACTTCTTACTTTGGTTGTATTAGGACTGGATGGCATGTAAAAATGGCCCAGAGCCACATATTCCCACAGTACCTCCTACAAAAACCCTCTCTAAGTCCATGAAGCACATGTAGAGTAGACTGGCAAACTCCCATGACCCCTCAAGAAGCTTTCCCAAAATATCCCAAATATTCAACTCCTTTTTGTCTGCTTTCATCAGTTATCAGTTGTTGAATAAGTGACAATGCTGATGACAACTGAGAGCAGATGAAGTCCAAACAACTGGCTGATGTGACAGCAGATTAAGACTTCAGTGGTAGTATTTATATTCAATTATAGTTTTATTGTATTTGTGTTTTAGAACACCTTTAGTGTTTGGTAGCATTTGTTCTTGTGGGTCTCCAATGACTCCTTGGGGAAAAGGGTAAAATAGCTTTTTTTTTTTTTTTTTTTTACAGTTATTATTATAGTGAAACAACAAGTGTCAAAATACAGCTCATTAACTCAGCTTTGCACAGATAAATATAAAGAGGTTTGCTTACAATAAAATAATCATGCCAAATGATTTGCTATTATTTTCTTTAACATATTTTGGATTGTACACAGAATTCAAGCATACGTATTGAATCGAAAGAGCTCTGTTAAAGAAAAATTGCTAGTATGTATGTGGTGAAAGAGAGGAGCATCAATTCCCTGAAGAAATGGCATACAATGACGGTAATGGCAGGAGCAGAGAGTAATGAAGGAATTGATCTCTACTTGGCAGTGAGTGCTTGACATTTCAACCAAAGCTTTGAGCACCTAACTCCTCCCCCCTCCTATACCTAACTACCTCGCTCCCCTCTTTGTTTCTTTCTTTGACCCTGTAACATTTAATCAAGTTTGCTCCTCGCACTTTTCCTTCATCTAATAGACTGTTTCCACTTTTTCTCTCTGTTGATTCAAACTTTAATGGCTGTCTCTGTCTATCTGTCCTCACTGTAATATGTAGAACTGTTATATACTATATCTGCTGCCTCTCCTGCCTTTTCTTAACCTGCCACTTTCAGGTGCACTCACTTCTTTCTTTCTCTCTATCTCTCTCTCTTTTTTTCATTCAGTCACATTCACACAAACACGCACACACCTCAAGCCACTGGTCCCATGGGTCAGCCCATATTAGCTTACTTGTTAATACTTGGACGGCTCGCGATCAATACTTAATCAACAAGTAATGGGATTCCTCAGTCATCCCATATGATCTTTCAATAAAGACTTGAATCTGCCTCGACCAGACTCCCCCACCGTCCCCCACAACGTGCACAACCACCTCCCTCACACCTTCCATTGACGAGTGAGGGAAATAACAAGCGGGTGAGAGAGTCAGCTCTTGTTCTCACCATGCAGGTGAGGAAGGAGCTGCAGGCAAACTACACACTGCAGGTGCGCGTCAAATTAGAATTTCTTTTGCGTGACAATGAAGGCCTTATATACACTGTGTGATCACAGTAATCTTGCAGGTTTTGTTGCATGATACATAATATGAGATGGGCTTCATGAAATTTTAGTCTGTATCTTTGCAGAACAACAAAAAAATAATGCAAGGTGGAGTTGAAAGCTCAGATTAGCTGGTGGGTGGATTCACATATTTTTACTGTTAGATATATATATATATATATATATATATGTATATGTATATGTATATTCTCTTGACATAGCTTTTTGCTCAATACAACTAGTGATCTACAAAATACATTTGGAAAAGATAATAAGTGTTTTCTTTCACATGCAGATGAAGTTAATGACAACTACATTTACCATAATCCTCTGCTTTGGAACGTTTGGCAAAATCAGGTTGTCCCAACTAACCGCTGTCAATTAGTTTGAGTGATGTTATTTGAGCCAATCGGTTTGTTTGTAGAGCTGCGCTAGTAGCCAATCAGAGGACTCAAAGGAAAACTATTAAAAGGGGGGCGGGGAGAAAAACGCGCCAGAGAAGGTGTCTGTCACCACAAGTGCGGGAAAAGTACTGAATTAGTCGTTACAGTGGTTAATGTTTGCAGAATAATGTATTTTAATAGTATTGGCATAAGTATTACTCTGCAGTCAGAAGTCGTGTGTATTACACGGTTAAGTCACTGGATGTACAGAATGACACTGCAGCTTGGTTAAATGTGTTTGTTATTTTCAGTAGCTTTGAAAAACGTGAAAAACACGATTGCTTTAAGCTAGCATCGTCGTGAGGGACAGTTAGCTGTAAACTCCAGCCGCATCGTTGCCGAGAACTGTAGGAGTCACCATGCTAATTAGCACCTGTTAGCTATTAGCATACTGCTCACGAGGTCGGACTTTGCCCCTGGATCTGTGTCAGGGTGTGGACATCTCTCTATGTGTGTGTGTGTGTGTGTGTGTGTGTGTGTGTGCGCGCGCGTGCATGTGTGCGTGCGCGAGAGAGAGAGCCTGTTGCTGCATCACCTGTCCACTAGAGGTCTGCATGTGCTACATGGTGAGTAACTGTCAAATACAGACACATACACCTATTGGTCTTCAGTTTATTGCATATTTTTAAGTACTTACCAAGTACAATATATATATATATATATATGTGTGTGTGTGTGTGTGTGTGTGTGTGTGTGTGTGTGTTTTATCTAAGCATGTTGGTTTAACAATTAGATTTGATAATGGTGAATTTAAGTTTAAGAGAGTTACAGAGGATCCCAGCGTAAGAGGATATTTTACAAGAGAAACTACACAGAAGGTTGTCCTAGATATTTTATTTACTTCCCTTAAGGATGATTAACATTGTTTCTGGGGGAATGTTGTACTCACCTTGTATGAGTGACATAATCCCATAGTGGAGGCACTGTACTATTACCTTTATTTATATATATATATATATATATATATACACACACACACACACACACACACACACACACACACACACACATATGATACATATGTTTATCCGTAATATCAGCCTGTGTCAACAGGGTTTAGCCAGTTCAACATCAACTGCTAGGTTAAGTACTCAGGATCCTGTTTATAGTAGTCAGGTTTAATATTTTATTTCCAGTGACAAGGAGGAGTTACTTTACTTTGTTTGTGTTAATGCAAAACTTCTGCCTGCATATTACAGTATATTTATATTCAGTGGCTCCATCATTTTCCTTCATTTGTACCTCTCCATCTTCCGAACGCTGTGCACATCACAGTGTCTAACTTAAACTTAAGATTTAAGTTAGTACTGTACCATTTTGGAAAGGATCACTTATTTACTCCCCTGCCTCAGGTTTAGCTGTTACAAGAGTGCGTGTGTGAGGAAAAACATAAAGGCCATCCCGATTTTTCCACATCCTAAACAACCCAAAATGATGCAGATCCCCTTAACCCCCGTCCTTTCAGTTGCTGCTCTGCCACTGAAATGCACAATGAATTCCCAGTGCGTCCTCCTGACATGCGAGATACATAAATTTGTTGATCATCAGAGCAAACTTTTACAGCTCTTTTTTTTTTTTTTTTTTTTTTTTGACTGCAACAGAAATAGATGTGATAGCAGGTTTTCTATGATGAGGTTTAAAATGCAATTGAACTATTTTTGGAGTGGTTAGAAAGGATGAATTATAATCACTCTGGGGACCCCTTTAGAGAAATCAACTTTTGTATGAAATTTCTCAGATTTTGAATGGAGTGCTATGTAATGTGTTCCAGATATTCAAGCATCATCAACAGGTCAGCATCGTGGATTTGATTTATGGTTAAATTCACTCAAACCCTACAAATTTTCCTGTTAGCCTTGGTTGTTCTTTGTGGTTAGTGTTGAGTGGTTTGAATTCTAACACACTGTACTAAGAAGGTGAACATGGTAATTATCCCTGCTAAACATTAGCAGTATGTTGTGGTTTTCATGGCCATACACTCAGGATGTCTGGAAGCCTATAGTTTATTTGCTCTTGTCTGAATCCATCCCTGAATTGGAAACTATCTTTTCACATAGAAACCAGTTAAAAGGGAGCTAATGCAACTTTAAGATCACAGTAAACACATGAAGAACTTCATAACTCAAAAACACATTATCAGAAAGTAACATACTTCAATACCAGTCTTTATCAGACCTTTTTTTAAATCTCCAGCTCTTTTATGCAGAAAGCCTCTGGCTTGTGTGATCTCCAGGCTTACCGCTGTTCAGGTGGTCTGGACCTGCCGTTCAAAGGGTTGGAGCCCACAGCTGCAACAGTGTTCATCTATTCACAGTTTCTGAGGCTGCTTTAGCTGGTGGCGAGGAGACTGTCCTAGCTTCTAACTGAGCACCTTTTCTTCATACTTTGAAAATGTTACCAAGTCGCCCTTGAGCTTGATAGTTATTATCAGTCACACTCGTTAATGACAACTCTCCCCTGACAGATCTATGCATTTAGTGTGGTGCTAGGTTAGAATTTACTAACTCTGGTAAGTCCCAATGAGACTATTTTGGCAAGAACAACTTTTTAGAACCTTTAAAATGTGATATCACACAAACTCTGCTTTACTGTGCCACTCACATTATGTGCACATTTATAAATGTTGAAGCTACAGATCAATGCCAACCACTCCAGAGTTTGTTTGATTGGACTTGGGGCGTCCTCCTAAAAGGTCTTGGTGCAGTTGTGCTTGATCAAAGTTGTACATAACTCTGATTGTTTGAGTCATCGGAAATGAAAGATTTAGTGTTTTTGAAGCTTGGCCTAGAGCTTTGCATAAAAGTCAGGATATCAGGTTTTTCAAGTTTAGATTTAAACGTTTTGTGTATTTCTCCAACTTTGTGGAAATGTATTATTAGATTTCCCATCTATTCAAATTGGACTAAAGTCTAAATGTCTCCGGAAAAAGTTTTATTTCATCATTGTGTGGTTAAAGTAAGAAAACGTTCTCTTGTCACTCTAATTCACATCCTTGTAAGGTTTTCTCATTTTCTGAGGGAGTGGAATTATCCTCTCCTAATTCATCAATCATTTTATGACATCCTGGTTATTTTGTTTTTGTGAAAAGTTACTGGTCAAAACAATTGAAGCTGAACATCTTCAAGGATTTTTTTTTTTTTTTTTTTGTTAACATGAATGGTATACCACTGCTAAACGTTTGACCTCTTTAATTCTGCTGGCAAATAAATCTTTCCTGAGGATCCAGGCGTGTTTTCAAATGTTGCTCTCATTGTAGGCTGTTCTGAATAAGCGCATCAGCTAAATGCCTGAAAGGGGAAAAAAAAAAGAAAAGAAAAAAAGTAAAATGTAAATGCACTGTACAAAAAGCTGTATTGCTGTGTTAAGTTGAGCAGACTTGGACATGGTGCAGTGTGATAAATCCCAGCAGAGTTGCATGCTGAACAGCTTCAACCTGGCTGCAGCCAGCCATCTCTCTGTAAACAGGCTTTGTGTCACCATTGTCATATCGCAGCTCCATTAATATACATGAGAGTCTGAGGCCTACAAGATGCTTCAGAGAGAGCTGGCAGCCTCTCTCTCCTCTTTGTTACTATCACTTCTTCCCTGTCCCCCTCTCCCCTCCCTCCCTCCTTTTTTTCCACATTCTTTCTATCTCTTCCAATTTATTTGGCTCTTATACTTAAAGATGCCTTTTCCTTGCACCTTCTCACTTGTTTCTTTTTTTTTTCTTTTAGTACTCTCTAACCATTCTTTAAAAAACATTTCTATCTGTTACTTTTCTTTTCAATCTGACTTTGTTTTGAAGTAAACAGGTAGCTTATGGCAATGAGTATGAAATAATGTCATTATTATTATTAACAGTAACAGTGTGAGCAGAGGACTGGCTGGAGTCAGAAGCCTGATGATTTAAGACTAGATTAAAATAAATAAATAAAAAAAATGCAACTGACTGATGGGGAGGAGGTCTGAAAAGACAGTGGCAGAACTTCAATGATATTTAAAGAACAACAACCAGAGTTTTGATTGGCTTGGGGTACGCCCAGTGGAAACTATGTTTTTTTTTTTTTTTTTTCTATTTTTCCTTCCCCGCATCCTTTACTTGCTTTTTTTCTCAGCTTGTACTTCTGCTGTTGTTCCCATTTCTCTTCTCTCCAGCCTTCCCGTTTTCAGACCACCTTTTCTTTTCTCAACAGACCCTTTGCTTCCCAGACGCTTCTCTCTTCTTTCTTCGCTCAAATCTGATCCATCTCCCCCTATTTCGCTCTGCATCATTATACTGAAACGTCTCAAACCCTGGAACATGTGCGTTTCTTCTGCATATTTATTTATGTATACACTACAGATATATTTGTCAGTGTGCAGAGAACACAGACACAGAATATTGTTTTATTTTATTTTTTCTCTTTTGCTATGGACGCCCACTGTGACTCGTCTGTGTTATAGATGTATAAATGCTAAATGCATGTGTAGCTGCATTTATTTACAATGACTCCTACCGGTAGGCTACAGTATGTTACGTAACTCTGAATAATGTGGGAAAGAGATACTCTCTATCACTTCGTTTACTGCATTCTCTCTCTCTCTCTCTTCTCTCTCTTTTTTTTTTTTTTTACCCGCCCCCACACCTCTACCCTGTCAGATGGAGTGATTTATACATGGTGTGTTTCCCTCTCCTTATCTTTCTTCCCCCTCTCTCTTTATTCTTTCTTTCAGTCAGTTGCTGGTTGACAGTTCTCACTTCCTTCCTGTGTGTGTGTGTGTGTGTGTGTGTGTGTGTGTGTGTGTGTGTGTGTGTGTGTGTGTGTGTGTGTGTGTTTGCGTGCGTGCGTGCGTGGTCAGGAAGTGTGTACAGGCATATAGGAAGCCTGGTCAAGTGCAGAAGTGGTAGAGGTGAGATGCTGTTTCCGTGTGTGTGACCTCATATATCAACATTCTATCACGATCGCCGTCTGATTTACAGCGACTGTTCTAACAGATGCACACAGACATGTCGACCTACACGCTGCATGTGCGCCATTTCCTCTTTATTGAAGTTTAACACTGACCGATACACAAAAAATAAAAGTGTAAAAACAATCCTGTATGCCTCTATGTTAAATCTCCCAGTCTGTATGAGTTCTTTCTCATGTAAATGGTAAATGAATTCATTTGTATGGCACTTTTCTAGTCTTCATAATCACTCAAACTATTTTACTTGTGTTTGTATTCACGCACACACAATGTTTTGAAACCCCAACTTTCTGGTTATTGGACGACGTATTCTACCTGTTGAACAACAACTGTTACATTTTAGGATTTTAGAGTACACAAAGTCACACTGGCGTGTTTTTCAGTTTCAGCCGGGTATTTTTCTCATATCCCGTCATCCTCCTTATCTCACTCCTTTCCCTGCCTCCACTGTGTGATCCACGTGGTATTTGCCTCAGCCTTATCCTCTTGTTGAGCCTTCACTGTTGTGACAGACTGCAGTTGGTAATTAGAGACCCATAATTGTAAAAGTAGTCATACAAATACGGGTAGCTCGCTCCTTGGTTCATCTCAGTCTCTCACCTCTCACTCTTACAGTCGCTCCCAACAACCTCGCATGTACGTGAATTGTTGACACGAGCATGTGCGTCAAACTTTGTCAGCTGTAAGTAAAAATGAAAGTCATATTTAATTGTGACAATCACACCTTAGATTATTAAAGTATTGTATCACTGATGTCAGAAACACCTAGCATAACAAAAGTTGTCTTGAAATCTAAAGTAGTAAAACTGCATTCTGCCATAATACCTATGTTTTTGATGCCTTTCATATCAAGATTTTTACTCTCACTGTCAGGTAGTTATTTAGGTCATAGCTCAAGTTTAGTTCGTGTTGTAATGCAGTGGTTTCCAACCTTTTTTCCTCGACACCCTCCTTGCCTGTGTCCAAGACAACCCCCCTGCTTCTACCTGCATACACGCACTAAAAGAAAAAAGTGATTACAAACTTTTATTTGCAAAAAATAAACAGCAGTTGAAGGTTTTTGTTATTGTTCTCCTTGTTTTATTCTGTATATTGACAAATGTCTTCCTTTTCATCTCATCAGGTGTATCACAATATGCACAAATATAATTTTGGTAACCTCACAACCTCAGCACAGACCAGCCCCGTGCACCCCTTGAGATCTTGCGTGCCCCCAAAGGGGGGCATGGAACCCAGGTTGGGAACCAATGTTCTTATGGACTGAAATGTGAAATGTGTTTTTAATACTCTGCCACCTTCGTGGGGTGACTGGCTCAGGAGATAAAGTGTAGCCCTAATGAGAAGGTCTGTGATTTGATTCCTGGCTCCTCAGTTGTTCCTAAATTGACCCTCATGGCTGATCCATCAATGTGTGGTTGTGTTCTGTTGCTACACTGTGAATAGAAGCCGTATGAATATGTGTGAATGGGTGAAAGAGACTTAAAACATGACATAGTGTGTTACCAAAACGTGATTGTTAAGGTAGAAGAGTTGTATTCCACTAAATCATATTGTTCTGATCAAACTAAGAAATCACAGTTACAGAGATTCAATTAGATTGTTTTCACCGTATCTGTATTTTTATAACGGAATAATCACTTTTAGCAAGCACCAACAGTTCTATACATGTCAGTTTTACTGCAGCACAATGCTAGTCTTCCTATTGGCTGTAATTCTCTATTTCAGCTTATGACAACATGTTGTAGTAAAGTAGTTTGTATGCGACTGCAGTGTAATAATCACTAATGGTTGCTTTGAAGGGTTTGGTTTGTCTTGGCTGTACCTCTTTATTTAACCACAAACTTGATCACACACTCATAAAATCAGATAAAAAATATTCCTCCTGAACATCCAGTCTGTATTAAGCATATATTTTTCAATGCTGGAAATCCAATTCTGACAGTGTACCTTTTAAGGTTGAATGAAGCAGATCAGAGTTCAAGTACAATGACCCTTCATACAAGAACATTATTGAAATGTTTTTTTTTTTTTTTTGACAAAGGAAAACTTAACTCAAGGTTCACATACAAGTGGCACTTACAGACACATCACGTGTGGGGAGTTGATTCATCTACCTTTCGCTCAACTGTTTATTTCCATAGAATGTGTTGAATAATATAAGTTTCTTCAGAACTGAAAGTACTTGCAGGTGGCCTATCACAGTTTCCGCTTATATCATATAAAGTATTTGTGCTTCTGACGATCTTGTTTCACATATTTATGCTCATAAACGTGGATGTCTGTGCAGTGAGCCAGTTGATAACCAGTTAACCAGTTAATCAGATTAACCACAGTGAGGTCACTAATTCACGAAAAACTCTGAGTATCAAAGGACAAACGACCTATATGATCCCTTTTGGTTGGAGAACTTGTCTCAACTCAAGCTTATGATGTCAGTGGTGGTAATTACCAACTTCACCTTTTTCACAGCTTTTGTCTCTGGATTGGATATTGGATATTTTTTTATTTCATTTGTCATTAGTTTGGTTGATTTAAATGTATAAGAAGAGGAAGTATATAAACTTTCAGTGTTTCAGGATGAAATGCCTTTAAATCAGTTTTCTGAGTGGTATGATGTTGATGATTATGATTGTTTACGATGCACAGATCCAAACCTCTCCTACTCTGTTATTGTCCTGTATCAGTGTACTGTGTGTCTACCATCTGTTATTGTTATAATCAGCCATGAATATTGCAGTGGCTGCAGCACTTTAAATGGCATATATACCCTATGGATGTTGACATGCATCGGAGAAGTTATGTGCGCCAGAGATGCACTCTGTGTGTGTTTACAGTTGGCCCATTGATTTATAATTAACGTTGGGGTTAGTGCTCCAGCACATACACAGCTGGCCTGCTCTCTGGGGTCACAGCAATATGTTTGTGTGTATGCATGTGTGTCCTTGTATGTCTATCTTACTGAGGACGTGTCATTTTTATAGTCGGAGACTGTGGATATTTGGGCCTTTTGAAGAACTGTTTGAGGGTAAAGACTTGATTTTAGGGTAGTGTGTGTGTGTGTGTGTTAGTGTGTGTATGTGCGTGTGCGTACATGCATCTAAGCATATATTTTGCCTCCACTCATGACATTGAGCATATGTTCCTTTTTAAATAGGTTTATCTTGAGTGTTTGTATGCATAAGTGAGTGTGCATGCAGAGGGTAACCATGGTAACCCATTCAAACATCCATGCAGACCACAGACACTTCAGCCCCATCAAATGTATTGATTACAGTGCCCATGCGAATTAGATGGACACGTACACACACGTCCCTCAGTCAGCTGATAAAACCATTAGGCAGCACTCTTACTTCCATGCAAACTGCACATTAAAAATGATGTGATGGATGAATCTTTCTTATACAGTATATTTGTTAATATATATATATCTATATATACTGGACAGTATTCTGAGATGAAACTGAATGATTAAAACATTTGTCAAGTGTATAAAATTCCTCTGCCAAAATCACAGAAAAATAAGATCTGAAAATTGCGCACCTTGCCCAATCATGGAAAAGGCGCAGCCTCTCTCAAGTGTCAGATACCACTAAGGAAAAATGAATGCTCCATCAGACTGCTTTATTGCACTTATACAGCCATGTGTTTGAAGCAGTCCAGAGTCAGAAGACATGTTTTTCTCCAATTTATGCAAGCTGGAAATACATTTAAAAAGGTTTTTATCCTTTGGTTGTGTTTTTTTTTTTTTTTTTTTTTTTACTTGGCCACAATATAAATAAGGTCTATACCTTAACGTATTTTACATTAAAGGTTCATTTTATACACTTTATTATTTATTCATCCATTCAAATCATTGTAGCTGTAGCAAATAAGGTCTAATGCCAATTTTACTTTTATACCCATCAAGGAAACCGTGATGTCTCCATTGTAATGTTTATGATACCTTTGAATATGAAATTTCAAAATATATATAATTGCTACATTAATACACAAGTCTTAACCATTAATTAGAAGCTAGTTTAGGACTTAGCACTGTAGCGTCGTAGTGAGAAAATCTCTGCGTACCCCAGATTCTTCCAAGAGTCCAAAGACATCCGAGCTGTCTTTGAAGAGCCTCGTTCTTCCAGGTCATACCAGGGAACTGGACTGAAACTACAGTGTTTGTTTACTGTGGAGTGGACACTAGAGGTCTTAGTGTTCCAATGGTGTCATTGGTTATAGTAACAATGATCGTTTGGGAGCTCCTGGTTATCATAACAATAATTGTTAAAATGAGCTGAGATCAATTGATCACAATTGTTTTTCCTACCAGAGGCACATAACTTGTCTTTTTGGCGGAGACTATAGGACAACACTGTAGGTGGGAGACAGATAACGTTGCGGGCTTCCTCCTCTGTTGAGGGATGGTTTCTCTATATTACTATAGATGGCTTCTTTTACTCCCTTTCCAACCATCTATCTTCTCTGTCCAAGACTCTGTCCAAGATGTTTTTAAGGGGATGCTCTTTCTACTTCAGATGTAGATGGACAGATGAGTCTTGGCCTGAGCAGTTGTCTGCTACTCCTGTGTTGGATTTGTTTAGTTTCCTCATGCTATCCTTCATGCATTGGACTTAATAAACCAGGTTGCTGTTCAGGGATTTGATGTCCATTGAAAACATTTCTGATATTTTGGTCACAAGGCGCTCAAAATTTGTGCCTTCTTCATGTGTTGGTGCTCTTCCTCCTGACCCTGGTGGATATACTGTCTGCTCTTCGTTGCAAAATTCCAAGGTCCACTGACCTGTGTTCCAAGTTTGGGATTACCTTCTCTTTCTTAATCGCAAATTAAGTCTTCAACATTTGGCCAAAAATGATGTTCGTCTTGTAGTACAATTGCAGGGAAATGCAAGTCAGTTTGGATGGATGAATGTTTTTTTTTTTTTTTTTGGTGCATTTATGTTGTTTTGTTTACAGTATGTGTACATACTTGTGTACATGCACTTAAAATGTCAAATGTTGCTTTGTCCATGTTGTTTACAGCTCAGACATTGTCTCAAACTGAGACCTTTTGACAAGCTTCGCTTATCCGTAGGTACGATGCAGTCCAAAGGACTAGAGGAGGTCCTTCAGTGGATTTTATGATTTTAATTAACTTGCTTATTCAATCCGACAATGACAACAGACTACTGACATCAACAGTGATCAGACCAACACTGTAAACATAACCTCTGATGGGATTTTGTATTTCTTAGCTGCTGCAACAAAATATGTACATAAATATTGTATATTATTTTATGGTTTTCTTTTAAAAGCTGCAGGTTGAATATATATAATGTGAGAAGGCTCAGGTGACTGTTGGTCTAAAGTGTTGTAGTTCTAGCTTGTGGCTCTGTTGCACAATATAACTGCATTTAACATCATCATTCAATCACACAAAGTGTCTTGTTTGTATTTTCTTCTGTTGAAATGAGTAGTTATATTTGTTGTGTTATGGGTCAAAACCGACTGCATTTATCTTCCTGACAAAAAAAAACAAAAGCAAACAAAACAAAGAGAAATGTCTGTTTAATTTTGAAAAACGACACATTATTTTGGTCAGTATCACGAGACTTATGAGTGAGACGAGAGAAAAAGTGTGTGTGTGTGAGTGAACTGAATTCAAGTGAACGTGCTTGAACATTCTTGGCATCAAACATAATTTAGAATGTATTACATAATAGGACCATACTATTATTAAAGGGCTTTTAGGGCTATTTATATTAATATACTAGAGTGTTTGGAAACAAGTTCTTTGTATTTATTGGCATAAACAACCATTGACCACTAGGTCAAAATTGACTCTGAACAGCTTGTAAATAATTTGTGTAAAAAAGAGAGAATGAAAGAAAGGAATTTGTTGTTTTAAGCAGGTCACTGTGGTGGATATAATGATTTTTTTAGGGTTTATTTCACACATTTATATTTCAAAAAGGCATTAATGTGTCCTTGACAGAATTGGATGGTTGAAAAAATAGACTTAGATTGTGATTTTTGCAATTGGAAATGAAATGAAATGGTAAAATTATAATTATTTAGTTAAGTTATTGTCTTGACTTGGTGAATTACTTTTCCACTGAGGCAAAAGCTGGAATCAGATGATATGAGACCTAAAATCTAGATCTAAGGTGATGAGGACATTTATAGAGGTCTGGCTGTGACGGACATTAGAAGATCAGACGCCACTTTAAAGACAGTGTCCTGTTGATTGATTAGGCTAAATTTTATGTGATGTGTGTGAAGACCAACACTGGGAAAGGGGCTTCTATTTTCAAATCATGGAAGCAAACACTCTTATAGTGTTGTCAGCTGCTTTGTACTTTCCAAACACCTTAAACAAAATTTTGTCATTATTACAACAGGTGTTGACAGGTAGCATCAGTTAGCCCACAGGCTGCTGCATCTCTGCTATCTGCCGGTCCTATCGATGAAAACTGCCAAATATAACAATTATCATCCATAGTTGATGAGCAGACGCATCACTGTGAGACGTGAGCTGCTCGTGCATCTGCTCTAACCAGTTTACACGGTCACCAAAATTTTAACACTGGCCTAGGAGACGTTTATGTCCTGCTCCAACTGAAGAGACCTCAGCTTCATAGAACCAATATGGATTCTCCTCACAGTCACTGAGAGATGCACCAACTTGTTGCCACTGTGAGGAACTCTGGCGCGGGGGTGTTATGAGAGTTTGTCTAGAAGAAACATGCACCTTCATTAGAACTTGAGATAAAATGAAATATATCTTTTCTTTCAACAATTGGAAGACTGCAGTAGTTTGTACAATAGTAATTCTGTGTGGAAAGTGTGGTGATAGACATAGAGGCAAACTCACGCTGGCACAGGGAGAACATGTAAACTCTACACAGAAAGACTCTCGTCAGCCAGTTTGAAGTTTGAACTGTCAGAACCTGCTTGAAACAGATATTATTGATGGAAGTTTCCCTGTGACTATATGAATACAAACAGGTCTGTGCGTTAATGATTAGCTCCTGCTGAGTGCATGAACCGTGTTTTGCGATATCAAAATAACTCTATTGTAGCATCTCTATTGCTCTCTGTCTCTCTCTCTCTCTCTCTCACACACACACACACACAGTGAGAAGCCCCGCATGACCACTTAATCCTCCTCAGTCTCCTCTCTCCACACTACATTGCTCTGCACTCACTGTTTACCCTCACTGCCTCTTCTCTGCCCCACTTCTTTCTCTCTCTCTTAATCTCTCTCTTTTTTCTCTCACTCTCTCTCCCTCTGCCTCCTTTTCTTTTTACTTTTACCCTCTCCACTCTCACTGACCTGTCATCTCTCCATCTGATCTCATCTGCTCCTTCTTATAAGGTCATCCCTCCTCTCTCCACCGCTGTAATTTCTTAGGGAGCGAAGGGCAGCGAGGGGCCCTTTCCCTTTGATTCATCTCTCCATCGGGAGGCGAACGGCCCGGGTGTGCGAGGTGACACACTGGATTAGGGTGTTGCATTCAGTCTAGATGTGGGGTCATCTGTGGGGGTCCTCGGGGGGGCCGCTCTGTGGATTGTCACCCACTGATCTGTCATGGCCAGCCAAAACACATTTCAAGGCCCTTTTTGATCCGCCCTAACACTCCCCACAGGCTGCACGCTCATGCACGCCACATACCCACGTACGAGCACATTCATGCAAACATTTTAATAAGGTCAGTTGGAGTTCTGCGCGATGATCCCAGGACACCTTCAGACAGTCGTTCCATTGTATCCTACTTAAAACTTTTAGTCAAAGCCGTCCTCACAAAGATGAAGAAAGACAATTGTTTGAGATTTTAGCTATTAGCTCAGTTCTTCTTCAAAGAAACAGAAAACCTTGCATGCAGTATTATTCAATTACTCTCCCTGTCTGCTGTTGACCATTACTGTTTTCAAAATCCCCCTCACTTCAGGGAAACCACAACCAGCTCTGACCTTGTGACTTAACACACTAAAAATGGCCACGTTCTGACAAAGACTCTTTTGCTGTGAATAATAAAATGTAATTATCTACAGAATATGTTTAAACTATCCACATATTAGTTACAAATTTGTTAGCACAAGTTGAAAATATTTAATCTTTAATGATAATTTCACCTGACCAGCGGCCTATTAACTATATGCAACACCAAGATTTGAGAGTGAACTGAATTGATTGAGACCAATAACCATGATTTCTGTTTTGTCTGAATTTAGCTGCAAAATGTTTTGTGACAAGCAATCAGACATTAATGTAGAATTTGTACACCTATATAATTTTTTTTCCTTCTAAACATTCTGTGAATGTCCATTGCATCTGGGCATTTTCCATCTGGTGATGAAGCTCATGTGATGCAATCAAAAGTTTCAGAGCAGCTATTAAAGAACCTTTGTGGTGAGATTAGAGACACTGACCTGCAACATTCAATTGCCCAGATCTGCTGAGTGACGCTTGAATAAGTCCTACAGATTTCTTTGTGCCTTCTCCATATTGAACTTATTCTTCCCTCCTTTCATTTAGTCACATGAATAATGGTTGAGACAAGACAAGATACACCTTAATGCATTGGATGGTATGACAGGATTAACAAGGCAAAACATGTAGTGAATATTGGCGAGGGGGGTGGGGGGTTGTCGGCTGTAATGAATGCACTTTTTTATGTTTTACAGAGAGTGCAGGACCGTGTGTAGTGTGTGATTTCAGTGTGTATGTAGGTGTTGGTGTCTGTGTAAGTGTACAGTAGCGCGGTGGGGTGTGTGAAATAAAAACCAATAAATTAATTAATATAAAAAGAAAGAGGACTCGCTGAGTTTACTTGAAAACCACCACACAATGTGGCTGAAGATATGTGGGAACATCCTACCCCCCTCAACAACCCCCACCCGCTCCCCCAATCCTAATTAGTGTGTTCAGCTGCCTCAGCCACATCCATTGCTGACAGGTGCATAACATCAAGCATAGTTGCCATGCAATCTCGATTAATTAACACATGCTGAAATATGGATTGTGCTGAAGAGCTGAGTGGCTTTCAACTTTACACTGTCTTTAATAAGTCAGTTTGTCAAATTTCCGCTCCTCCGGTATCTCCTACCTTGTCAGTAGGAACTTGTGTCCAGGCAAGTGAAGAGAGAGAGACAAAGAGAGAGGGCTACTTAAAAAATATAACAGATTTTATATTTAGATCATCACAAGTATACTCGCAGTATGTAGAAGTGTTAGTGTGTGGCAGCATGTTAACAGAACACTTGCTGCTGCGGGAGGTTTTCAGGCACAGTACTGTGGTGTAGGTCACCTGTGAACCACATGCAGCCGACGTAGTTATGTAAGCAAAATGCAGGAAAAAAGACCTTAAGCATCAGTTTATAACAGAAGGAAAACTCAAGGTGTTACACAGAGAATGATTAAAACGGGACCCTATATGTTCCATGGGTATGTGAAAAGGATGACAAAAAAAGCTCTTCTGTTTAACGGTACATTAATACCAGTGTGTGTTTGTGTGTGTATAGACCCCTTTGCATGTTTGTACATAAAAGGAAGGTTGCTAGGGTGCGCACGCAGCTTGGGGGCAGAAAAACTGGTGCTGCCCAGCGCTGACCGGCATTCTGAACTGTCAAGACTATGCATATTCATTATCGTGAAAAGATCGAGAATGTTATTTACCGTATTGAATAATATAAGACGGTATTTTTTCCCTAGAAAAAAGTCTGAAAAAGTCGGGTCATCTTATATTTGGGGTCCAGAGACCCGGGGGTTTAAACCAACAAGTGGCGTCAAATGAGTCAGAGCTGCTTCTTCTCACTCACACACACCAGTGACCTGGAGAGATGCGACTGCGACACGGAGACTCACTAGAAAACTAGAAAAGTGGCTCAAATGTTGAGGAAGTTAACAAACATCAGAGGAGACACAGTTTCAACATCGGGCCAGTGATAACTTTCCTCCGCGCATTACGGCTCCCAAGTTGTTGGTAGCAGTAATGCTAATGCTAAGGTGAGCTAAGTTAGAGTTCAGAGAGAGCAAGCCTTTACCTTTCCATCTTTGCTTCACAATTCTGGCTTTTTTTTTTTTTTTGTGTATATAAACAACGAATACACAAAATCCGGACTACCGTAGCTGAGTGACGCCTCTCCTACAAATAAAAATGCATGCGTTTGTTTACTACCCAACCTAACTTTAATGCTCGATTTAATGCTCGATTGTCAAAAATACTGAACAGATTGCATTCCATATGTTGCTGGATGTATCGGACATTTTTAAAAGACACAGGTTTTGTGAGCAGCACCAGTGTGTGGTTTTTCTGACCCCACACACTGCGTGTGCAACTACATATGACGTTTGAATGTCATAGACTGTGAAGGGGCCTATAGACACGTACAGATACGATGTATAGTTCTAGTTCAATCAGGAGAAAGTTTCTGAGTGAAACTAGAATTATTGCCTTGTGGTTGTATTCCTCTTCTAACCAGTTAAATTCAAAAAATGTTGTGCGCCATCACTCACTGTGACCTTGACCTTTTGACCTTTAACCAAAAAAAATCTTCTGTCTAAATAAATGTTTTACCAGAATGTGTAGCAATCCTCTCAGTGTGGTCCTGATAAATCACATTCAAAAAAGTGATTATACACTGTTTTTGACGGGAGTTTAAAAAGTTGAGCTCATGGTCAGTTATGTTAACCCTGTAAAACCCAGACATAGTAAAACATAAAAAATGCGACCTCTTAGATGGTGTTGTAGGAGGCCTTTGGAGATGAAAATCAAGTGTTTACAACAAAGTTATGTTTTTGTAAGGTTTTATGGGAGTTTTAATTTTTTATTGGGTGAAGTCGGTAGCAGTATGTCCTGTAGTCTGTTTGTACTCATTGTCTGAACAGAAAAGTACAAAAGTTTGGTTCATTTGCATGGTTGAGTGCTTATTACTTAGTCCCAGACAGTATATAACATGAATAATAATAAATAAGATCGACATTAGTCATATTTTTACGAATAGCGATTTTATTTAAAAACGATAAATAAATGAAAAAACAGGAACACGTGCAAGGCAAGCATGTGCATGCATGTAGAAAACAGGTGGGGGATGGGGGGGTGGAGGATGGCTGCTTGTTGTCACCGTCCGTGTTTCTGGGCTACCTGAAGATGGTCGTCCTCTTTTTGGAGTTTTGGAGATGTTGTGTTTCACCTCCACTCTGTAGCCAAAGGTTCCTCTCCCCTTCTTCTTCAAGATCTTATCATCTTCAAGGTTGCAGTTGGGTCGGTGCACCTGCCTGGCTGTTCTCATATAATGGATTTCACTATCAAGGAGCTTCTCTATCAGTGGAACAGATTATAATAATAGATTTTATAGTTCTGACCTTCTGGCAGTGTTGAAGTAAGCTTTATCACAACATCACCTGACAAACCAAATTCAGAATTGCCTCGTATTACGTTGTCTCACATTATGCCAGATGTTCCAGCTCTCACCCATACTTTGAAACCCGATCCATGTGGCTTTCCTCTCTGGATTTAGGATGATCTTTAGGATGATAATTTCACATTCCTGAACATTCTCACCTGTTTCACAACAATGCAACAGGCATCGTCCAATATCCCCCCAGAACTAACTACTTTGACTATGAATTGAGCCAAAATAATGGGCACGTGTACAAACAGAATGAGAAACTGAACTGGTGAAGGTGATTACTATAACATTATAAGCAGTAGAAAGTGATATGCTATTGCAATATATTTTTGTAATTTAGCTTCTACTACAATGGGTTCCAAATAGTATTGGATTGGAAATTAAAGTAAAAATAAATATACAGCCTACATAATATATAATAGGGCCTTGAATGTGTAGAAAATATATGTAGTTTAAAATATATTGTGAAAAATAGAAAATCCCTGTTAAAATGTCTATTTAGACTACACTTAGCCAGGTATGTTGTAAACTTACAACATGGCTATTTTTACTACTGCACTTTCCCAGTGTTGTACAATTACAACAAATATACAACATGCTCTAATTTACATTTGAGGAATATATTTCACCATAACCACATATGTACATGTTCTAGTCAGTGTAACCAAAAAAATATTACAGGAATTTTACTCGCTTAAATCTGGTAAATCCAGTCCAACGCAACAAAGTGTTGTTGCTCAGCCAAAGTTTTGCAGCTTGTGAAAGTTCGGAACCTGTGGGCCGGACTTATCAAATGTCCTATCCAATAGTGTTGTGAGACTGAACTATAGTACTCAATGACTATGTTAATGTGAAAAAAACAACACTTTTATATTTTTTTTTTTTTTTTTTTTAGAAAAAATAAAAATGTAATTCTTCAGCATGGGGTCTTACAGTGTTAATTTGTGATCAGGGTGATCCTTTAGAAGAAAAAATTTAATGTTAAAAGGTGACTTAAAAACACTATAAAAAGTTGAAACTTTAATAGTTGTTCTAATAGTTTAGTTCTAGTTCTTTTAGTAAGTAGGCTCAATCAGTCACTCTGGGTTTGATTGGTCCACCGTTTGCATGTAAACATATGCAAAAGCGTTTTTTGCAATTTTTGGTTAGTTTATTTAGTAACACTGGAAAAGATATGGTCCAGAAGAATTTTCGGTGTATGTTCTATGTTGTGGTCTCAGCATGTAATGAACCTGTATTGTATTCGTATGTGAACTGTGCAAACGTTTCATTCAAATAAAATTTCAAATTGTAGAAAACACGCGAAACCACACTGGTGATTATTTCTCCCAGATTTTCAGAAGAGCAACGACCAGATGTCCTGAAATTCCTTCTCACTACTCCTCAAATTATGTGCTCACAAGAGTAAAGTGTCACTATGGTCTCGACCTATGACCACCTAAATGTAATCACTTCATCATTGAGTCTAATTGATTCGTTTCTGTCAAACTTGTACTGGTTCCCTCAAGGGGGTCTTGATCTGTCACGTTGAAAGGGCCAACAACATGTTTTACAAGATTAAAATGACCTTTGACCACTAAAATTAATCAGTTTTTTCTTGAGTTAAAGTGAACATTTGTGCCAAATTTGAAGTTCCCTCAAGGCGTTCTTGAGATATTTACGAAATTGGGATGCGGCCTCTGGCCTCAGCTATCGCCGAGGCACGGGGTTGATGAGTGTAACGGCAACTTCCAGTGAAATGAGAACTGACAGCAAAGGAGAGGAGAACAGATTTAAAGTTTGACAACAACAACGTGACTGGCTGATTGAGATCTGATATGACAAAATCTGATTGATTTAGGCAAAACACCCTTTGGCAGCAGCACTAGAAAGAGGAAAGAGAGAAGAGTGAGTCTCCTGCACTGTTTTTAGGGAAAATGCAATTTCCATTTTCATGTATGGAGGTAATGATGCATAAGTAATGACTTAATTTATTTGATGTTTCTATATATGCATTGATGTTACTCGCACGTCATCTCTGGTGTGTATTTTTAGCTCTGCATTTACTTATGTGACTGTGTTCTCCAGGATGTGTATGAGTGGATATGCGCATGTGACTTGTGGCTCAAAAGAGTGCAAGTGTACTTAAAGGTGCATTACAGGTCTCAGGCTAATCTGCAGTGATAGCTAAAGTGCTCTGTGTCGACCACAGGAGACTGTGTGTGTGCATGTGAGTGTGTGTGCATCTGTGTGTGTGTGTGTGTATGTGTGTGTGTTTGTCAGCTTCTGTTTTTGGGGGAAAGCACTGAGAAGACAGACTATGATGTGTCCAGTATAGCCACACATTATTCAGCATAAATTTTGTATTGGGCTGCGAGTCTCCTGGTCTTCACATGTGCAAAGGGATGGAGAGACTGAGGCCGGGGTGGAGAGCACTTCAGTTCATAGAGCTGTAGAAGTGGGGGACAGATGGTGGGAAGGAGACTGAGGAGGGGATCTGTGGATAAAGACAGAAGTAAGAGAAGAAGGTGGAGTCAGATATGAACGGTTAGAGAATATGAGAGAGTAGCAGATTCTTCTTGTTTCTGTCTTGTCTCCTCAGCATCTATTTATTCATATGTGCTCTAAGTTGTAAATGTTTATCACTGCCAACACCTGAGGTCACATGTGGATATAAGTGTGTATATAATCTATATTTTCTTTGCCTATGTGATATTCACATTTCTTCTCATTTTTGTTTTTCTGTACTGTTTTTTATGTAGACACTGTATGTACTCTGTGTATTTATGAATATTTTTATGTATATTGTGCTAAATTTATGCAAGAAACATCCTAGTTGGACTGGACGGATGCTTCTTCCCGATCTTTAAAACCAGTCCTAATCCTCGCAATATTCAACTCGGTTCAACTCTGTGTGTGTGCCATGCAGCAACCAATAACTCCAACAATAGGCTTGTCCACTATTTTCATAGTGATGTTAGCAGAAGTTCAACTCTGATGGGCTTTTGTGATATGTCCGTGCCTTTGCATCTCTGCTTTTCTTGCCACAAATTCACAGTCGTTCACATCTTTTCCCTGATTTTGTTTGTAGTCATGCTGGTGACTGAATAAGTCAAATGCACTACCTCCAGTGGCGATTGTGGAGGGCTGTGGTCATAGGCAGGTGAAGGTGAGCAGATGTGTATTAAAGTGTGTGTTACTTTGTTAGGTAAGTCATAGAGGTTGCTATTGCATTTGTTAAGTTGGACAAGAGGTTGGATGAGTGTGAGCTGGATGAGCGGAGGACGTGGAGTGTTGCAGAAGAGTGATGTTTGGGAGGTAGAACAGAGCAGCCTGTCAGCTGGGAAACCTTCTTAGCCATGATGTAGCTTTGACTACTTATAAAAAATCTAGTGACCAACCCATTTCCAGTTTGCTTCATACGGCTCATGTGCACATTTAGCTGTAGTCCTGCACATCCAGCCTTCTCTCCACATCATCGTGTATTTTGTGGAGGAAGGTTAGGGTTATAACTATTTTCTGTGGAATTTCCTACCGAGTGTATGTTTTCTGTTGTCTGATTGGCCATTCAAACATAATAATCCCACAGACAGGCTCAACTGTGAATGAAATAATAGATATAGTGTAAGAAACAACCATTGTCATGTTCATATTTTTCCAATGAAAATGCACATTTGTACATTTATATGCTGCTACTGTATGTACAATATATATGTGTGTAATGTAAATGCATGTCAACTCAGATGATCTTTTGTATGTTTATACTAGTTTATGTAAAAGAACATGAGAACATAGAGATATTGCGTATGCACGTGTGTGTGTGTGTGTGACTGGGCTGCGGAGGTTAGTCCAGGCCGCAGCGGTGTTGGAGACCTATTTTAATTCTTAACTAGATGTCCATGATTTATTAATTTGTGTTTGAAATAACAATTACCGTGTCAGAAGGGATCAGGCCGAAGCCTTAATTGCAACGGAAAACATACTTAATGTGGAACTTGCCCCAACCGAAGCACACTCGTGACATCCCCAACAGACCTGGGAAAATGTCTCTTCCTCCGCATCCGTGACTTTGCATTACACGGTATGTATGTAAATCGGAGCATGAATGTCAGTGCCGCTTCCACGTCAGGCTCATACGAGTTATATGTTGCCATATGTGCATTATTCAGCAGCAGCTCCATCCTCGTATGAACTTAAATTCTCCTTGTCAAACATTACCATGTCTGCATCATCTCACAATTTTCCATTTTTTTAATTTTAATTTCTTGGTGTAAATTCGGAAACCGTGGGTCCTGCAATTTGTCTGGAAGTTACTTTGACAAGTGCATCGTATTTAAACATTATTTCAGATCAAACACAACCCCAAAGGCAGCAGCACTCCCTGACAGTAGCGACCCCTCCCCCACCAAACAGGACAATATACCATGTGGACTTGCAGATCCTGCTGAGAAATGGCTCGAGGAACATGGCAAAGAGCCCAAAGTGTTGACCAAAACTTCCCAACTGGGTTGAGCATTCATGGAATGTGCCAGAAAAAGCCAGACCCATGGAGGCCTTACCCACAACCCATAGGACCCTGTGAATCTGTTGCCACTGTTTCAGTGCCAGACACGACAGGACACCGCCAGAGGCCCCCGTGTCAATGACATGACGGGTCAGAGCTGTTATGGTCTGAGAGGTACCTCCACAATAAGATGCAGGTTGATTTCATGTTGTGGTTGAACAATGAAGACATCAAATAGATTGAAATAGATAGAAATGCAGTAATGCAAAAAAGCAAAAAAAAAAAAAAAAGACAGTATAAAAACATAAAAAACATCTCACAAAAATGTGCTGTAGTCCTGTGGAAAATGAGAACAGTACATTTTAGTGATGAGTTGCCTGGCAGAGGGAGATGGGAGATTTGATAGAAATAGTAAATAGTCCAGTAGACAGATGAGTCACATGGCAGTCAGCAGGAATTACTTCCTGTACCAGTTACTGACGCAGCAAGGCTGAGTGAGTCTGCAGCTGAAGGCACTTTTTAGTTTGTTCAGATTTTTATGAAGCTTGTATGACACATTGTCCATGATTGTCCGCTAACATTTTATCCTCAACCACTTCCTCCAGAGTGGCAGGTTTGGACACCACCATTTTAATAGTCTGGTTGGGTCCCTACCTTGATGATAAAACAGCTGGAGTGTGCAGCTGGATTGCACACACTGAAGAACCTGAGCCTCGTGAGAAAGAAGAGCCAGCTCAGGCTGACAGTCTTTGAGTTTGATTCCTAATGCCACCTCAGAGTGCTCTACTCCTCCACATACCCCACGATGGCAGGGTCATCAGAAAGTTTCTGTAGATGACAAGAAAATAAATATTTTGTGCGAAAAATACAGGTTTTAATACACAATTTCTTCATTTTAATGCCCAACACTTGATTACTTCTAAAACAAAATTCTTCTCCCGGTCAACTTAACACCACTAGAATGTAGGAAACGTCTCATTTGGCCAATTTGGTTAGCATCCATCTTTATGAGGATTACCCACTATCACTTAGCGGTCCTTAAACAACTATTTCCTTCTACAACCTCAGTGCGACGGTTGCTAATGGCATCGGTAATGAGGCTGACCTGTAGGGCCTCGTCTAATTTACAGAGCCCGTTAAGTGACTCAATGATTTTTAAAGGTAATCTTTAAAAGCCATGTAAGGCTCGGAGAAAGTTGTCGGGGAGGCGCATGAGAGCGAGTAGTTAGAGCTGCAGAGGCTTTTAAAGAGTTGGTGAAGAGTGGCAGCGACTTTTCAATGACTTGATGTTCCGTAGTTTTGTATTATCCATAGAGGGAGTTGAGAGAAATGTTTCCACTTTTGAAAAAGTGTGCGTATGCTTACTTTTCTGTCACTTGCTCATGTATTTCAACACACACACACACACACACACACACACACACACACACACACACACACACACACACACACACACACACACACACACACAGAAACACTCAAATATCCCCATTCCTTTTCTCATAACTCTCTTTTCTGTCTCTCCTCTGTCTGTACTTCTGAAGGAATTCTCCATCCATCTAATTCCCCTCCTGGTTCTTTTATATTAAGGCTGGGCCCCGCTCGTATTCCATGTCAAAGGCTTTCTCTTTTATTGAACATCAAATCCTCTGTGTCTCGCCTGGCACTCTCTTCTCCCCCGCTCGACACTATGCATATTCAGAAGCCGGCGGCCGCGCTATAAGGGCGGCTAGCCTTCCAAAATCCACGATTGTGGGCATTAGCGTTGCAATAACACTACATGAATAGCCGGCACGCTTTATATTTAGGTGTTAAGTCAACCGTGGTGTAGCCAAGATTGAGGCTGCTTGCGTGGAAGTACGTGGGGAGAAGCAGACTTTCTCCTTTCTGGTGATATCCTCCCTTTTATTTTTATTTTAATTCTCTCACTATCTGTTTCAGAGGCCTCTACTCTCAGGGGGTGGCGCTTGGTGTCCAAAAGTTCCAGCAAAGCTTGGGATGTTTTTTTTTTTTTTTTTTTTTCCCATGCACGAAGCTGCCCCACTGTGACACTTTGCATACTGATTTGAGCTTTACTGCTGACTTGAAGGGAGAAACGAGGAAAGAAGTGACTGCTGTAATCGGGCTTTAATGTGCAAGACTCACTGTCAAAAATAAAAACCTCAGCGGAGATAATATTAGGATAAAAAGGACTCAGTTGCTTCTTTGCATCTTGGTTATTTTCTACATTCCATTAATCTTATATTTTTTTTCCACCATTATTAGAATTTAATTGATCAGGTTGAATTGAACGGTTACATTTTCTATCCGTTTAAAACAATTTATACATAGAATATATCTTTCACAATCATATTTTTCTGATAAACTAAAAATCGACAGGAAAAAAGCGTTCATATTGTGCATCGTGATTCTGCTTCCTGATTGTAAAAGTGTTGCAACTGTGTATTTTCACTTTGTCACATGTACATCATGATGTGTATATTTTCTCTGTCTCCCTTGGGTCTGTGTCTCTGTTCCCTTTCTATGTATTTTACCATCTCTCTGCTTATTCTATGAGTGTGCCTTGTCAAAATATTATTGCCGTCTATTCCCACTGTTTTCTGGCCTCCCTTCAGGTCCCATCTCATCTGATGTAAAATGCAGAAGGAGACAGGAACAGAGGAAATAGAGAATGAGAGAGAGAAAGAGCTATACATACATCCTAAACTGAGGCATGACTAAAGACGAGGGGAATCCAGTAACCAAGTAGAGAAAGAGAAGGTCGGATGAATAGAAAGAGTAGAGTGAGTGGAGGGACTTTTGAGGACATAAGTGTGGAGAAATGATGGATAAGAAGTAGAAAATGGATTGAGGAATAAAGAAAGTAATGGAACAAATAATAACACGTATGAAAACCTCTGCTCCAACACGGTATTTACACTGTACTTTACTTTTTAGACCCATGTTCCAGCCACTTTATAAACTGTTTTATACTTACAAAAAAACATATATTTTATTAATGTGCACATGTAGGGAACATACTTCTCACATGTTCTAGTTTATGTAATTCTGAAGCAGAAAAATGGAATGGGAAAGGTTCAAAGAAAAGCCAGAAAGGTAGAGGAACTAAAGGAAGCATGAGCAAAAGATGACATGACAGGTGAGTAGAAATAAGAGATAAGAAGGAGGAGTACAATAAAGCACGGAAACCCTAAATGTAACAACTAGAAATAGAGAAAATAGAGTGGAGGTGGAGGAACATGTTGAGGAGCAGAAGGAGCAGTGGAAGGAAATAAGGAGCGGAGTGGAGCAGTGAATAGAGAGGAAGACACAGCAGGATAAAAGAAGGAATGAAGGAAGGAAATTAAAAAAAAAAAAAAAAAACAATAAAGCCAAGAAGTGTTTATTTTAGTGCACTTTTCTGTTCAGACTTTCCTACTAATTCACTGTGTGTGTATGTGTGTGTGTTGCGATGTGACGGCATCAAGCAACCTGGCATGCCTTTTTAATTCCACTGAGTAAATAATGCATCCGCCACAGTCCATAATTTATGTAAGTGGACATGCAATCAGTTCAGATTAACGTGCACAATGCTCTGCGAGTGAGTGAGTGTGTGTGTGTGTGTGTGTGTGTGTGTGTGTGTGTGTGTGTGTTTGCACATTTGAGTGTGTGCGTGCGTGTACATGTGCATGTCCGTGAGGCAAAGGAATAGCTAAAACATGACAGGTCACTGACTTTCTCCTCGTGTAGCCGTTTCCCACTTTGTTCCTCTCTTGGCTCCTCCTTTTTTTTTTTTTTTTTTTTTTTCCTGTTTTTTTCTCCATTTAAAGGGAAAATCTGAAACATTTTTACAAAATAATGTTCTGTGTTTAAGTGCAAGTAAATTTCATATCCATTCTTTCACACTAAAAGTTTGAATACTGACACCAGTGAAGCTGGTCAACTGATTAAGCAATGACTTGACTCTGTCTTGTGTTTTCTGCTGTGTTAATTTCAAGAAATGAGACATATACCCATATCTGTCCATTGCTTGTCAACAATGTCTAAAATAATATAACAAATATAATAACATAAACATTTTATATAGATTATATGGTGGCTTTTGAAAGTGTTTATCCTTTTTTGTACATTTCATTGCCTAATGGCCATCGGTCAACACTCTGTGACCCATAATGACAAAGTGCACATAAAGTTAAGTATTTCAATTTATAATTCAGTACTTTGTACACCTGGATATGGTCAGTTTGTCCTCAGCATCTATGAAATGAATGGGACATATTTGAGAACTGCCTTCAGTTCACTCTGCAGATGTTTTGTGTGGTTGAAGTCTGATTGTCCAGACTTGTGACAGACTGAGTGGCCCAGCGAAGGTCTTGTCAAAAGCCACAAAAATCTTGTAGCTCTGAAGTCACACCTTTACCAGATACATCAGGTCATTGTATTAAACAGCAACCCATCGCCATCAGTCATGGCTCATGTACACTCTGGATTAGGTTTTCTGGTTTTGGTTGCATTTATCCTTTAATTGTGACTCCATTGTGATGAGCGGTATCCCTTGTTCACCTTTCTGTCATAAAAGCCTGATTGACAAGAATACTTCTACTATTACTGAACACATTATTACCTTGATTATCTTAAAAACACTGGAGCACTTAGCTAAACAATACACCATGCCTCGTGTCTGGAAAAAAACTGGCAAACTTACACAGCTACTATCATTGATTCCCCACAGGGCACCTTGTGAGCTTCAGCTAAATCCCTAAATGTATAAAGAGATCACATAATGTAGTAAGCCATCCAATCGTGTCCATATTTTGAGGAGTCCAGCCAATTTCACTGACTATCACATTTCAAAACACTGAACCAGTTCCAAACCAGCTCAAATTGCTCCACATCCAGTCTTCCTCTCCACACCAGCTCCTGCCCACCGTCACCCATTCCAGGGCCATTCCAGAGATAGCTCTCCGCCGGGTATTTAATTTAATCCAGACCAAATGCTAATAGGGCTGTTTGGTTACTGGCCATCTGCCTGGGCTGCCGGTCAACTATGGCAAGCTGTGCCGAGCTATGTGTTGCCGGGCCTCTCTGCCAAAGTCTGAGCTGCCCAGAGACCACTTCATAACCAGAGGACACTTCACGGCCAATCGTCCACACTTACTGGGAAACAGACTCTATGGCGGGTAATACGATCAAATTGATCTTTTCATGATTTTTTTTTCTGTCCATCTCTCACTCCCACGCCGCTAAAATCCAAATCAGAGGTGGTCTTGAAAATTGAGCTCTTGGCTGTCACTAATGCAGTTTGTGCTGAACATTTATTTATCAAAGGAAAGTCAACTTAACTCATCATAGAGTTAAATATGTCTACTAATGGGAACTCCACACTACAGCTAAAGTTATTGGCCGCTGGCGAGCTCCTCTGGGAACAGGAATTTGTCGACAAATCAGAGGGTCGGTGGTTTGATTCTTAAAAGTAAACCTCCAGGGAAACTGGTTTAGATGTTCTGGTCAATGTGGTGACTGCTGTAAAAACCTATAGAGTTGATTGATTTATAGAGAAATTTCACCCTTACTTTATTGCCCATTAATGCTGAAGATTATTCAACACCTATTTGAGTAAAAAGCCCAGACATCCAGACTTGTCAACTCTGCATACCTGCCACTGATATCTTTATACCTTATAATCACACATTTGATAAAAAGCTGATCAAGCCTCTTTGCGTCTTCTATCTTAGTGAAAGCTCACACACAGGTGAGGATGGGAGCTCAGCCACATACAGTAAAACTGCAACTGTCAGTGATTTTATTTTGTATTATTTATTTTTTTTTTTCCACGTAGTGCCTTACCTTGACCTCGTCGTACATGCTACACCTACAGTATGTCCAGCCATTACCAACTAATGCTGCGCTCGGAGGGAAAAAAAAAAAAAAAAAAACCTTGTTTTACACTTAAAATAGATCTCCAACTGGTCCTTTTTCATTCAATATGCAGAACACCGAATCCATCCTCAGAGAGATGGAGAGCTGTGTATCTTTTGTGTTTGTTGTCTTGGGTGGGAGGGTGCGGTGGGGAAGGTGGGGGGGTGTGTGGATGCAATTCAACAGATTTCCGTGCTTGCATAGCCCTGTCTTTTGTGTATTTGGTGTGTTTTTTTTTCTGCACTCTGTCTCTAAACCTTGTCCTCATTATCCATTCTCCTCCAGCATAATGGTGCAGGGGTTGTTAAGCTTCTTCAGTCCAGAACCAAATTTAGAAAATTCAGTCTTACTCTGGGACTTGGGTCTAATGACTACTAGTACTTACTGTACTAACTAGTATTCCTGGCATGTGGGGACTCAGAAATAACACTGCCAAGCTATTTCAGGTCCCGACCTACAGTGTAGTTGAAGGGAAAAACTTGCTTAAAGATACAATGGTTATAAAAAAAAAAAAAAAGTGTGGGCATATATTTGTATTTACTGTATGTGTGTGTTCCTACATAAGCTTTCAGTGCATGCTTGTGTGGGAGTGGGGGCTCTGACATTGTACGTATAGTGGGGCATCCTCCAGCACAAACTACTGCATTAATTGCTCTGAAGAGAAATCTATGTGAGGACATCATTAACTAAGACCAGGCTTGCCTTTATAATTGATATATAACGGTGCCCTCACGGGCTCCGGCGGCCATAATGCTGGAGGCGGTCCTGTGTGAAGATAGCCCCGCGTTGCTCAGACGCCCACTCCAGCTCCAGTGACCTCTCACCTTGAGAGAACGAAGGTCGCGAACACAGGTGTGCTGCAGGGATTGAAGCCCTGACACGTTGCGCATCGCGGTCGGGTCATATAGGACCCCCCATCCCATCAGTTGTGTTGTTTTAACCGCATTACCTAGTCTGCTAATTGTGAGACGTACGGTTAAACCTTTGAATGTTAATGGTGAGTAGCCGTTTCCCCCCAGACTGCAATATAAATTTTCACAGGAATCCTCTCACATTATTGGATTCTTTCATACAGCTGAAATAAAGAAGTTTCTTTGTTCTGCTCATGATCAAATGTGACTGTTTGCATAACTTCAAAGAATAAGGCGGAAAAATGACAGTCAGTCACAGAATAAACAAGCAGGAAGACGGAAGGATAAAGAATATTACCTCGCGTATGTGCTACAGTAGCTTTTTCACGGGGGTGGGCTATGACACAAGCCTACCTTTAATACCTCAGTGGAACTCATTACCCAAGACACCTTTGGGAAATTCATTTTCATATATCTACACAATCTCAATTACGCTACTTAATTGATATCTTTATTTGCTTAATAGGTGGCTTTATTCTTCGCTGGGAGAAAGAGAAGTGTTTGCGTACACTTGCCACACTTCAAAGGCAGCTTTTTTTTTTTTTCCTTCTTTTTTTATCATTCTTTCATCACCTCGTTATTTCCTACATTTCAGGGATGTCACAACACATGCGACGCAATTTTAATGAAGAATGACTTTGACGTGTTTTCACGGCAGTATTTTTTCCTCTCTTCAGTCAGAAAAGGTGAGCAGAAATTTGTTAGCTCTATGAATGAATTATTATACTCGGGCATAACAAACAATTAGCATGATGTTTTTGAGTTTTTTTTTTTTTTTTTGGACAGGAGATTATAATAAGAATATCATGTTGTGGCCCTTTGTTGATGGAAAGTGGCGTTCTCTCAGAAGATCAGAATACAGATTGCTAAGAGGTCGCAGGTGCTGGCGGACGAGTAGAATCCAAACTGGTGTGTGAACGTGCTGTCGCATTTTGCGACAAAATTTAATTAGCTTTCGTGATTAATAGGTGGACAAACAGCTCTGTTCTTAACATCTCTCTCAGCTGCTGCTGCCGCTGCTGTTGGGTTACAAAACAGCTTAGTGCAATTAGCCGCTGCAAGGTTTGGCCGTGAAGTGTTGCACAGTAACCTCTGGACATGTTTCCTTTTCTGCCAGTGCCAGAGCCTCCTCTACAATACGCAGCAGCCAAGGCCTACTCCAGTCTTTTATCCTCAGCGTGTAGTTTCACCCACTCCTATTGATTCTTTATTGACCTAAGGTGTCCTCCAGTGCCACCACTACTCATCCCTGCCTCCTATCCACCACCACTGCCTGAACCCCCCCCCCTTCCAAGTGCAAGGTGAAATGGAAGACCGAGCTTGACATTGATTTCTTTGTCGACTTTTCTCTCCTCCTCCCTCTATTTCTGTTCTCATGTCGACCCCCACCCCACCCTCCTCTCTTGTATGGCCGGCTTATCTGAAAAGGCTGCGGACGGATGCCTCGCCACGACGACGAAAAGGTGCTGAGGCAGTTTCTGAATAACTGCTCCTACATATGAAAAGAGATGTAATTCTACCTTTGATCTGCGACAAGAAGCCATAATAGTGCAAGTTCAAAAGTACAAAAAAAGACTTAAGTGCCAAAAAAGAAAAAAAAAAAAACAGATTTGTCGACTGGAAGAAACCTTTCAGAAAGAGCAAGTGCATACCAGTTAGAGTTTTGCCACACAAAGTCAAAGATACTCGAGAACTCGAGTCTGAATTTGAAGAAAAAAAAGAAAAAGAAAGAGTAGTGTAGATACTGGCAGTATAACAACAATTATGAAAAAAAATAACAATCGACAATTACTCATGTTGTCAAGCCAATTATAGCTCAACCTATTTCCTCTATGGAAATGTGGAGAATATAATTACACAAACAAGGACACACTCACTCACACACACACACGCAAATAAATAATCCGCCCCCTGGAAGGCTAAGCCCACACCCCCTCCACTCTCCCATCTTCCCATCCTGGCCCTTTGGACAACCAAATCTCTCAAATGGAGAAATAAACAAAACAAACAGAAATACGCAAGATGAAAGAAGAAGCAAGACAATAAAGAAAAAAGTGTCCCTTGTGGACTGTTCTATCCCTCCTCTTTGCTGTATTTTTTTTTTTTTTTTTACTCTTATTATTTATTTGTTTGTTGCCTGGCCATTCATTACATTTTCTCTTTCTTATTGTTGTTGTTGTTGTTGTTTGCTTCCAGATCTTAGTAATTCTTAAATGGTTTCGACTCTCGCTTTGATCTCATTTAGAAAGTGAGAGAAGCCAAAGCTTTGGAAGTTATTTTGATTAGACTTTTATTAACTTCTGTCTGTGCTCCTAATACCGTCTCTGAAGAATTCATTGAAAATCCTGTGATACTGAGAAGGGGGTTGGGGGGTGGGGTGGGAGATGGGGAGGCAGAACAAACTAATATAGTCGTAATTTCCAGAAGCGCAGCTGCGTGTGCATGTCTGCAAGTGTGTCAAGCACAAACACAACTAAACAGTGACGCACAACTAACATAAACTTTACTTGTGGACCAAGGTAACAAGTACATTTGTTATTGTGGTTTAAGGAAAATGTACAACAAATATGTAATTGCATTAAAGTCACCCTTTTAATTTCTAAGTACGAAAATACATCAACTAAATCCAGTATTAACGAAGACTGACTTGAAGACTGATACTGTTTTATATTAGTTTTTGGCCATTTTTGCCTTTAGTGACAGACAGTGTAGAGAGACAGGAAACAGGGAGGAGAGTGGGGGAAGGACACGCAGGAAGCTCGATTCAAACCGGCGAACAGCTACACAGCATATATACGCCAACATGATGAGCCATCCCCAACCAACTATATTCTTAACTACTAACTACGTCATATACAGACACAAAACAAAACTCAAAATCCATCCTCTTATTTTATTTTTTTTTTTATGTTGCAACGTCTTCTCATTTCACTTCTGACTTTCTTTGTCTCAATACACTTTTTTTTTTTTTTTTTTGCATAATTATGTTGCTGTATACAGTATTTTCTCATCAGCTATGACGTTTCATTTAAACAATAATACATCCATTCATGTTCAGACATTTATCCAGAGTCTTTTCTCTGCGGCAGTAGATCGAGCAAGTAGATCACATGTTCCTCTGTCCACCTCCTCCTGGGGAATCTTGACATATAATTTCTTCAGTATGTTCTTGGTCTAACCTAACCCAGATAGCAAAATCTTTACAGGCCAAATTTGGCCCAATTTTGCCAGTGTGGATGCACGGCCCATATGTAGCCCAAATTAGGGGTGCAAAGAAGAAACAAAAAGATGCCAAAACTCACCCAAAACTATTTATGGATCTCCAAACCGTAGCCAAAACTGCCCCCAAAATAGTCCAACATCCCCACAGTCAAGCCAGAAGCCCTTACCTAGCTTACCCTTACTGGTTTTTTACTGGTTTGCTGACACCACACTGATCTAAAAGCCTTTATCTAAACTTTATTTACGTGCAGCTAAACAAGGCTCGAGTGTCATTTTTATAGTTTATAGTGAATAATGCTGTCAAACAGAAGTAGGCTGTAGATAAAAAAAAAAAACATGAATAACAATGTGAGAGTTAGTTCAGACGGTGAAAACACTCCAGAATCTACCCACAGCAGTGAAGAACATCTCAAAGAAATTAGATGATAAGGTAACTGTACCAGAGTGACGATTGTAATATTTTGTCAAGTCTTGTGAGAATAATTATTGTATAATGGCTGGTAATTATATTAATTTTATCAACTGCTTATTTTACTTTTTATTTATTTTTCTTAAAAAATCTACAAACATTAAAAATTTCATAATACTTTAATATTGCTTTTCAGTGAAATTACGAGTGTCTATTCGTTTTCGCTTCTGGAGTTTCCATTTTGTTCATTTTTTTTTTTGTTGTTGTTTGTTGTTGTTCCTGTGAGATAATTGTCCCATGTCCTGCCTTCTTATTTCTACAAAACCACAAACCCAGGTGGTAGTAGCGTTTATTGCCACTGAAGTTAAAATCCAGTTAACTTTATGGTAATGAGCCATGACGCGATTCAGCGAATTCAGCAATAACCAATCAGAATGTTTAGATTTACCAGCGTCCTGCAGTCAGGTGGGTTCGAGGGAACAAGCCACGTAATTTTTCCTAGTTCCCAGTTCCCAGGTGGTCTTGAGATGGCGACAGAAACGCTCATCGCTACTGTGGCAGACTTCCCTGTTATCTACGACCCAAGTCTGTTCTCCCATAGAGATCATTGTTCATTATACTACCGCTCTAGACAGTAAATGTTATGTAGTTTTACGTAGGAGTGTGTTTTATATATATATTCTCTTTCTATTGACCAAACATTTGCTTTTTAAATCTTTTGTAGCTTTAGCTGTGTTTGGTGGTTTATATTAGGAAACTGGCAGGGAAACGTGTGTGTGTTAATTGACGAGTTAAATCGAATCACGTGATGAAATTGAGCGAATTTAAAATTTATTGACAGTGAAGCTTCTTCAGCGTATTCGGTGACTTGTTCGCTTTGGTCGCTTTTGGTGTGAACGCAGAGTAAACCTGCAGACTCTAGGTATGTTCAGAGGTTTACGACTACAACTCTCTATTCAGAACAAACATGCCTCCATACTCTTGCTGCCATTATTGTACTACAGATAACACACTACAATGGGTTTAACAAAGCAGCAAATCACCTAACCCTTCTAAATCCATTAATGAGCCATGTTGTTTTACCTGACCACTCACTCTCAACTCATGTCAGCTTGTCCCACGTTCTTGTGGGTTTCAAAAGGGGCACAACTCTCAATACCCCAAAAACTCAACATTTAAAGTTTAGCTAGCAATATACCGAGGGGAAAAACAAAACAAAACAAAAAAAAAAAAAAAGCATTCAAACATCCCATTACTATGTACGAATGTGTCAAACAGGACTTCACTTCAACACAGTGCTGCTGGTCTTGAGGGGATATTCCTTTTAATTGCTCCTCAAAACTTTTCACATCCAACTCGTGCTTAACAGCTCAGCATCACAGCTGTCGCTGGTACATTTATAATGTGTAATCTTACAGATACTCTGCTAAATTGATGTAAATTTTGCACCCCCTGACAGATATCTTTGATAATCTTACTGACGGTCTTGGGATTGTCTCATCTTTTTGAGAAACAATAGTAAAAATAAAACTTAAAAAAAAAAAAAAAATCATCAAAAAGTACAAATACAAAACATGAGACAGAGCAAATTATAAGCAGCAGGCAGTAAAATTTCCAGTCCAGGAAAAATGTCTGAACAGTTTTTATGTGCAGTGTGTAATGGCAACAGAGCAGCACAAATATCCTCATTTTAAGATGTGATGAGCTTTTGCTTCTCAGGATATTTACAAGGGTCTAAATGGCCATTGTGGCTTATTAAAGCACCTTATTTGAACTAGATAATGTGATTACGATAAGATCAATTAATGATCAGTGATAACGGCAACTGTGAGCCCATTGCGTTTTTTTTTTTTTTTTTTTTGATGGCGTTTGTGTTTGGTCTGGTAATATATGTCCTATGGTGATAATTAAGACGCTGGCATCAGAGGGAGGCATTCTGAATCAGAGGGAGGCATTACACCCGGACCTTCTGGTGATTAGCATCTCCGCTCCATCTCACCCACCACCAGCTTCAAGTGGATCTTTTGAAAATGCCCAAATTGATTCAGCATCCCACCGCTTGTGCTGTGCTTGACAGTAATTTCTTGATGTCTTGATGTGTGTAATGTTTACAGAGCATTAGCAAGGGAAAGCCTCGAGCAGCAGATTAATGTTGAAAGGGCGTTCTATGAAGGTATATGCTCTAATCGCGGGAGATTTTACCAAGATATGGTTCTTTTTAGCTTGTAACCATCACAGAAAGGTGCTAAAGCTTTTACATAGTGCCACAGTAATAGGGTGACTAATAGGTTTATTCAGTTTCCCCATGGGATCACTAAAGTATTTCTGATTCGGATTCTGACTGTGACTTTGGAGGTAGAGCGCGTCGTCTACTAATTGGAAAGTTGGTGGTTCGTCCTCCAGTCCACTTGTTGAAGTGTCCTTGGGCAAGATACTGAACCCCAAGTTGCCCCTGATGGCTGTTCCATCTCTATGTGAATGTCAATACCATAAAAAGTGCAATATATAGGTGCTGGGTGAATGGAAAAAACTGTAGTGTAAAGTGCTTTGAGTAGTCAACAGATGACTAGAAAAGTGCAATAGAAGTGCATTCCTTTCACCATTTCCTGTATGAAGGTCTCCAGTTTAAAAGAAATTTTTTAGTACGCTTGCTTTTTAGTGAGTCATGTCATTGCCTCTGCTTCTTAGATATTTTACGAGATTTTTTTTGATCAAATAAGGGTTAATCAATATTGGCTTCCACTGTGTCTAAAGGGTAATTGGAAATCTCCTCGAGCACTAACCAAGGATGGAAGCAGAGAAGGAGTAAGAGCAGAGTGCAAAAAAAGTGGAAAGAAAATGAAAGAAACAGAAAAAAAATATATTGGAACAAAAAAGAATTCATTTAAAACTGACAACTAACTATACATTTCACGTACTATGATGTGGTAAAATTCAGAGGCGTTAGAAACAGTTTTATGTTATATTTCTTCTTAGAAAATGATATTCTAGAATATTTGCATTTGAAAATTCAGTTTTCAGGTTTTTTTTAAATAGTCACCTCATCTGAATGTGGACAAAAGTTGCATATTGTGAAATTGAGACAGTTTTGAATTCCTTTAATTAGTAGTGTGTTAGAAAAGAGATCATAAGGTCATACAAACTGTTCTACACTGAAAGACAACTCTGCCCAGTACCTGTCATTATCTTTATGTCATGCTTTTCAAAATCCATAAAATAAGCATTAGACTGGACAAAGTAGGCAAAGAAACGGCCCTGAAATTAATCTGTTATATCACTGAATGATCAAATAATAATAAACTCCTGACCTGATTCTTGGATGTTGCCTGGACGTTAAAATGTGACAGACAGACACAGACTTATGACATAGTTGAGTAAAGGTTTCTTCAAACCAAAAACAAAGAAAATTTCCACCTTATGTTACTCACATGGCCACTGGATTGTTTTTTGGGTGTTTCACAGTCCGCAAATATGCGTCTTTAACCAATGGGAGTTCTCCTTCCAGTAAACCAGCTGTGGTACCATAACCTCAACTGACAGCTGGAATCAAGTAATAGATCCACAATGTCAGAACTTATCTGGTAGTCCTACTGACTTCTCTGACTTTTCTCCAAGCCCACTGCTTTTTTGCTTTAGTTTCTCAAAAGCAAAGAAGTTGTTGTATCGTATAACTCCAGGTGTCCACAGACAGCCTCCATACGCTTGTCCTCCATTTCCCGGTTTTCTGTGATGTCAGCAGAAGCTCCACACTAAAACAATTTTATTAATTTGGCCCAGCGCAATTTTGTTGGGAACATGTCAAGAGATGAATTACCTCATGGCCAGTTTGAAGAAGAGCAATCTTTTTTTTTTTTTTTTTTTTTTTATCTTTTAAGTCGGCCAACCACCCTGGGCAAAGTATAACAGAAAATCATGAAGACCTTACTTTGAAGTCATATCGCCTCTGTTAATATATTGTGTAACATTCATCAATGGACAAATATGTCAAGAGTTATTTTCATTGTACAAAAGTCTTGGATGTACATTAACATTAGGAAAACAAGGATTTAACTGCCCGGTTGGTTTCGTACATATGTCTCGCATGTAAATTTCAGGCTTGTGTGAAAATGCAGTAACGGTGTCCACCATCACTCTAACCACAAACACGTGCTGTGAAAGCTGACATGGTGATTAAATTAGTCAAACAACAGCACAGTAACTCATCTTTACAAGGTGCTGCTCAGTGTTCCCATATATTTACACATAACGAGCCGTCGACCTTAAAGTGAAAGACAAGTCAGAGCTGGGATCAGTGCTGTTTTGATTAGAGCGCCCTCTAGCTTAAGTATCGTTAATGTGCTTTGACAGCGCTACACTTGACACTTCAGCCAGCAAAGGGAATTGTAAAATGGAAAAACAGCAGATATTAATGTGTAATAAGTTCTATTAGTTCAACTTTTTCTTTCCCATGTCTTTGGGTTGTTTTTCCTCCACATCAATAAATACAGTCCATAATATCTGTCAGTATAGCCTCGCTATTCTCTGATTTTTTAAAATATTTTTACTTATTGTTGACCGCTCCACAGCAACAAAATCCTGGATACTGAGAGAAAAAAAATTGTTGTAAAACCTTCCCTGGCATTGATATTACACTGTAACCCAGTAATTTCTGTAGGTCTCAAGTGGCTTTTGGGTTCTGGATCTTTCACACATAAAGTTTTTGTTGGCACCTGTCTGAAAAAAGACTCATTAATTCAGGAAAAATGGTTTACTTGTTCTTTTTATACTGAGATGAATGCAGTTTTTCTCACGCATTGGACATCATCATTTATATACAACAATATTTTTCAAAAAGGACAGTAATTGAAAGTACTCCTCCCAATTACGTCCCTGTGACTAGAAACAACATATTTCACCCACAGTTTTCAGTACCTCATCTTTCATGATAGAAATTATTTTTTTGGACATCTTTTAGAATTGAACACGTCACTTAAGATTATCATTGGCTTAACTCTTTCCTGTGACTGAACCCTCTCTAAAGGCTCCAACTTTACTGTTAAGAAGCCAGTACAGTGATCCCTCGTCATCGCGCTTCACCTCTCGTGGCTTCTATACATTCATACTCTGCAGTGTTTTGTGGCTAGTATCTGTAAATTCATATCGCAGGAGTCTTCATTATATCACGATTTCAAGCCCAAAAAATAAGTAACATTATAAATGGTGTGTGGGGATGGTTTATAAAGGCTTAAAAAATAAAATAAATATATGGTTACTATTTCTGATAGGTGAGAGATCGATATATATCTCAACATCTTGTTGTGTGGTTGATTGCTTCAGGAACCTCTTTACTCTTTACCAACATCATGTCAGCCACATCTGGTGTTTGTGGAATCTGGACCTTCATCACACAGTTACATGTGGCACTTTTCATCCGAAAGGTGGACAAAGTGATTGTCCAGCTGAGATACTTACACTTTAGATGTGTTCTGACATGTTGAGATTCATCTATTGGACACAAATGGCAAACATCTAACATAGTTTAGCATTTAGTAGCTAGATTAAGTGACCATAACTCACATGCTGATGCTGTATCATGACTGCTGGACATGATAAAAACAGTTGCCTGTTTGCAACATGTCAGATATGTGGAATGATAATATGTAAATAGGGCAGTGGTGCAGAAGTTAGCCCTTTCACCTCACAGCCAGAAGCTTCTGGGTTTAATCCTGGCCTGGGGTGTTTCTGTGTGGAGTTTGCATGATCTCCCTACAACTGGTACTCTAGTTTCTTCCTACAGTAAAAGACATGAAGGTTAGGTTCACTGATTACTTTAAATTGCCTGTGGGTGTGAATGTAAGCCTGAGTAGCTGTTTATCTGTAATGTGTTGACCCTGTGATGGACTCGTGACCTGTCCAGGGTTTATCCTCACCCAGAGTTTACTGACTTTAAATGTTGCATCTTGTTATTCTGCCTCCTAGGGGTCAAAATATAAATGCCAACAGAAAAAATAAAAAAACTTTCAGTTTGGAAAAAAAAGAATGACTGCACAACAACCAAAAACGCTTTCATCATGTATGGCATTTGAGTATTTGAGTAAGTGCAAAAAAGAGCCTCATTTTCACAGGACAATATTTTTAGCTTGTGGGACTTGTTTCTTGTGGAATGTGTCCACAGTTTGCATGAACATCAATGTCTGTGCCTTCAGTCTACATGTGAAAGCAGTATATTGAAACAGATCAGCCACCCTTGGCGCACAAGCAGCAATCACCGTCCAGTGAATAATCATCCTGACCACTCCTCATCGTCGTAAGGCTACGTTCATTCCTAGTGACGCCACATCACTTGTAGTTTTCATCTCTGGGAGAGCGCTGTCGCACAGCAGTGGCTTTTACAAGCCTTAATGAATATCTCCGAGCATCCTCAGATTGATCTCAGTTTTCCCGTTGGGGGATGAGAGGGGGTGGGGTTGGCTCCATGGGGCAGGTTGAGGGACAATAGACACCATGGAAAAAGATAATAATGAGACAAACAGGGGAGAGAGAGGGAAAAAAATTTGATTGACAACCACAGACTGCAATTAGTGTGTTCTCTCAAAGCATCTGTGTATTGGTTGTGTATGTGCGTGTTTATTTTTGGTGATGTTTGGTTTGTGCAGTGATCTGGATCTGTGATCTAGCGGTTCTGATCCGACACCCCGGGGTGGGTAGCGCTGACAGTGAAGCGCCACTGCCAGATGGTATTCTTCTGTATACCCATCCCTGTCTCCCATGCATGCACACACGGGTGTACACACACACACACACACACACACACACACACACACACACACACACCTCTGACCACTCCAGCGGTCTAATGGAATGGTCTTGATTCTGTCAATCTGCCAAACTTCACATCAAGCGCATGCTGTGAAAACAGTGTACAATTAATTACTCTTTGTCAGTTTTAAGCCTGTGATGTTTTTTTTTTTTACATTACTAGATCAACTTCTGTTCCACATTAAACATAACCACTTTATTCAAATGTATTACACAGAATCAGTAAGTTTTATTTCATTGTGCGTGGTGGAAATATATCATTCAACTACAATACAGTTGACTTGTACAAACATAATTACAACATGAAAACATAATGATGATCATGTGCACTTCTATAGTTCTTTACTTCTACTTGTTTTTCAAGTAGCTGTAAAATTCACCTTCACTTAACCTCTGCACTCAAGTCTAAAGGCGTATCTATTGTATTGGTCTGTTGTTCAATGTATTGTCAATATGAAATAGGTATATAAATATATATAGGTTGTTAATATAGATATCAACAATCAGCTCCATTTTGTGTTTTATCATAATTAACAAATGTTGTGGCTAAAATAGTTCATAGTAAACATTATACCTAATATTACAGTTTTTCCTGGTCACTTTGGTGCATTTCTCAGTTTTGAGAACTGAAATTCTCAAAACCACTTGTTCAATTTCCACACCCACTTGTCACTTGTGCACGTCATAACAGCAATCTCTTGTTCATTTTGTCATTTTGCAAATCCTTTTGTACACTTAGGTCACGGTGATCAAAATGCATTGTACTAGCCCTCAGTTGAATTGTCTTACACTCAAGACCGACTTGTCATTGTTGTCATTGTTTCAGTCATTACATGCGAAAGTGTTGAACTAGTTATCAAAACCTGTTAAGCATATTTTACACATTTCTGGTACATTCTTTTCTCCTGATGTCTCCTAAATTGATGAAATGGTCTTAGGTGAACTTTAACTTTCCCTTACGAAGGTGAATGTGTGAAGGATTAGATCAACCAGTTCTTGACAACAGCTCCTAGGTGAATCCCATGAACCTTCAACTTCTAAGCATATATGAACAGAGCAGAACAGTGTTATCATTTCTATATTAACAGCATCGATTACCACCATCTGGACACGAATCCAGATATCTGGTGTTAGATTGACTTACTAGCTGAGCTAACAGGACGAATGATCAGTGATGTAATGTACCCATTTTATTGTTGGCACACCTCGACATATCGCAAGGTACGCACTGCTGTTTTCAGTTTTCAGTGTTTTAAGTTCATAATCAAAATGTCTTTACAAGTTTATGTGCAACCAAATCAATTTCATTGTGGGCTGAAAAATAAAAACAAATCTTTATCAAATCATTCTTGCTTCCGCACACATTTACTACCCACTACCCCAATTCTGATCGCCTTCACCAAAACTCATTCCAAAGTTTTTTGGAAAAGTTGGCCATTCTGGGAAAAGGAGGCCAAGTAAACAGACATATTCCAGATGAAATAAGAGCTACAGCTGTAGACCATGTTGTTTATCCTAGCGTTACAATGACTGAGTGCAGCCAAATGTTGAGTGAACTGCTGTGTCCTTAAGAAGACATTTGTACTATGGTGATTGTAAATGATGTTATTAGATTGTGGGAGATTCAAACTGGTAGCAAGATCCTAATCTTTGCATTAGAAAATACCTACCGTCATAACTGACAGCATGACAAAGTCGTCTGACAACCTTGTTCATATACAATGATGTAATGATTAGACATTCTGAGTGTACTGACAGTTTCATTGACATAAATAGTTGCTTTTGAGGCATAAACTAAGCATTTTGACAAAGATACAAGTTTTTGCAGCTAATCCACTATGTGGTGCAGTTTGCACTTATTGTTTTGAGAAATGCACTTGATGTGCAAATGTTAATGGTGATTCGACAAATGCACCAAAGCGACTGAGAAAAACTGTAATACCGTCATTGTAAGTGTTTTGACATAATAGCATTTTTCCCAAACCAATGTTGTGCTAATGTACAGTTAGCGTGGCTGATTCTATAAGGGGGCTATATGTTCATTTTTGCTATCGCAACATTAGCATTAACAGCGGTTTAGTTTGTAAACTTTGCAAGTTAAAGATCAAACTTTGTTACTTTATTCTTTTAGGAGCTGTCTCCAGTTGTAGCAATGCCAGTGTTAACTCTTTTCTATTACTTCTTTACTTCTGCTAAACCTAGCATGCTAACACACTAGCTTGTTAGAAGGGTAATGTTAATGCCATTATCTGACAACAGAGGAAACTTGCTGACCCGTATGCAGGTCATGTGTACCACAGGCTAAAGGCTGACGCTGTTTGCCTATGTTGCCAATGTGGGGTCATGAGTAACATCATGTCTTCATTGTATATCATAGATAATATCAGCCATAACTCACCATCTAAGTGTCTTTAATCATGGTTTTATTGTGTCCATTCTCATATAGCTTGGGCTTGTCCAACACATGACTGTGTTATTATAGATAAAGGTATTTCTGGCTGTCATTATTTCATTTTCTAGCATTACAACAAACAGGTTCAGCTTAAAGATGGATATAAACAGAGAGACTGATTTAAGTAATCTTGTTATTATCAGAGGGCTTATCAGAACAAGGTTGAAAATCATGGAAATCCGCAGTTCCCTCATGCTTCCATTTAATTCTAAATCACAGTCAAGTACAGATCATACATATGTACAGGACTCCTTACTCCCCGATGCATGCAGCCGGTCTATTGCTGCAAATGAACGCTCCCCTTGATATAATTCTCATCAAGGTTCAATCAGTTTTCTCTTCCTTTGCCTGCAGCGGTGTATCAAAAGGATTCTTCATCCGTCTCTTTTCCTCTACCCTCTCCTCATCTTCTCTTCTGGTTGAGTCAGGGGACTTCAGTGGAAGTGGGGTGGAATGGGAGTTGCAGGTACACTGATGTTGAAAGCTGAAAATGTGGTGAGGTTTCTGGAAGCTTCCTTTGGGGCGAGGCTCACCCCAACCTGGCAGAGGTAGGCTGGGTGAAGGTAGGAATGCAGATGCTGCCTTGTGATAATGGTTATACTGTAATGATTTGTTGATGAGAGTATTGTATACGCATCTGCACACAAAAGGCAGAAGAAAAAGAGGAGTGAGCCGGAGCCGTTGGGGAGATGCTCTCGTTGGCTTTCAGGTCAGCCGGTCGTTGATGGGGGCAGCTAACAGGAGAGATGGGCTGCGTTTCAGGGGATAAAGGCTGGTTCAGAGGTCATCTTTGCCTGGGTTGTACCTCAACTGAACTCGCTGCCTCTTGCTGTTTCAGGAGGGAGGTGATGGTTAAATGTTTTGGCAGCCGGGTCAGGGGACGGTCATCCACTGACCCGCTGTTGAAGGCTGGAGTTATGTGGAGCTCTCTCAGTGATGAATGACCACTTAGTGCAAGGAGCTACAACCTTGCCCCGGCTTGTCGGCTGGGGTCCCACACCAGTACACACACACACACACACACACACACACACACACACACACATTATAAATAGCCATCTGCTAAAGCAAAGGAATGGGTCTCCATGTAGGTCAGACTTATATCTAAATTTAATTCCTCAAAATAGTACTGCTGCTACTTGTTGCCTTATGCACTGTGTGTTTAGGGAGGTTTTATTATTTACTTTAGTTTAATTGTAGTTGCTTAAATTTGTATTAACACGTAAACACATTAAATACTGTAAAGGTGAATTAAATTCATCCGTTATTCACTATGTCTAGACACAAACACAGATTATATAATATGTAAAGATGTGATATATAACATAAACATATGCATATACACATAGGTTAAATTGTGGTTGTCCACTAGGACTGCAACTATTTCAATAGTCAACTAGTCATTGACTACTTTAACGATTAGTCAGCAAGTCATGAACTGCACAAAAAAAAAAAAGCAATGGTTTGTATATTTTTAAAAAGTCAAAACACAACAAAATTAGAAGGCATAACATTTATTTCTTCCAAGTGCATTTTCTGCCTTTCTGCCACACGATGACATCACGACCTGTCGACTAGTCGCTGTAGCCCTAATGTCCACTGATCACCTCCAATTCCTGATTATTGGTTATGTAATCATAAGCTCAATGCTAGACTTTCACAACATTGTGACAAATGAAAAAAGTTGAAATACAATAAATGTTTCTATATGCTCATGTTGGCATGTTGCATGAATTTCAAGCTATTAATGTCTTAATATTGCATTTGGTTCTTGTTGGTTTTGGTGTCCACCATCATCTGAGGGGACATTTCTGCCTCTTTAGCTGCTAAATGATCCACTATGTTTGCTACATTATTGCGTTATTGCAATGTTAAGAAAAAAAAAAGGCTGCTTAGAATGAACCAAAACAGGAAATGTTCATGTTGTACAACTAAACAATAAGATGAAAATCACTTAAACTGTGAGTAAAACCTACCGGAGCTGTCGGTTCATCACTACCAGCGACCTCCTCACAGTGTCATCAGTTCTAGCTGCTAAACTAAAAGATTTGCCATTTTTTGTTGTTTACAGTTTTGTCTCCGCACTAATATGCGCAAATGTATTTAACTCTAAATTAAATCTAAGACACTGTATATTTGTACATTTAAATCTTTGTCTGATGCCGAGATTTAACTAATATAAAAGGTTTACTGACACACAGTATAAAGCGTGTGTTTGTGGTTTATTTAGTCACCTGTGTGCGCTGGGACCGGGACAACCCGCTGGGTTGCCATGTCCCTGCCGCCTCGATCTGTGGGGACCCAGGTGGGATTATGAGTCCGACATTGTTTGTCAGCGAGCACAGATAGATTCACTAACCTCCTGCTCTTCCTTCTTCCTCGGTTCCTGTTCTCCCATCACCCCATCCCACTTACTCGCCCAACCCAAAAAGCAATACTAAACACAGTAATACCTCTGTTAGTCCCCTCTGCGTGTCGTGTTGCTGAGGTTACCCACTCAGAAGCTTTAAACAGTGTCTCAGAGATGGAGATGGAGGAGGTGGATTGAAAGAAAGGAAAGAGAATGGGACGGGGAGTCCCAGGGTGATTGTGTTGTGTCCATCAGCCAACTCCTGATGTGACTTCATTTAGATTTACATCAGCTGCTAAATTAGAATAATCACTTCTAGAGCACTCCGGGCTTTACCTCATTTCTTTCTCGCTTTCTTGCTTTTTTTTCCCTTTCTCCTTTCCTTTCATTTGATCTGTTCCTGTGGCCTGTTGTCTCTTTGGGCCCCCCCACCCCCTCCCACCCCCTCCCACCCCCTTAGCTGTCAGTGTAATTTCTCTTGTACTCATATGGAAATATGGCCAAGAACAAAGATAATCTTCCACTTTAAATCACTGACCTTCTGAGTTTTTTAAGGGAGATAACAATTTAACTATTCTCTCATCCAGTACGATTGTCAATGAAATGATTATGCGAGTGACTGAAAATCTTTTTTGATAATCAATAATTAATTTATCAATGATTCCGACTTTGTGTATTTTTTACTTTGATTGGAAATTATTCATCTTTGTGTTCGGGACTGTTTGTGCAGTTTGTGCACAAAAATCAAACGTTTCATGTGATCCAGATCCAGTAAGATTTAAGAATCGGGATTGAGGGTTGAAGGTCCTGTTTTCAGTGTCACAACAATCTAAATTAATGAAGTGTTCAGACCAAATGCAAAGCAAACATAGCAGCTGTGCATATAAAGACGAGGCTAAGAAAAGAGTATGAATTTGCTCAAGGTTTAATGGCACCAATGCATGAACATAGAGACAAGAAAAGCATAACACAGACCTGGATACTTGGTGACCTCTTTGATCAGTCAAGTAGTAATTTCTGATGAGACATTCAAACACTAAGATGCAAGGAAAAGGGCAGCATATGTGAGAAGCCAAATCTCCAGCAACGTATTGTAAAACCTCAGTTTTGACCAGTGATCACTGGTCTATACCAGCATGTGGCTGCTTGTATACAGCAACAAAGTACAGAAATCAAATATATATTTTATTTTTATTATCTATCTATCTATTTAAATTTGGACATAGCCCATCAAGTAAAAAAACAAAAACAAACAAACATTAACTCATCACATACCAGTTCTGCTGTGAAGTAGCAGTATTGATCACATGGTCGACAGTAGCATTGATCTGTTAGGTTGCGTGTTCTTCCCGTGCTCTCGTGGATTTTCTCTGGTTTCCTCGTCCAGTCCGGAGGCACGTTAGGTTAATTGTTCACTCTTAATTACCCATCAGTGTGAACGCGAGCGCGAACGTTGTTTGTCTCTGTCTGTCATCCCTGTGATAGACTGGTGACCTGTTTGAAGTGTGCCATGACTTTTTGCCCATCTGACCCCCCCCGCCCCCCTGCATCCCTCAAACGATAAGATGATGGATGGATGGACCTTTAGATTAGTTTCACCTGCTTAACAACAAGTTTATGAAGATAGGACCGTGTTCAAATTAGAAATACACACTAAAGTATAGTCAATGTGCATATCAATGCACTGTAAGTCATTATCAACATTACATTATTGTTTGCACACAACTGATACTCTGACACGTTCTCAAGCTTATGCTAACAGGCTAATGCTAATAGGCTTTTACAACACTGTCAAATGAAAGTTTTGTTTAAGTTGAAATACAGCACATCCTTTCATCTCTTCAGATATTGCCCGGCACAAATTCACAGCTATTCATATCCTATTGCATTTGGTTTGTAAGTTAACAGCAGAGCAGCAACAATAGCATAATTCACAAAAGGAATCTGGTGGATGTGTTTATTCTTTTTTTCTTTCGACTAGTAAGGTTTTGTTCTTAGTAACAACAAGGAAAGAAGGTACAAATAAAACAGGCCAAACACAGGGAAACGGTAACAGTAGGTAATCCTCAAATAAATGTAAATGCTCACACACACACTCACACTTACACAATAGTTATCGAATACACACAAACCTATGAGCTTAAAGGCAAACAACTGTGCAAAGGCAACGATACACACGCCGAAGTGTGGACAACCCTCCCTTCTAAGCATCCTGTCTCTCTCTCTCTCTCTCTCTCACACACACACACACTTGCACACAGAAGAATCCTCAATAGTACTACTAGTCCTAATAATGCTGGAGTGTTGTGGCAACTAGGCTTTAAGCTACAAATTGACTGCTAGCTGCGGGTGGGCTCGTGTAGTGGCTTACTACTGCTACTCCACCACTGTCCATTCAGCCAGAGGAGACTGTTAGACAGATATATGGCCACTTAATTGGCCCATGATGGCAGTGTGGCGGAGTGGTGATCGCCAGCGGAGTGCTAGACACCAGGATGATTAGGGGCCTGTGTGTGTGTTTTTGTGAGAGAAACTGCGTGTGTGTGTGTGTGTGTGTGTGTGTGTGCGTGCATGGGATATGAAGCCAAGCTCAGGGTCTGGGCTCTTTTTTTGTGTGTGTAAGTGTGAGTATATTTGTGTGTGTGTGTGTGTGTGTGTATAAAGAGACTGCTCAGCCCAGCAGGACAGCGCCAGGCCTAGACTTATTAGTCACTCGTCTCAAGCTGTCAACCCACACAAAAGGCATCAGACGATTAAAAAAATGAACAGCCGCAAACATATTCTGCACACTGCTAGTCTTCTGCTATGTGTCAGGTGTGTGTGTGTGTGTGTGTGTGTGTGTGTGTGTGTGTGGGGTTTATGTTTGTCTGTCTGTGTGTGTGTGTGTGTGTGTGTGTGTGTGTGTGTGTGTGTGCATGCATGCGTGCGTGTACGGTGGGCAAATGTGTGTTTGATGGAGTCCTATTTTCCCTCTGAGTCCACTCTTCCTCTAAGTGGGGAAATCAATGCAAATAAGGGAAGCGGGGAGGACTGAAGGAGTGAAAAGAATGAGAGAAAAAAAAAAAGCTGAAAAAAGAAAAACAAACAAAGGCCTGGATTTAAAAAAAAAAGAGAGAGAGAAAAAATAAGGGGAAAAAATGGGATGAGAATGCCCATTAAGGTGGGAAATTGGAGCCCTTTGCTGTTAAGCATTCTGCTTGTGCCCATATTTCCCTGATGGTGGTTTGCGAGATTCGGCAGGCCCCGAGTTATCCAGATGAGACCGGCAAGAATTAAAACGCCATATGTTCAGGACGGCACCTCCGCACAAATCAAACGCTTCTGTAATTTCTCTCAATACAAAAGAGGCCCCTTACATTAGGCTCTCTCCGCTTTGCTGGTTTGTTTATTTCCACCTTCTTTTTGTCATGTTGATGTGGCGATTTATCCTGAGTGTGCCAGCTTCTGCCACTCTATAGGTTACGTGTAAGTATGCGAGTAGACAGCATGTTCAGGTTTAGGTAATTGGCATCTGCGTAGGAATCTCACTGTGGTTCCCGTGACTTTTTCATAATGAGTTTTCCACATTAGAGAGCTTCAATAGGCTGGAACACTTCCTATGTTCTGCTTTGTTAATGTCACTTAACTAAAGGTAAGTTTGTCGGTTATGCAGTGTGTATTGTATTTGTATTTTTTTTTTTTTTTTTTTTTTTTGATACATCATTTGATTTATTCAAAGATTTTATGTAATGAGATGAGGACATTTTTGGACCCATGTTTAAAATTCTTTGATATTTTGTGACACTCCCCTCCCCATAAAATAACATAATATATTTTGTATTTCAACCAGTTAAGGTGGAAAAAAAAGGAGATTTCAAACATCGTTTGGCAATCGAACAAGACTGCTGCAATTTCCATCAGCGACGGTTGTGTTACTTAAACAAGTCTGATGTTCTTGGCAAGAAGATAAAAGATTCAGTGTCGTCAAGAAACGCAAGCTTTTTCTCATGAAAGGGCCCAACTGCTACGGCATAATTAGTGGTTTTGACTTGCATGTCTTGGTTGGGCTTTTCTTTATAACTGCATAATTTTATAATTATTTCCTAAGAAGAAGTACGTGATTTAGAAATAATAGCAATTAATTGTACTTAGCTAATTCAAAGTGTATTGTGAAGACTGTCACAGTTTCCCCTCCACTCAGCATCACCACAGCTATCAGAATAACTTTCCTGGGAATTTAAAAGTAAATATCTGATCCTTTTGACAAAGAATATGCATGTGTATGTTAAGTATGCACCAGTTTTTATTGCACTAAAGTATAAAACAGTTGACTACCACACACTAAGAATTATGATTTGTGCTAAACATTGAACCAAACACCGATTTTTATAGAAAAGTATAAAAAGACATTTTATATATATAATAATTGAGCATGTGCAGTGGCATGAGTAGAAAAGAGGCATGTGATCAGCGATGGCTGCCTACAGACTGATGTTGGCTAACATAACCAATATAATCTACAAGTCACCAGACAAAATGAAAATGCAACAGCAAACACCTTTATGTTGACTTGACCATGCAGAGGCCTAACATTTCTTGTGTTTATCACTATTATTAGTGCATTGCCAGTTCAAAATGTGACACCTCGCAGTCAAGGCTTCACAGTCGACACTCTACTTGGAGATGGAAGTCGTCTGGATGAAGGGTTGTCAAGAAAATGGCAATACAGTCCTACATTAATAGTTAGATAGTATGTTATTCACAGTGGACTCTTCATAAACAGCAGCTGAGGAAGGACTATACAGCTACATCCATTTTTCTCTTTCCCACCTTACTGACTTAGTGTGTGCATCCACATCACTTTTACATATAGTTTGACTCATTCTCTCATTTCTCTCTGTGCACAAGGACAGTTTGATGCTTCAAAACCAGAGAGGAGGAAGAAGAAGAAGGAGAAGAAAAATATGTTGTTTTGTATGTGGGTGGTGTTTGTAGGTTGCTATAGATTCTAAAGTTACCTCTGACATGCTGATCACAAACTTTCTTCGTACCCCTCCCTCCCTCTGTCGTTCCTTCCTTCCTTCCACTGTCCACCGTCACCCCTTTAAATAACGTCTCTATCTATCACTATCATTTTTTTTTTTTTTTTTTTAAACGCTGCCCCTGCCTCGCCGAGTCCCCGTCGGCCCGACTCGCGCCAATAATTGTGTGTTTTCAACCTCTGCCGCCTTCGGCTAATTTAACCACAGATTGAAATGGAATGACCGTCCCCCCCCTCACCCACCCACCCTCCCTCTCTCCCTCCCCCCCAGTCACTACCTCCACCTACACCCCACACACACACACACACACACACAGACAACATGCCGGCCTAGCAATCAGGAGCCTGAATGGACTGTGTTTCCTCGGCAGACACGAGGCTGATTCCAAAGCTAATAGTCATTGTTTGAAGTGACACCGCTGCCCTGGCATTTGTTTAACCTTCTGTCTTATGCACAAGGCAGAGTCAATGCACAATCCCTGCTTAATTAATATCTTCCCTCTCTTTTTTCCACTCTCTCTCCCTCTCCCCTCACCCCACCTCCCTTTTGTCCCTGTATCAACCAGACAGAGGGAATAAGAAAGACGAGTGGCATACTTCCAAACTGTCTTTGTTTAAATGTATAATTTATACACGTAAATGTATCTATTTGCCGACAGCAAACAACAGCTCTGTACTGGCACATCTTCCTGACATTTAGTGATAAATAGCATTTCAAAACACTTAGTACCTTCATGGGTTTCGTAACTTGATGACCAATTTTAAAAATTTGTGTTTTGTACTTCTGTGTGTTAGACTTATGAAAGTCTGACCAGTAACCAGTATTAACTATGAATATAAACAGTGTCCAAAGCTTAGGAAACATGTAAATAAGGCACCATCACAACCTCATAATCACACAGTGCAGCAGATTGATCTGTGCATCCGTTGTTACAGCGCCAACAAACTCTTAAATATTTAATGCAGTCAATGAGTTTTTATGGTTCGAATTCAACAAAACGTTCAGAAACGTTAATATATTAAAACGTCGACACGGGGAAGGAAACAGGGCGATGACAACAGCTTCAGCTGAGCTCTACAGGGACAGGTCAAGGATTTGCATATATATATATACATTATATACATTCAGAGACAAATTCTAAATACATGGCTACATACCAGGAGTGCAAAGGAAGAAAATGTGTCACATTGACATCTTCACCTCGCTATGTTTCCATACTGGCATTTAAAATGGCTATTTCTCAAGGCCCTTCTCTATGTTTCTTTTACAACCCTCGTACTCTAGAGCCGCACGCTCCTAAATAAGAATCAATGCCTAGTTAAAAGTGAAGCCCTGCCAATAAGCCTGAGCAGGAGGTAAGCAGGAGGTAAACAATACCATGACTGGTCTGTCTCCAACAAACACTCTAAATTCTAATCCCTCTGCTCTGAGGCTTTCTTCTCTCTTACTTTTCTGTTTTTTTTTTTTTTCCTTTTCTTTTTTTCTTCTTGTGATGTTTTATGAGTGCTCCATCAGACCAAAGAGCAACGCAATCTACTCATTCCGTATTCACGCAGCGGGAGAAAGAGCAAAACAGTGACGACGTGACTAATCAAAGAAGGGAACAACTGACTTCTAACTTGAAACTGCATCATAAACATATTACAGAGACATTATATGCATTATTCCTGCACCGAAATTAAATCAGTCATCCACATACATTATAATATGAATGTGATTATGATTGTATTAGAGGGAGGCTGTTTGCTATACTGTCGCCCTGCGAGTGTTCAACCTTTCGGAGCCCGTATGCATTGTGTTGGGCTTCTGTTGCATATTATTATTGCTGATTACACTGCAAGGATCCTAATGAATTATGGGTATTGGTTGGCGTTCGGTTTCAGCCGTGATGACTGATGAGCTCCGGTTTGGACCGAGAATCTTCCGAGTTTGAGTTCAAACCCGTTCGCTCCCCGGGCGTTCCCGTACAGACACGTCGGTTTCCAGCACGTTTGATATTTGCGACGGTTCTCGCCGTACACACGATGTCACGTCTTATGTCCTTCGCCCAGGGGGACGCAGTCCACGCACCTCCAGTTCTTTCATTTCTGTGTGGCCCCACACCTCTTCATCCAGGATCTCACCCACACACTGAGCTTTTTCCTCCTTTTTTTTCCATTTTTCTTTTTTCTTTTTTCTTTTTGGCCTTTTCAGCACAAATGTCACTGCATATAAACAGTGCGAGCTGCTGGTCGACGTCCATGTTTGTTTTTGGGTACAGCGACACAGCGACGGTTGCCATTGTCACATTATCTGCGCGGTCGTCCACCGGCAGAACTCCAGACTTTCCTGATGAGTTGTTCAGTGTGTTGTCAAGCATGTTTGTTTTTTTTTGTTTGTTTGTTTGTTTATTTGTTAGGTTTTTTTTTGTTTTTCCCCCCCCACTTCCATGGTTTTCCGCTTTTCTAAAACAGACCACATATCTGTGCAGGTTGATCGAAACAATTTTGTGGATATTGATTGTGAGATCCGTGGTAGACATCTAGTTTTCAAGGATTTATTACAATGAGGAACGACCAGACTCCTGAGAAAGTAGTGAGGCGCCATGTTTTCAATCTTTTAGTTTCTTTTTTTTTTCTTTTAAATGAGAGAAAAAAACACACAAAATAAGCATTAACGACAGTAAAAAAAAAAAAAAAAAAAAAAGGAAAAAAAAAGAAAAATTCAAATCATAAATATAAAAAATGCAAACTTGTCCTTCTAATTCAGAAATTAAGAGTATTATGATATGGGACTAAAGTAATTAGCATAATTAGCATAATGAGAATTCTATTAATTCACACATTTCCAGATAATTAAATGCACACCTCTGAACACTTATGCCCTCAGTAACGATGAACTTCTTCCCATCTTTGAAGATAGTTTCTATATTACAACCTTAATAATAAACACATGAAACCAAAAAACAACAAAATAAAAAGTCTACTGTGAGGGCTGTTTTTTGTAACATCATGCAGTAAGAGTCTACTATTCAACTAATCACTTAACATCCTGATTATTACAAACATGAATTTATCAATATTGAACTCTTCCTAAAGTGGCGATCACTTGGTTCTGTGAATGACTGGCGCAGCCATGGTCTCAGCCATTCATACATGTACAATGATTCATTACATTTAGTCAAAACGCACTTTTAGCGTCGCAGGAAGAAAAAGCAAACTGCAACGTTCTCAGGAAAAGAAAGACTTTCTAACCAAGTTTGAGGCTGTTTTAAGGTCTGATGTGTGCTTTGTTTGCGTCATATTGCAGAGTGTCTGCAGGTTGAGAAAATGCCAGTGTTTTATAACAGCGACACTACAGAGATGTGGCATTTCTCTGTGCGACCGTGGTGTGACTGTGTTGTACAGTACGAGTGGACACATCTGGACAGAGAGGTCACTTTGCTTCTCCTGTGTGTGTCTGTAGTAGCCGCTGTCTCTCTTTCTTTTCTTTCCCTCCCTCCCTCGCTCGCACTCGTTCTCCCGGGGTGTCCGATGAAGTGGTCAGCGGTTGACAGGTGCTGCCATGGCTGACAGGCCAAACACACTGTGTGCATGTGTGTGTGTGTGAGAGAGAGAGAGTGGAAGAGAGATGCTGCAATACTTAAGGGCACTGAGGTCCTGTGCTGCAGAGCATGGCAGGAACAAAGCTACAGAGACACAGAGTCAATGACATCTCTCTCTCTCTCTCTCTGTCTCTTCCCCTCTCGTCTGCTTTTCTCCCCTCACTCTCCATCTCTCAACCACATGAGAAAGAGAAAGAGGAACGTGTTTTTTTTTTCTTGTAACAGAACACAGTATTATGGGCTGTAACCAAAGACAGAGGGATTTCTGACTCGTGGTGTGAGGACGGAGCTAATAACTCACAGGCTGAGCTTGACACTGACCTGACATGGGACACTCTCAAGGGACTGCTAAGATGTGCAACGTCTTTGCCACTTTTTTTTTTTTTTTTTTTTTGTTTGGTATTGCTCCTAGCTTGGCTATCATGACTTTGAGCTCAATGTTAAAATCAACACGCTGGCATCAGTGTGATGGGATGTGACCAGTTGTGACGAGGCCATATATAATTACTTTGGTGTTGCGGGATGAAACGTGACCTATTCACCGCGGTTACAAATGTAATACGTAAAAGAAACAAACCAGATGCGTCCTCGAAACTTTTAATATTAGTGGAAAGCAACTTTTTCAAAGGCTAAGAGTAAATTAGGGCAAGGTTTGTTTTAACAATCTGCCATGTTCTCTTTTATAAGGTTCGGTTCATAAGGGCTACAAAGCAGTACCTGTTTAAGTTTTTTCTTTTTTTTTTTTCTCTATTAATCCTCAAAAATGAAATGAAAGATTATCCAATTTTATTTTATTGTTTTTAGAGGAACGAATTGTAGCTCAGTAAAGACTCCATGGCATCTTTTTTTTTTTTTTTTCTTCCCACAGCGTGGCTCTGCTTTACAACTGTTATTTGCAAACATAAGTATATATGCATTGTGCTTTTGAATGCCAGGTGTAGTAAGCTGCACTTTTTCAAATATTTCAAAACACGTTAAGAAACCCTAAAGTGAATAGAGTAAAGAGTAAATATAGAAATTATAAAGAATAAAAAAAGGGACATTCAATATAAATTACATCTTTAAAAATGATATAAGAATACGTAGTCACATTGTTATACAATTTTGTTTGTAAAAACAAACTAAACAGACATTTACAAATCATTTGAAAATAATTTAATGCAGAAAATGAAACTTAAAAAAAATAAAAAATAAAAACAAGCAACCGCTAACTGATCTGAGCAGTGTATTTACATCATATTAAAAATGTAACTCAACTTGAAATGTTCCCATTTAGTGAAAAGTGAAATTCCTCTTGGTATTTTTCAATGTTTACTCCAATAGGGTTTTTACAATTAGCACAAGAGGCAATTGCACTAAACATCAATATCATCATCATAATAATTGTTATTATTCAAATAGTCTTAAGTAAGTGTTGATATGAAATCCTCCTCCATGCTTGACTGAGACTCATGTCCTTATTACACTTCACTGCTCCACCTAGAATGTGGGTTGACTTGTGGTAGTAGTGGATCTTCATCAGCCTTGACCAAGGGAATGTGTGTGAGAGAGTGTGTGTGTGTGTGTGGTATCTAAATTAAATTGTCTTTATCTCCTCCAGAAGAAAAAGAAATAGGAAGGATGGGAAGGGCTGTGGAGTGGGGGTGAAAATTAATTTGTTAGATCAAAAAAATATTTAATTTTGCTGCACATCAAACAAACTTTGTCTTCAGACAGGGTGTACTGAGGCGGACCCGTCTTTTTTTTTTTTTTTTTTTTTTCCCCCTTCCTCCTCTTCTTCTTTTTCTTCATCTGCGTCCTCTTTTTTCTTTAATTAAAAAAGCATTCTATTATTACAGCAGATGAAAAGGAAACATCTATTCAAACAGTACAGTCGTACCGGACTACCACTAATCTTTTGGTAATTATTTTTTAATTGAATCTTTTGAACACAAAAGCCCTGAGCAGATGCTTGCATTACCGCAGTCCCACGTCGCACGCCGCGCTATGTATACGAGATGATGCCTGCCTCGCCACGAGCAAATGGTAGGACAACACGGGAAATAAAAGAGAAGGATGTTCGAGGGGGGAAAGAGAGGGAAAAAAAAGATATTGAATGAGGGATGGGATTGGATGGAAAGAAGGGAGAGGCCTGGACCGGGAGGAGGTGTACGGTGATGGAAAGTTATGTATAAATGAACAGCTCAGCAGTGCTTTAGCTGTCTGAACATGCGGTGTGTGTCTAGATGTATACAAACACATAAGAATCCTTTTTGCTGATACACACACTGGGATGTTAACCAGGAGTGGATAGAATCTAAACTGTGGCTTCTTACTCGAACCAAACCTTTTTTTTTTTTTTTTTTTTACATGCAACCCCCCCACGTCTTCATCTGGATGCTTAAAAACTTTTTTACCATTGGCAGAGTGCTGATTCCAAGTACATAATGATCAGTCTTAAAGGAATGGAGAGAGAGAGAGGTGGGGCGCTTGACTTAAAAAAAAAAAAAAAAAACTGAACCCAGTCTAAACTTTCCAGTATTTTCGCCTCCTCTAGAAAGGACCTTAAACACCTTATTACCACAGAACTCCCCATTTCACCGACATTTGATATGCTCCTATGTCTGAGTGAAGGATCCTGGATGATGTGTGCACAGAGTTCTCCCTGCGTGATGCTTCTGAAATGCTTTAAAAAGAGACATGTGGAGGAAGAGGCAAAGAGGGGCTTAAGGAGCAGGCGAGTACGAGCGACTCGGAGAAAGAGACATCTTTAGTTTGGCCGTATGCAACAGCATATTGCCTCTTAATCATGTCGAGTACTCGTCGGAGCTCACCAAAGCAGGTTAAATCACATTACTGGTGCATTGTGGATGTGTGAGTGAGTGTGAAGTAGTGTGTGTCCGTGCTTTTTATGAGTGTGTACGCGTGTCTGCATAAGGCAAAGTGCTGTACAAAGTAAATATGCGACGGAGTAAGTCCAAAACTCTCCGTCTTGCTCGGTTTTGTGGCTCTGATTGAAGCTTTTTGGACCCACATTTATCGAGCAGCTCACAGTAAGAAATCAGGCTTAACTGCCCCCCTCCCAAAAAAAATGAATGATTTGAGTGGAGCATATTTAGCCTTTTCTTTAGGCATAAGCCTAAAAGTATTTTATCAGTGTTACTATTGGAAATTATTTGGTATCTCTGCTGGTGTTTAAAACAGCTCCTGATGAATTCTAACCTGTTACAACGGTCAGATAACACCTCTGTGAAAGAGTCTCATGTAATAACGGTTAAAGCCTGTGTGGTAGCTCATTTTTTTCCCACCATGTGGAGGCCAGACTTGGATGCTACCAGAGTTTAAGCTAACATTAGCACCTCTGTTCTGTTCTTTATTGAATCTGGGGAATTTCCAGTGACCCCCCCCGGCTAATGGTACCCTGGTTTATGTTTGGCAAACATATCAGTCCTCCATTAGACATTATCCTAACAGCTACACATTTTCTGTAATTTAAAAAAATATACCTAAAACATATTGTTTGAAAATACAATCATGTGAAGATAAGCAGCCGGAAGGAGTTAGGAGTTATGTTCCCTGCAATATATGAACAATGGCGCTCCATATGTTTTCCACATGGATCGTTAGTATAATGGAGTATTAAGGCCAGACATGAGGGGAAAAATGAAGATGGAAGTTTTTTTTTTTTTGGTTTACTTTTGGATTGTAATTTATTTTGTAGACTTCCACCTTACAACATATTATCTACAACCAGCGATGGCAGTGTTGTTTGGCTTCAGCTTATCATATATGAATTTATATATCACAGTTTATTGGGAATTTTGGTGTGATAACACCCGTCTCACCTGAGCTCCATGTCTTCAGGCTCAGTCAACTAGATCCACTGTCTAACCATCAGTACCCTCACATGTTTCCATGTGTGTTTAGTTTTCATACTTACTCGAGACGTAGCCATGAACGATTAAATATCGATTTAGTGGCAGACCATGATCGATTATAATTAGCGATGTCCAAGTTTGTTTTTAACGTTGTGTTGGAAAAAGATTAATCAATTGATTGGTAGTGTCAGTGTTGCTTCTGTGGTGACTGCCACAAATTGATCATTATATGTGAAACCCTGTGATCAGTAAATCAATAAATAGTTTGATTCTAACTATTTATTGATGCCATCGTGGGTTTAAAAAATGGTGCTTTGTAGGGGTGGGACGGACTTTACTGATCATTTTCTCTGAGATTGCTTCATAGTTTTATTATTAACTACACGCTGCAGTGTGTGTGTGGGGGAGTGTGTGCGTGCGTTGGGGCAGACTAGTAACCTGTGTGTTCTGGAAAAGTCCAGATTTGACGGTCTATGGCCATAGTCACGACACTTTTAATTTATATTTTAGACTGACCGGTCCATAAAACCTGTAGATCAGCAGCCCTTGACATACGCCAGACACGCTGGTCAAAAGTCATTATCGGACATCCTTAATTATAATGTAATGACATTTCATGTCGAATTTTCAGATCCACTTTCAAACCAGTGTAAAGTAAAACTGGTGTTCTTATATAAAGCAGATTTCCAAATGCTGAACATTGACTAAGATTTTGACTGTAATGTTATGTTTTGCACTTTCAGGAAGTTCTCTGTGCCCAGTACTGTTACATATTTCGCAGAATTTCACCCAAATATGGTCAAACTTCAAAAACAAAACATTCTGCATAATACTATTTTGTTTAGTATATTATAGTATTATGCAGAATGTTTTGTTTTGGAAGTTTATCTTTTGCCATAAATGCTGGTGTCTGCTGAGTGTTTTTTAAATAAAAGACGGATAATATCTGCCTGCTTGGGTTTGTTGATAAAATCAAAGCCATGTGAAGTTATATAGAAATTGATGTGAGGCGTCGTGATGCATCAATATATCTCATTGAATCAAATCGCTGACCTAATAATCGTAATCGAATCGAATTGTGAGATGAGTGAAGATTCACACCTCTGTTACTTACTGCTTATACTTAGGGACTTGGGAATTTTATACTCATTGAGTTGAGCTTACTTTTGCTGAAGATATGCCCAGAATAGATGTACTGAGAACCAGTTGTTCCCTAATTGGAATTTTGGTGGTTCGATTCCCATCTCCTCTAGTCCGCATGTTGAAGTGTCTTTGGGCAAGATACTGAACTCTGCTCTCTCATTCATGTTTGAATGTTATGAGTGTAAAGTGCACGATATATGTGAATGGGTAGTGCTGTGTGAGCTGTAGTGTAAGAGTCATCAGTAGACTAGAAAAGCGCTATATAAGTGCAGTGCATTTACTATTTTACACTCATTACAATAAAAGTCAACTATAAACATTCATTGGATTTCATTGGATTTCCATTAACTTAAATAGTGAGCCGGGTGCAGCTGATTTAAAAAAAAAAAAAAAAAAAAAAAAAAAGCAGTGCAGTTGTGCAGTGATTGTCTGATAAATAAGAATTCTCTGGAATCAAGGATCAATTCTTTCACACAAAAACTTCTCAAAGTTAAATCTCTCATGACTGCTGGTTTAATTATGAAGTGCATAGGTGGCGTGCAACCACAGAAAGCTTGACAGGTTTTGTAAAACTAAGTAAGTAAGGGGGGGTGGAGGGTTGGAGGATAAAAATAAAGGTTCTCTGAGGAGACAACCGCTGCTGGAAGATTTTTTTTTTTTTTGCTGAATGTGCAATATTGCACATTGTCTGCAAAATTCTATATTCTCCTCAAGGAGGAAGAACAGAACAGCAGTAATGTTATATTGGTAAATATCACTTTGAGTGTAGGCTGTTAATAAATTTAGCTTAAACTAGGTCAGTTGGTCATTTAGATGTATAGGATTGCTTGCTTTGTAAATCCTAATGGGAGCTGTTTAATATTAATATCAATCCAGGCGAAGTATACCTGGATTTCCTGGATTTAATGTAAAAATCCAGGGATATTGAATATGTCCCTGTGGTAGAGTGTTGGTGTTTTAGTCCCAGTTTAAGATACTGAGATGTTTGATAAATGTAGGCCCAGATTTTTTTTTTTTGAGAGACAAAGCTTGAAGCAGCCGTGCATGCGCCCACACGGACACCGTGAGATAACTGATATGCATATTTCCATTACGAACAAGAAAGTCATCAATATTTGGAATGATCAAATCTGGTTAATGACAGCGTGAGGTGAAGAGCCGGAGACAGATAAATGGCAATAGAAAGAGAAGTGATGCAGGGCTGGGGTGGTGGATGGCGAGGGATGAGGGTGGAGGGGGTGGGGAAGGGACTGGGTGACGGAGAGGACTGACTCTGAGAATGAGAGATCAACAATGCCATAAATAACCTTGGGAGAAGTCACCTATCCTCCCGCAGGCGACAGCTCGTCAGGGAAATGAATGGGTTGTCACTGTCGTCTTTGTGCCCATGGCTGAGGGCACTGAAGCTGGCACCGTCGCAGTCGCACACAAATGGAAAAAAAAGGTTTTCTTTCCTTTTTCTAATGTCTTTGCATCAACACCCCACCCACCACCCACCCACCCCTCTCCCTCTCTGCCAATGCTGCAACTAACACACAAACGCGCACAGGTTCGAATGCGGATCCACTTAAGCAAAAAAAAAACAACACTCTGAAGTGAGGAGGGGAGTCGATGGCGTGCATGGGAATGTGGGAGCGCACACACACACACACACACACACACACACACACACACACTCTGACCCACTCATACACTGCTCAATCTCTCTGTCTGTCGCTCCGTCTCACCATAACTACCTTTGGTGTCTCTCTGGACTCCAGGTGCGTCACTTGCATGTCATCCCTGCAGCATTTTGTTCTCATTTTGACACAATATTTACCCACAGTTCAATGGGCTCCGGTGCTACACCTACAAACACTGCCACGGGAACAAAGTGTCTGTTTGTTGTGACTCTTTGTGGCGTTCGTGCTGCGTGGATGCCACAGATCAACAGCTTTGAGCTATATGCATATTGTTTATCAAATTACAAACACCTTCATTACTCAACAACTATTTTGCTGGAAGAAATTTATTGAAACGTATTATGAAATTAGCACAGATGCTGTCATTATTTGTTTGCTTACTTTATGTATTATTCATAATGTGAAGGGTGTAATTTCTGCTGGGGGTGGAAGGGGGCGACCATTGTATTTTACAGTTTTTGTTCATTCTGGCACTCAAATGTCTATCACTTCCTGTCCAGCTGACAGTATTACGGATGGAGGAGTTCTGACTTTAAAAAAAACATACTTTCCATGGTTTTTTGACCTCGACCCTTGAGCCCTTCAGGAGATGACTGATCCCTGTAAAAAAAAAAGAAAAGAAAAAAAAGAATAAAAAAGTGACTCCACACTTGAAATCCACACTCAATTTCATTCTAGAGCAGCCTCTAGTGGTAGTTGGTATTATGACAGAACAAAAGAGGAAGTGATATAGTAGAGTAGAGCAACTACAATGAGGTTGTTGAGGTTGGATTTAGGAAGTTGAGTTACTGTTGGGTTACTATTGACTAACTAGTCAATAGTAATGTGTGCTGATTATTGTAACCATGGTAACAAATAACCTTTAACCTTAAAGGGTCTATATATATAAATTTGAAGCTTTGAATACAGATTAGTTTTGAATCCAACATGACATTGACTTAAAACTGATAGCTGGACAGTCTGTTAGCATGCTAACCAGCCAGTAGTAAGATGTAACATTGATGTTGCATTCCACCATTAATTGTTGATGATGGCCTTACTTGCCTATGCTTTTGTAATAAGGTAACATCAGCAAAAACCTAGATAATCAGTTTTAGGAAGGATTTATTTTAACCAAAATTCTAATCTTTTCTCAAACCGTAAGTTGTTTTTATGCTGAAACGTAAGCAAACCTTAACCATGTATTTTTAATTATCGATTCTATGACCATTACAATCTGTCTCTTCATCAACTGTCAAATAAAATGGCACAATACCAAAAAATTATATTTCAAAAAGATACCTTGAAATGGGACAGTTGATCTGAAGTGCATATTCTCCTGTGACAGTGTGTGTGTGTGTTTCTGTGTGAAATTGCTGCTTTGTCAGTGAACATGCTGACATGTCAAAAATACATGACTCCAGCACTATTCAACATATTCACATCTTTTTTTTTCTTTCTTTTTGTAAAAAGTCTCCTTTCATTTAGAGAATGTTTCACAATTCATTTCAATTTCCTGCAGGGCCAAGTGACTTCAGAGAGCAAGTAATCTGACGAAGAACACCATTTAGCCTCACGCTTACATCTTAACCCCAAAACCCAATATTTCACAAATATGACTCTATTGCAATGAGCACTGGCTGTCGAGTTTATTTAATTTGAGTAGGGCCTGGGTGTAACGTATCGCGACCCCTCCTCTCTTTCTGACATCAAACACTCGCCTTGTGCAGCACTCCACACAAGTAACACGACTACTTACATCACAAAATGGACTCTAAATGCAAACAGGCATAACTAGGGACAGCCAAATTGTACTCTCTTTTTTCCCCCCTCATGGTTTTCTCTCTTATTTTTTTATTTTCTTTTTTTTTTTTTGGCCTTTTCTGGAGGAGGGTTCAGGGGCCTTTTTTCTTCAAATTTCACACTGCGTAGTATTGTGCTTGGATAAAAATGAAGCGGAGCAATGAGGAGAAAGGGATGAAGTGAGAGAGAGGAGATGGGAAGAAGAGAGAGAAAAATCAATAGTGAGGACATAGCTGGGGGGTTTCCATATTACATTTTGCATAGACGTCGGCTGTAATTTGCCTTTGATCTCAGTCCCAAGATGACTCACTGAAGCCATCTTCCACAGCCAATTGGGGGTAGGGGAGGGTGTGTGGGGAGGGGGGCAGAGGAGAGGAGAGGTGGGGGGGTGGAAGGAGTGGGTGGAGGGTTAAGGATGGTGGTGGGGTGGGAGGGAGTCCACCACAGATCCCGGATGCCAGGCCAGAGCTTCGTCTCCGCTTCATATACTCCACTGCTGAGATTCTTCTTTCATGCTGCAGAATGTATGTAACGCAGTCTCTGCTGCCAGCGCTGAGTCCACAACGTCCTGTCAGACATGCCCAGGCAGACTCATGCACCGGGGCTGGGAAGGTAAAAACAGGGGTTTCCCAGGCCTTTGACTGATTCACCTCTCCTTCCTTCTGTCAACAAAAAGTTGGAATATTTTAGTTGTATAACACATAGTGCACAAGAATCTACTTGGTCTGTAAATATATCATTTATTTCCCCTTTTCACACCCACATTGTGGTGCTGAAAAGTTCATCAGTGAAGAAATGAATGATCTGAAATCATAGTCCAAAATACTCTTGGTCTAGTAGATCCTGATGATGGGCTGTTTTAAGCAATGACACTCAGGATTAAGTCAGTAGTAACTGATGTATCGTATTTTTCGGACTATAAGGAGCACATAATCCTATAATTTTCTCAAAAATCGCCGGTGCCCATTATAATCTGTTGAACCTTATATATTAATTCTGGTTGTGCTACTGACCTTGAACTGATTTTATGTGGTACACGTTGCTCAAAAATCTGTCAAAATGTTTTAGTACGACTTTGGCAAACTACGAAGCCGCACTGCTTGATGGATTGTTGGAGCATTACGGCTACCGTAGTAATACTTACTGTGCTTCAACATAATATTACGGTGTGTGTGTGTGTGTGTAAGGACTCATCTGACTTTTTTTTTTTTTTTTTTTTTCCGTTTAATGCGCCTTATAATCCAGTGCGTCTGAAAAATACGGTAACCTGTATTTTCCTACATGTATGATTATAGTATGTACAGGAAAGACTTTTCACCATCCTCAAATATTTCCAGAAAAGCAGCTCTGCCACCAAAACCACAAATGATAAATCAACTAATCAATACACATGTTCTGAACTTGTTTCTCTTTAGTTCTGTCTCTATAAAGTAGTATAAAGTCTCTATAAAGCACATACATAAGTGGTATCGTATGACTCGGTGTGTTTATATTCAGCCATGGTAAACTCATCCTCAATTTCCTGGTTCTCTGTGACATCAACAGATGATAATAAGCTCTGGTGACTCAGTGAAATGCTCACGTCTTACTGTAAACGTAAGACTCTTAGCGTCTTTTGCTTTGAAAACCTTGAGAGACGTGATTTGAAGCTTTATTTCTAGATTTAATGAACTATTGTTTCCATGGTCAAGATTGAACTTTTACAGCCTGTTTTATGAATACAATCGCATCTAAGTGTTATTTCAGTGTTGCAGCAGAAATACATGAAGCTGCATATGCTTAGACGGTTGCAGCATACTTTAACAGCCTGATACGATTCGAATGCAAGACTTTTTCATAGCAGTAGCGCACCAGAGGATGTACAGCACAATTATGCGTAAGGATTTAACACCACTGATGACCACTGTGTATTGAAAATCTGCATTGAACCTCACGCGGTGGCCCATGCTGCCACAGGCGATTAAAAATCACTCTGGGTGTTGGAATGGTATGAAATAATGAATGAAGACATAAAAGTAATTAATAGATAGAGCCGTCTGCGAGAGAAAAGAGAGGAGGATTCGTCATTTCTTCTCTACACAATGCCATTGTTCCCCACGACATTCACTAGTCACTGTGTTATTAATGATCCCACCTTGCAGAACATACATTTTCCTCTTTTTGCTTGGGCAGCGCCATCTCCATAAACTTTTTTTTTTTCTCTCCCTCTCTTCTTCTGAGCTTTTTGTCCCCACCGCCACCGCACCACCGTCGCCATCCTTTTCACAAGTGAGGTTGCGCGTTTTGTGTCGGCCTGCTGTACGTACTCTCCAGAGAAGCTCCAGGTTCAGGCTCAGGGGTGCTGTTGTATGAGAAGCACAGATTTAACTTGAAGTTTTTTTTTTTTTTTTTTTTCACACACCAACACAGAGGGAAAACTTTTGTCCTATGTATAGCTTACCAAGTGTGCGTGTATAAATATATATATCTCTATGTATATACACCCACACACACACACATGTAGGATAATCTTTACTTTTTCCAAAAGCAAAGACAGTCAAAACAGCTTTTTCAGCAAATGCAAGACTTCAAAATTACATGTATGAGAGCTTTGCTTGGCATTTGAATGAAACACACTCCACATGAATAGCTCTAAATGATGTTATTCGACACTCACACTGCTGTGTCCTGAGAATTTAAAATAAAAGTCTTTAAAGCTAAGAAAGTGCATTCAAAGTTAAATTGGCAACTCCCAATGCACCAGTAAGTTTCCACCTATGCTGCATTTCTGTCATAATTTGGCCCCCACTGTCAAGCATACTGGAGAATGTTTTTGTTCTCATGCTAGCACCCAGTTTCTTGGTGTGGGTAGCAGAATTTGATATTATTTGAGGCTTATTCCTAATCGTCCAGACGGTAAATATTGCACACTTCTTCTGCGGTGGCCTAATGGGCATGTAACTTTATAGGCAAACATGTGAAGTGGTATTCCTGCAGTGACTGGGAGCTTAGAAAGAGTGCCAGGCACTCCCTGAAGATGAAAGACTTGTCTGATGGCACCGTCTAGCTTCGCTCAGACACTTATGAGAAACAGGCCTTCAGGAGAGGCTAAGTGTCCAATCTCTTGTGACTAAGAACAGTAATAGAGCACAATTGTCAGTAAATGGAGGACTATTTCAAAACCAGAAGTGCCGCTCTCCCTGTGTTTTGGCTTCATCCCCCTGTTGAAACATACACCTTTACCATCCCTCACAACGAGTGCACTGTGGATTATTTCTATTATTACACTTCATGAAGCCCCTCTGGTCACATGATTGATGATTTTTCACTGCATGGTTAACACGGTGTGGTGGATCTTTTTAAGAAAAATCTGGTTTCTCTTTCTGAAGTTTCAACTCTTAAGTGATATTTCTCAGCGAGTCCATTTGGCTGTCCGTACTCTCCGCTGGGCTAAATTAGCATGCAGCCTCAATAATCTACCCCCTCTCCCTCCTCTTCTCTCTTGGCCCAGTCCGCAATCCCTAATGATGAAATGAATTACGTCGTCTATTGTCAGAGTGCTTTAATCATATTAGCTTCTGCTAAAATGACAGAGCATTGTTCTGGGCCCCAGACAAAAGAAGACATATCTAAGGTACAATGGACCTCGGATCTCTCTCAGTGAATTACATTAATTCTAAATAACGTCACGTTAAGATGTCTGTCCAATAGAGGTAGTAAAAGAGGTTTGACTGGAATGGCATTTGCACCTTCATCATTGCTCCTAATGAGACAGTAGAATACTGATAGATGTTCACTGACATGTGGAAGGGGATTTTTTTCCTTCCCTCTTGGGAATAGGTTCATTACATCTGCCTGTCTTTTTTTCAGGGTTGATTATTGAATCAGTTCTGCTAGAATCTGTTTTTAGGTAATTTTTTTTTACAATGAAATCTAAGTGTAAGAATATCAAAAGTTTACCAAGCCAAGGTGAAAACCAAATACTCAAAAGTATGGTGACAGCCCATTACGTATACAGTATGTATTTTTTTTACATACTTCTGGGAATTTATTTCATGGGTGAAGGTAAACTTTGCCAAAGTTTGCTGACTACTACCTGTAGTGAACTGTGGTGTAGTTTACCACATATCTTAAAAAAAAGTTAAGTGTTAAACTGTGTTTGTTGTTCTGAAGGGAACTGCAAGTCCTGACTTTGAAAATGAAATAACCTGGGGGTGTGGAGTCAGAAGATGTTGTCACCAGACCTCCTCATCTCTGCTTGGGGCTAAAAGCTAAAGGCTACATTAGCACAACACAACCAAATCTCATTTTAGATACTTCTGCTAGTAAAATTAATGTAGGACTCCATAAACACCACATAACTTACATAAGTGTGGATTTTCTCACTTAGTAAAGAGAAATAGAAAAAGCAAACATGCTTTTGATTTGACTTTGTGTGTGTGTGTGTGTGTGTGTGTGTGTGTGTGTGTGTGTGTGTGTGTGTGTGTGTGTGTGTGTGTGTGTGTGTGTGTGTGTGTGTGTGTGTGTGTGTGTGTGTGTGTGTGTGTGTGTGTGTGTGTGTGTGTGTGTGTGTGTGTGTGTGTGTGAGAGTGTGTGTGAGAGAGCTCCTTCCACTGGTATCAAACATATTGCTCTGCTGCTATATTCATTGTTTATGTGTCTCTAAAGCTCATAGTTCACAGTTGCATCCAACTCAATGACTACATCTTGCTTAGCTGCCATTTTCAACAGTTGGAAAATAGGCTGGTGATTCTGTCACTTCCACTATGTGGCCAAGATGGCAACCATCAACTGTTAGAAGTGTTTCTGCATTTTTCACTCAACTTTTGACTGTTATGAGTACCAACTCTTAGTGTAACATGATCCATATTGTTAGTGTGAACACACTTGAGCACAAGTGTAAGAATTGAAGAACACAACATGAGATGGACTGCCCCTTTCATATGGGACCAGTGTATATGATAAACTTGGCAATTGTGAGAACATTGGCAACAAGGACGCCAGAAGACTTCTCTAGTCTGCAGAGACGACAGAAACGAATTAGCCAGCGACAAAGTCAGTTGCGTAATTTAGGAAATGGATCATAATGACAGAGGGAAGAATGAAGGCCTTAGGTATATCAACATTTTTGTAACTTGTATATTAAGAGTGACAAAGACATTATATAATAGAACTAATCTAATGAAACTGTCATTAGTAAGAGTCGACAGACATCACAACTCAAGAAGTTCTGTAAAGAGGGCATTTTTCATGAACGCACTCAACATTGTGACTCTATTTGTAATTTTAACTTTTATCAGTATTAAGTAAACAACTGCGTCATGTTCCTGCAGCCATGTTCAATATGTTGTGGAAGGCCTTATACCAGTGTCATATTAATATCTGCTAGTCTTAATTGAAAAGTACAACCATCACATGTAGGTTATTCAGCCCAGATGCCCACAATCATTGGGCCTTTTCTCATATTTTATTTCATATATGATCACTTTTAAATGATTATTTTCATACACACTGATGCTACAAATCCAAACTTAATCACAGTCTGGCATGCACTCGGACTGGAAGCAGATAGAAACCAGCATGTGGGCAAGCTGCAGCTACAGCGGTGGGAGAAATTATGGGCGGGGAAAAAAAAAAAAAACGAATGGCCGAGTCCCTAATTTAATAATTTCTTCTGGGGTAGCAGCCCACCCCTGTCGCTGCTCACTGATGACGGCACGTTAAGGAGAGCAATATTTAGCAGATCTGGCTAAATGGTCCTAACAAGCCCCAGCTTGCACCATGTTAAAAATTAATAAATAATAAAAGACGGTAGAAAGTGTGATGTTGCCAGGGAAATAATTTGCCTCTCTTGAACTGATGATGGCATCCACTTTATGCAAATTGGTGTCTGGGGACAACAAAATCCCTCTTAATACATATGCAGACTTCATAAAAGAAAGAGAGAGTGAGAGGGAAAAAGGAGAGATCTGGAGAAAACAAGATGACATGAGGGGAGAGAGAAATAAAAGGTCGAAGGGAAAAATAGGCGAGGGTGATAAATAGGATGTTAGCACCAAATTGGACATATGTGAATGTGATGTCTATAAAATCAGTGGAAAGGTGTGCGTGTGTGTGCGCGCATGCTTGTTTCTGACAGTCAGAAAGCGTGTGTATTTAAATGCTAATAACAGTCGAGTGAATAATTTTTGGCTCAACTTTTTTTTTTTTTTTGACACTTGGGGTTATAAACTAGAACATTTGGAGTTAAAACTATGGGATCTGACTGTAATAATGTTTGTATCTTGAAGTGCATTCATACCATAGAATTACAATCGTTTTCAACATTCATACACTAAAAAATAAAAAAAAATAACAACAGTCACACAGGAGGGTATTCAAAAATTGTCCAGTTTTTTAACTATACAATATATTTTGTTTGAACAGAAAAGGCTAAATTATTGAGATTTTAATGTATTTGCAGTTAGCTACGAGTGAGCAGAGTGTGACTAGATAATATGTAAACATATGGATAAGTCATGTGACAGGTTGTTTATCCAATGACTTGATTCATAACAGCAGTCTCCTGAAACAGCACCAGTATGATGGTAGTTGTACTGGACCTCTTGTTGTCACGGTTGAAATAACAAATTTGCAATTAAGCTTATGAAACATTGTCGTCATCGTTCACGCCTCCACCCCAAACTCCTCCTGATGTGGACTTTGTCGCTCTGCGTGCGCTTCCATCTATTAACGCCCTCCTTAGCTCCCCGTCATAATTATTCCAGCCGCGAGAGTTTCTCCTGGTAATAAAACCTAACTACGGTGTTGTAATAAACCGGTGCATTCGAAGACCTATGGGCTTGTTTAGTGTTAGTGTTGTGGAGGACAGTCTCACATAAACATGTACACATCCACTTGCTCCATTTCACTCCCTCCTCTCCCCCCACCCCTTAGCTTCCACCACCGCTCACTCTCGTTCCCTCTCTCTCAGGAAGTTTTGAATCCTGTCATTCCGACTCAGAGTTCAGCGCTTCTTTCATGTGTGCCTCGACAGCGGGCCTCTCCTCCTTTTGTATTGTTTTATTATTTATGCATTGGGATGGCTTGGTGGTTGTTGAGGAGGGGTGTGTGTGGGGGGGTTGAGCATCTTAAGCATAAGCAGCAGCGGCATTAGGACAGATGGGGGGGCGAGGGGGACTAATTCATATTCTGTTTCAGCAACATCTTAGTGAGCTGAAGAGTTCAAACATTTTCCAAGCTAACGCAGAGAGAGAGAGGGAATGAATGAAAGGGAAAGACAAGCAGAGAGGGAGGACAAGACACTAGGGGTGTGTGTGTGTGTGTGTGTGTGTGTGTGTGTGTGTGTGTGTGTGTGTGTGTGTGTGTGTGTGTGTGTGTGTGTGTGTGTGTGTGTGTGTGTGTGTGTGTGTGTGTGTGTGTGTGTGTGTGTGTGTGTGTGTGTGTGTGTGTGTAAAAGAGAGTGAGATTTTGCATGCACTCGTCCATATGCCTCAGCGTGCATGTGCATGTATATATAGCATATACAGTATGTGTTAGTATTCAAGAACAGATGGAGATAAGAAGTGTGTGAGGGAGTGGTTGCAGAACAAAGGATGATAAAAAATAAAAAAAAGGGGGGAAACAATTCACAGAAAAAGAACTTTCCCTACCCTCCCAATGTCTCTTTCACACCAATTGCAAAATCTATTTTTAATCACTTTGTACAGAGAAAGTAGCAGCCTGTTGTTACTGCCTTCAGCCCCTTGTGTGTGCGTGTGTGTGTGTGTGTGTGTGTGTGTGTGTGTGTGTGTGTGTGTGTGTGTGTGTGTGTGTGTGTGTGTATGAATGGAGGTTGTGTATAAGTCAGAGATGTGTGAGGGCACACGAAGCACATTGGTCTGTAGTTTCAGACATGAAAACGCACAAACGTTTGTAAAAGAGAAAAAAAAACACCAAAAAAAGTGACCAAAAAGGGAAAATGTCAGTTTTCACAAAATTAGAACAAAGAGGCCGACATCAGTAAAATGCATTAGCACCATTCCGAATTTAAGATGAAAAATATTCACTACAAGTTATGAAATGAATTTGTCTAATGTGAACATGCAGCCAGGGACTGTATTTAGGGATTTTACTTAAAGAGTTATGAGAGTTGATTACTTTGACAGATCCACAAACCCCTCACGACTTATTTAGTTACAAACTTGTTTTAACAGTCTTAAAAAAAAATAAAAAATAAATAAAAAAATCAACATGGAGTCCTGTCACACTTAATGCCTTGGCTGTTCTCTGACCAGTTTAGGCTGCACTTAACTGAAGCTGAAGCCTGCTACGGCCTCAGGCTGCTCCAGTCTGTGCCAGCCATATCAATAGTCACCACAGCTGGGCTCGGCTCTGACATTGTGCTGGAGACTATTGCGCTAGCGCCTTAACACCCAACCCATCTAGGCCAATCACAATCAGTGGATGTATGTTAGAGCCTGTGTGTGTGTGTGTGTGTGTGTGTGTGTGTGTGTGTGTGTGTGTGTGTGTGTGTGTGTGTGTGTGTGTGTGTGTGTGTGTGTGTGTGTGTGTGTGTGTGTTCAGTACATGCCCCTGAGCGTGTGCAAAATGGCTCAGTATCAAAGAGTGATGATTGAACTGAAAACATACTCCACTTGGAGGAAAAATAAGCCCTCAGTGTGTGTGTGTTTTCAAGTGTGTGAATCTTCGTGTGAGTGTGTATTCATGTGTTTATTTGTGTTTTTATTTTTAATGGTAGATATGGGTTTTTCATGAACCAGTTTCTTCGTGTGTGTGTGTGCACGTTAGTGACAGTTTACTGTAAAAACAAAGAGGGCAAGGAGACATTTGCTAAGATGTATTGAATTTCAATAAAAACTGCAATGTGGAGTATTAGGCTTGGGTGATTTTTCAATCTCTCATTGCTCTGTCTCGAATTAGTCGTGGTACACTCCATTTTCACCATGCCCGGCTAATCAGATCTCCTCCCGTCCCCTGGGTCTTCTCTCATTTGGTACGTCCCTTGAGTCATGTGCCAATCAAATTGCTCATCAATGTTTGCCTCTTTCTCTTTTCTTGGTGTCTCGCTCCGCTCTTTCTTTTACATTGTTTCATTAAAGTGTGCCATAAAAAAAGGGGGTGGTGGTGGGAGGGGGGGGGTTAAGAAAAAGAAAAGGCTGTGCCGCTAAAGCTAGTGATGTTGAATTCACATAAACTGATGGTGGCGATGCGACTTTTGATGATGCTTTTCTGTGGCTTGATGAAATTCTATAGAATTTATTTGGATAAACAGCTTCCCAGGCCAGTGTTGAAATAAAATTAAAATGAACAAAAAATGCTAATGCTATAAACTCTAGCCCACTGTACAGTGGTTGAATGTAACTACCATTAACTGTAATTAGGTGCAATTTTAAAGTGCTTTACTTTAAGGCTCACTTCCTTGTAACACAACCAACAACATTAAATGGCTTATTTTAAATTTACATTGTGCTATTATTGCTTAAGTAAATGGTCTGGATATGATGTCTAATCCTGCTCATAAAGTATATGTGTCCTCTGTTGCGTATGATCTGAACAACATCACCTGCACACCCAGGTAGACTGAGATGTCTTCATGCCTATTTTCTTGATCTGTGTCCATTGCTGTCACCTGCAGTGGTTCAACGTGTGAGATCTGTCCGTAGACCTTTCCAGGCTAGGCTAAAAGCTTGCAGCTGTAGAACTATTGCAGTAAACCTTCAGAGATGTTTCAAAGCTAATAGCGCTGCATTAAAACCTCTTAAACCTCACTGACCCGGTAGTGGGAAGATAATTACCAACTCATACTGTGCAGATAAACATTTTTTTCAAATAAACGGCCTGCATTTATATATATATTTATGGCGCTTTTCTAGTCTTCGTAACCACTTAAAAACACTTTACACACAACGTTTGAACACACACACACACACTCATCCATTGGAGACAGTTTGGGATTTTTTTTAGTATCTTACCCAAGGACATTTCAATATAGCAGTCAGGAAGAGGTTGGATTCAAACCTGTTTTTTGTGATTTGGCACCATACAAATAAAATTGGATTGAATTGAATTGAACCCTGACCTTCTGATTAGCAGATGAGGAGCAACAAGCGTATAATGATTCCAAAGTTCCTGAAGAACAAAACTAACTAGATAATTTGAGCTAAAGTTCAAACAAAGTTTTTAACCAATGGTAACAACTGTTTATAACCATTATGAGTTTACCTGTGTTCATCTTGATTATGTTCTTGTTTTCATATTTTCATATTGTTTGAATGACATAATGTTATGTAGCTCTGTCAAGACTGACTTGTAACTTGTGATGTTGTGTGGTCTGTCCCGCTGATATATTCGGGCATAAAGCTCATCTAATAATGGTCCGTCACATTTTATAGTTTTATTTTATTTCTATTTATTTGATCTAAGATGACACATCCTTACGCCGCAATAAGACAGACCTTCACAATATTCTTGAAAAGTATGATAATATTTTTGGAGGTTCGGGGTTGGGGGTGTGTGTTGGGGTTTGTGATTAAATTCTCACCTCTCGCACTATTCCAATAGTTTCAGATTAATTTCTGGTCTCATATAATTCCCTGGATAATGAAAAAAAAAAGTTCTTTCTCTACAATTATACTGTTGGAGGGAACAATGTCCCATTTGAGATTTTAAGCCATTTACACAGATGATTCCAGTAATGCCATGCAAATAGAATTTAATTCAAAGTTAATTCATCCGCATTACTTTTTAATAAAGAAATGATAAATTATAATCTCCTCTGCAATTTAATCTATTTATGCTGCTTCCGTTGCTGGAAAGTGTCCACTGCATGTCTTTCCATTAATTGGGGAGAGATGAGGGGAAGAAACGAAAAAAAAAATAGGGAGGGAAAGAAAGAAAGAATGAAAGAAGTGGGGAAAATAAAGGAGGTAGCAGCTAAATTTGTTATCTCAGCGCCGAACTGTGTTTGAGAAAGAAATAAAGGGTGTAATGAATTGATTTCATATTTAGTCTCGGGCGTGTTGATACGCATAGATCTCTAGTGGTCTTTCAGTGCCTGTAGCCTGCAGTATTTTCTTTCCTTTCATTAAGGTTGAGATTCTGCCCTTTGATAGTGTTATCGATTCTGCCTCCGAACACAGTGGCACCCCTGTGAAGTTGCTCTTCAGGTAGAATGAAAGGAAGAAAAAGAAAAAAAAAAAAAGAAGACGAAGCTATTATCTTTGGTGTTATCCTGTACTAGTGTAGCGGCAATTCACAAAACCGCTTTACTTACCAGTGAACTGTTTTCCTCGCTCTTTGTTCTTCCTTGCTTTTATTGAATTCAAGGGATAATTACGGATTCTGTGGCTTGCCGCCGCCGCTCGGCCCTGCTGTAATTTCAGCAGAGTGAAAATTTATTGCTTAAATCATTATGACCCCCACCCCCAAACACCACCACCCCCCTCCCGTCCCTCCGTTTAAATTCTCTCCTTCGATCTTGTTCCTCCAAATGTGTATGAAGAGGTGCAGAACTTAATGTAGTTTAGCTTAAGTCCAAATTTGACCTTGTAGTTTTTTTATCGTAGTAATAGGGAGCAAATATCAAGTATACACTGGCTCCTGCTAATCTGATACTGAAAGAAGCTGATGTGGATGTTAAATGAGAGACTGTGGAGAGTGAACAGACGTCTCTCTGCTTCCTGTGGTCCAACTTTAAACTTTAAAAAAAAAAAAAAAAAAAGTAAGTGATGTTGTGTAATTTTTAAACAATCTTCAATTACTCCTCCCTCTCTTAAAGTTTACAATGTTCCATTTGGGCCAATTTCCCTGTCGTTTACACAGAAAGGCGTTTCTGTTATTTTGTCCAACCAGTTCATATCCGTCAAAACACTTTAAACTGTGTGTGTAATTTATTTCAACACCACCTCAAAACTTTATGGAGGAGCATTTATTGCAGGACTGTTGGTTTAAACTGCATTAGTTTTACACAGGGTGGACCTCAACAATTACTTTAGTTACTTTACTTTATATTTAGAACGTAATAAGTGATGATCAAGATTTTATCGTTATTATTCCAAAACCAACTTCTCACTGTGTGTTTTCCAATATGTCTCCTCCACCTCCTGACTTTTTTTACCTATAGAACCCACACACACGTGAACCTCTGCACAAAGGAGTAATGTAAATAACAGAAACAACAATGCAGTGTGCAACTTGGTTATCTGGCAGGAGGGGACGCAGGATGAGAGAAAGGTTTCAGTTTTCTCATTAGAAGAAAGGAATCTATCTCAGATTAAAAGGTGAATTTTTATTATTTGAACTCTGCCCCATCATGTGGCATCTGCAGCCTCCACCTGCCTGGACACTTCTTCTGTTTCTCTGGTTTAGATGCTAAGATGCTAATTAGCACACAGTCCCTCACAACTGTATAGAATGACAAGGGATTGACTTATTGTTGTCAATCTATAAAAAAAAAAAAAAAAAAAAAACTTTTGGTTTGTATCAATGTCACAAAGCCTGTTGAACAAGTGAGAGAGGAAAAAAAGAAAAAAAAAAACACAAGCTTTGAATTTACTCAAAATTTGATTGTAAATGATGTTTCTGGAATTTTATAGCCTTCAATCTATTTTTGGCTTTGTCCATATGGCACAGAACGAAAAAACAAACAAACAAACAAACAAAAAACGAAACAGTCATTCAATTGTAACCTGAATCACTGCGTCAGTGTTTCACCGAATAAAGATACGGAAATTTACCATCCGTGCTAATCACAGCATCAAAGACTGTGAAAGAATTTAGACATTTGGCTGATGTATGCACTTAAAAAAAAAAAAAAAAAAAAAAAAAAAGAAAAAAAATTACACGCGACAGCCAAACCAAGGACATAAGATCAAACGTGATAATGTAGCAAAGCTCATTTTCTCTCAAAGATCCTAATTGATTGGTTGATTATGCTTTCTCTGTTCCTCCATCTCGGTGGGTCTTCTTTAATAGCTCCATAATGACGCTACTGAACTGGACGTGTAAGACTCAGCCAATTAGAATAGTAATAGGCTCTAATTAACTAAAAAAAAAGGATTTTCAATAAAAAAGGAGGAGATAGCGAATTTGATTACTCATATTCATTAACTTTCTCTCTCTCTCTCTCTCTCTCCTGTCCCCCCCCTCCCCTTTTCCATCCGTGGAACTTTGCTCCCTTCATTTTTATGAATATTTTATCTTGTGTGAAACATCACAATACACGCTGTCCCTGGCAAAGGCCAAAGACATAACAGCGGCAAAAAAAAAGCCTTTCTTCTGCTCTCATTCAAAGAGCCTTCCTTTGTTTCTGCATAATGAACAAGTCGCTGATGGCGGTGGAATAAATTTTAATTAGAGTTTTTTTTTTTTTTTTTTTTTTTTGAGGAGACTCGCAAAAAAGATGATAGGTTGTTTTAAATCAAAACTTGACAGTGTGGAGGCTTTTTAGGAATAAACCAAAGTTAGTAGCTGAAATATGTTTACATGTGTGAGCGTGTTTGTGCGTGTTTGTGTGTGTGTGTGTGTGTGTGTGTGTGAGACACAGACAGAGACAGAGTCGTGTTGTGCCAGCAGGTATCTGTAACGGTGCATCAATAATTTGCAGCAATTTTAACCAACTCCCTCCTCCTCTCTGCTTCTTTCTCCCCGTCGTTCCCTCTCTGTCTTTCTTGCCTCGGGTCAAGTTAGCACCACTTAAGGACTACAACACTGTGCCCAATCACCATATGTTGCCTGTGTGGATACGTCTGTGTGTGTGTGTGTGTGTGTGTGTACCTGCCTTGCTTGTTCCCCTACCTGATGCCTCCCGTCGCTCGCAGCCAAAGCATGTCAGCTTTTGAGAGACAAAAACAAAAACAGAAGCGAGCAGAGAGGGGACACCAGGTACACCAGCATGTGCGAGTACAGGATGTGTGTGTGTGTGTGTGCGCATCCTGAAGGCTGGTTTGCTATGAGACAGGGCCAGATGGTCACCCCAGGCAAAGCAGGTTGGGCCTGTTTACCTGCTTCACTCTGGGTCATGTCAGCTTCGTTTTCAGCTTAGCCGCAACACAGCTCAAGCCTCGCTGCCAAAAACACAGCGTTTAACTCCCCTTCTCTTCTTCCTCCTCCTCCTCCTCGTCTTCCTCCTCCCTTTCCTCCTTTTTCTTTCCCTCTTGCGCTTCCCTCCAGCTCCATGTCTTTAAAGAGATAACTTTAGTCTTTCTACCCCCCCTCCCTCCTGCAAATGTATTTTTAGTGGTTATGAGATATGAGACGAAACCGAAACAAAAACCTTTGCTGAGATCAAAGCCTGCTGTCACAGTCTCTGCAGAATCCCAGAGTAAATGGACACTATGATTTTGACCTGTTATTCATAAATCTATAATAAAATCTCTAATCATTAACGTCATTCATTAAAAAATTACCAATCTTTAGGTAGATTAAAATAGATCAAAACCCACACAATTATCCATTTATATTTGTAACATGAAACCTGTGTTTAATATGTTTTTTTTTTCTGATTTCTGATTGAATCAATTGACGAAAAATGATTAAAGTTATAATAAGGCTGTCAGAAATTACTCACAATGTGTGTAACTAAGAAGCTTCTTTTTTTCCCTCTCTCCCCCAAAATGTTACATCAAGTATATTTTGTATGACATACTAATTCAAATACTGCTAATTAATATTAATTCATTAATGAACTGCTAATTAATTCCAAATGATTCTACTTTGCCTTTTTTTTCTTCTTCTTCAAGCTGAACTACCAGCAATAAAAGCTGTCAAATTAAAAGTTTCATCTGAGCTACTGATGGGGCTTTTAATGTGAAATGCATCTTGGGAAACAGCTGTGTTTATGATGTCATAACATGTAAATCTATTGTCAATAGAAAATTCTGTACAGTTTTAGTTTGTGGGTGTTTGTATCATTGTAGGTAGTAAACATAGACACTGGCTTTGGTTTTTTGCATTAATGTGATATTATAATAATAATCATCTTTTTAATTTATTACAGATCAACATCACGTACAGTTTAAAATCACTCTTCATCGGATTCGTGTTCACTTTTATATCAGTGTTTACACATGGAGATTTCCACCCACCCTCAGCAGTGTAACATGAGGCTACTTCCATCAGAGCGCAGCAGCCCTCTCATGCTGCCCCTGTTAACCTCCGCTGTAGCAGCAGTTGTTGGCACCGAGGCTAAGCATGATGTCCGGCTGTAGCAGTAACAGGTGCCTACATGTTGCCTGCTGGCACCGTGCCGCTGAGCCACAGTGGCCATCTTGGCAGCGCTTGTTCAGCGCTCATGCCCGAGCTTGCCGCGGTGTAATCTGCCTAATCTCAACCTCCGTACAGCTGCCAATCAATTTAGAGCGGCCATGCACAGCAGTGATGAGTCTGCATCAAAAACAACACTCTGGTATGTGTAGGAAAAATCACACAATGTATGTGTGTGTGTGTGTGTGTGTGTGTTTTAACAGAATCTGCCTTGTTTTCCTATGATAGACAAACACACACACATTAGAACATGCCTCCCTCTAAACGTCAAACTCATCAGCCACACAGACCCATCCTACCCCCTCTTCCTCACACAGTACCACCCCTTAAACACCCCCTCTCCATCTCGTCCACCTCCCTACACCACTGCACCCACTGCCCCTCAAGCCTACTGTCACCCCATGCACCCAACATCTCCTGCCCCCTCTCTCCTACCTCACACACACACACACACACACACACACACGCCTCCACCCTTTTTCCATTTCAGATGCAAAGCTGGGGCCGGGGCGAGCCGTGCATATAGTCACAGCGGCAATCTCATCTATGTCCAATCTGTCATGCCACTGCCTTTCATTATTCTCCTGCGTGGGGGGAGAGATAACGTTGAGGCATATTTTATGGACAGTAGAGAAGGGGAGAGAGAGAGAGAGAATGATAGGAAAATAAAGGAAGAGAAAGATGCCAATATGGTGTGGTAATGGTTGTGAGATATGAGAGGTCCCGCTCTGGCCAGGGGAGAAGTGTCACTCTACTTCATTGGTATCTAGGTCAAGGCAACAGAGAGAGGGGGAGAAAGAAAAAAGAAAGAGGCAAATTAAGTGATGAAATTCTTGAAATAGAGGTTTGAGGGCGGAAGGAGAGGGATGGAGAGGAAGACTGGTCAGCGGCGTATCTTCTACATTAAAAATGGACAGCCGGAGGGCCTGGAGAGGGGGTGTAAATAGGCAGCAGCCATTCTTCACGGCCACTCGATGGCCCCATAAAATCGGGGCTTGTATGCATGCATGCACGCTGCTGTCGTTGAATATGGAGGAGTGAGGGAATGCGGAGGGGGGGGCCGGGGCGGTAGATGAAGGAGGGGAGAGATGGATGGAGGGACGGGTGAATGCACCGGGGTCAGGTATTCTCTTCTGTCACCTCTGTGGCTGGGCTGAGTGGCTGACTGGTTGTCTCCCTGCTCAGCGTGCTGGAATGATTGGGTCCTGGCCTGCAGAGAATGGGGCTCGCCGCTTTTTTACATATATACGTATATCACATAGCCATTGTCACGCTGTGTCGTCGCATGTGTATTGTGTGTGTTTGAATATGCAAATAAGCTCCGCAGCAGCAGCAAACGCCGCTGATTTTTGTGCGCGTCGGGTGTCCGTGCGTGTGTGTGTGTTGCTGCGATTGTGCAACATCCAGATGTCAGCACAGCCTCACTCGGTGTCTGTCATTGAGACAGTGGGGGAGGGGTTAAGGTGACCTGTTTTAAATATAGACAGTGTCACGACAACATGCCCGACTCGGCTTATAAAAACCATTTGCATAACGTTTCTCCCTTATCCCTCGCTTTCTCCCTCATTTTTTTTCTTCTCCTTCCTCCTGGGAGACAGGCAGAGCAGACACATCATGTTTTGCCTTTGTCTCTGCCGTTCAAATGCAAAAAGATGTCATGTCAAGGCTTTCTTCGACACAGAAAGACACTACTGTATACCTGCGTCGCACAATGGCAAGAAGAAAAAAAAAAAACGGGACAAAATACAAACACGGTGCATGAAGGTGATGAAGTGTGGCGCACCGGCTTCCTGTGACATTACATCAAATGATAAAGACGCACTAAAGCAGCTTGTCAGTACAGTATGTCCCCGCTAAATAACACCAATACACAACTATAAAATAACTGACAAGACTGTAACTCAAATCACACCGAGATTCACACATCTTTACACCTCTCTCTGCATATTTTACTCTTCTTCCCCAGTCACCGGAGGTGTTAACGCTCTGCTGCTAAACAAGCTGAGATATTTGAAAAAGTATCTGGGGGGAAAAAAGGTTTTAAAGATGACACTGACGGGGCATTTTTTTTTTAAAAAAGACCTTATAAATCTTGGACTTTGATTTCTGCTTAACTTTTGTTGCATTCCTTGTCCTTCTTAAGCATTTGTGTGCACAAGTGTTGTCAGTGTGTCCTTCAATTTGAATGCACACTTCACTCCAGCAAACTAATTAATTATTCCCCTCTTCACCCTCCTTTATTCATCCATTTGTTTTTTTTTTACCTCTGTGAAGAATACATGCCACATTCCTTCAATACCTTTCCTTCTCTCAGACTCAGCGTCTATTCATTAGGAATTCAAATTAATCAGTATTTACTGTAGCGCTCGCCAGCTCTGCTCTCAAGTGCAATTTCTATCAACAAGGTTGAGTGGGCTTTTGTTTCTCATAGCCAATTGGAATAAAGCTTGCTCTCTCTTTGTCCAGCTCCCATTTCTTTTTTTTTTTTTTTTTTTTTTTTTTTTTAGATGTTCAACTGAACGCATCAACTAGTTTGGCACATAAGACGAAATTGACATTCTCCCACAATGCAATGCTACAAGGACTTCTCATTTGACATCCGATGAACTTTGAAATTAAGGCTTCTCAACAGTTGAAAAATGAATCTAAGCTAATTGTGTTTTTTATCTCTCTGTAGAGCGTGGTTGCAACAAACATAGAGACCTCAAAAGGTTTCTTTCTTTTTTTATGGTTATTTCTGGTCCATTACAAATTAGGTGTCACTTATTTGTAATTTCTGTTGGTTATGATAACAGTTTATAAAACATCACTACAGTAAATCTTAATCTGCCCGATACTTGCAAACTTCTCCAGTTCTGTAATGTGAGACTTGATAATTCATAATTGAGGATGGGAAGGGACCTTAAAGTGGATACAGCTATTCCATGTCTCAAATCACATACTTCTATACTCATACTAAGCATTTTGAGTGTGTAAGTTCATTCACACTGACAAGTGTGGCAACATGCAGTGTACTTATAATACCCAGATGTGTTCTCCTAACGGTCAGAAACTTGAGTGTGGAATGATAGACACTTCTCACCCTTAATTGAGCGCCATCTTGGCTGCATAGTAGAAGGGGAGGGGAGGCGTAATCTCCACCGCATATGAAACATGGAACCACACAAGCAAACACCAGTACTTGTAAGACTTTCATTACTGATTGTAATTGAAAACAAGCCGGCTGATATCTTGACGGGCGACAGTCACGATCAGAATCTGAGATAAACGTTCCATTCGGTGGTAATTCACCATTTAAAAAAAAAAAAAGAGCAGAAGAAGATTTTGCGATTGTCATTTCCGGTAAGTGCACAACAATTTGAGACCTCGTACTCTGTCGAAGTACGGGCACTATGGAAGTATACATAGCATATTACATGGAAGTGTACTAACGGAAGTATCTGATTTGAGACACACCACTAGTTTTTACTTTTTTAACATAGCTAACATTAGATTTAAAAGCTGTTTCCTTTCCAATCCACCAAACCTTCACCAATCCTTGATTTGAATTATTGTGAATTAAGTGTAGTGCCTGAATGCAGCTTTGTGAAAATGTCTTAGAAATGTTGGCTTGTGAAAAGTCTTAAATTGGGTGAGAAATGACAAAAGAGCACTTGACAGATTTTCAAACCCTGTCACCTTCCTCACCTTGGCTTACCTGGCCTGCTGCCTGAAGTAAGCATGCGTGTGTTGGATTGTCAGTTTGATATATTTTTAGTTTCAGTTTAAATTGTCAGCCACAGCTGCACATTCTTGACTTTGCAAAGGTTTCAGGGGGGAATGACTTTCAGATGCTTCATTTGAATATGTGACAAACACTCTGGTTGAAACACACTGACGCCTTCAAACTGTGAAAAGGACGTCAGAAAAGCATTGTAGGTAGCTGACAATTGGTGTAGGCGGCCTTCTCTCTGAGTGATGGTTAAAGAAATCTTGTCTTCAAGAAATCTACATCAAGTCCAGTTGCCTTTGAATTAGCGCTTCTTAATTACTCCATTTGGATGGTACAGTGCGAAACATGTTGAGTTGAATCTTCACAACGTGACAAGTCAAGCAACAGTTTGGCCAAATGAGTCACTGTTTAACCTGTAACAGATGTTGCTTCGTTTTATGTTATATATCAACCAGTGCATTAATTGCGCTTGAGTACATGTATGTGTTACTGCATATCTCTGAACTGTAACACAGAATTAAAACACCATATTGATTAAATTAGCAGTTTTTCTTTTCTTACAACCACTTAATGATAATAAATGAAACTTCCATGGCTCAAGTGTGTCCATGAATCCTAAACATGGGGGATTACTTTTTTATAATTCTTGCCTGTAGCATGTTCTCCATGTACAAACTGTATTTTTCTACATTACATTATGATTTACAACATTTTTTTCCAGCCACCACTTTTTATTTTTTATTTTGTTTCATTTTTTTCCTGAGCCAAGGTTGTGATTACAGAGAAAGTTACTGGCTTCTATTTAAGTTATTGACCCCTGGTTGCAAAAAAGAAGCCTTTTGGCCTTTGCAAGCTTTCCCTTTACACAACTTCTTACTTAACAAGGCCAGGCTGAAAAACCCACAGATCTAATTGAATATTGATATGTGTGTGTATAGAAGGCCAGAGTGAGGCTCAGCCATGTTAAGCCATTTAGTGCATCATCTTGATTGAAATTCCATTAGCTTGTTAGTGGAGGATAGTGGATAGTCGGTGAATACTTAGCCTTGTTAGCCGAGGCACAGGCTAAATGAGTGTGCACAGGGTCATTGTCCACTTAAAACTCTCTCTGCAAACCGACGGCTAGCTTGAATAATTCATGGAGCATGACCTGCACTGACTGGGCTTAAAGTGAGTGTAGCTTCGCTTTCTGTCTGTTTGGATAATATCTCCACTCTTGAGTTAATTAGGTTTTCACTTTTTTTTTGTTTAATTCTGCCCGCTGTGTGTAGTGGTCATGGACTCGTCCCTGTGGACACTGAGTGCCAAATGAAAAGACAACGTTACAAACGCTGATTGCAATGTAAAGTTGTAAATGGAGTTTTTTTTTTCTCCATCTCCACAACCTTATCATGGGGGGCATACTAATCCAGATTGCTGCCTGAATGTGCTAACCAAGTGTAGAGACCATTGTTGACAATAGGAAGGAGTAAATCTTACAACATTTGAAATTAGTGAATCATTTAAAGTTTTGAAACCAAACTGCATCTAGCTAGATGTTGAAAGGTAAATATGGCACAGCCACTAAGATTTGCAACATATCTGTGGTGATTTCTCTTCTGTATGTGTGCTGCAGTTTGCCATGAAAAGATCAAGCATCAAGGGCTGAAATTCTGCACCAGAGCTGGTATTAGCAGCAGTTTAGCCAAATATTGATTTGACTTTAAAGTGCTGAGTAGCAGGCACATATTGCTATAGTAAGCCCTGAGTGGGAAACATTCTTGTTAAACAGTCTTGTTTAAGTTTGTCACAGAAAAAAAGTGACTTTGCATTTCTAGTTGTATTTACACTTTATTTGACTGGCAGCTGGTTTGGTGATATATTGAAATGTGGAAATATCAGACTTTAAGGCACAGACAATGCTCTAAGGAGTTATGTACATGTGTAAACTCACTTTGCACTTCCATGTTTGGAAAGCACTAGTCTGCTTGATTAAGACAACTTCTTTGTAATAATAACATGTTATTGTTTAAAGTTCAGATACTGCCCCCAAACTGCCCAAAAATAATAAATATCACTTGTATTAAGTCTTAATATAATTAACTTAACATACATGTATACTAAAAACAAATATTATGGGGTCTCAGTGACTTGTGTTCAGTGTGATAAACTTGCTAAATTTGCTTACTGTATATTTATCAATGCTCCCTATCTTAGTTTTATCTATATACGCCGTCTGCTGCTGTGATGACTCAGTTTTCATCATCAATCATCAAATTTCAAGTTGAGCCGTCATATAGTGCATCATCACTGACCATTGTCAATCTACCTCTGAAATGTTACCGATGGAGGCAAATTGTCGTCATAGAGTCAACTGTCACTCTAATGTCACTGCCATTCACACCCAGAAAATATAAATAAATATAAATAAACTATTCTCCTTTGATTTCAGCTTCTATGTAAGTGTTCAAACTAGATTTGACATTTTGCATATTACCTTGTAAAATCATGTATTTGGCTGAAGATAGTGATGGTCTCTCCATCACCACATGGAGTAAGAAACCACAAACTGTTCTCAAAACGGCGACCACTGACAAAACTATTGGTAGCACTCACATGTGCTTGTATCAAATTTCATTTTAGTTTCAGAACACTTCAACCGAGGTAAAAGAACATAACCTACCATTACAATCATGTGTCTGGGCACCACGGTCCAGCCAACCCAGTGTTTGTACCAACCTCAGTTGCTGGTTCTATGCATTTGCATGGACAAACTTGCTTGGTGACCTTGTGAAGGAGATTTGTGGCAATCAGAAGAGACCTCCTGTAGAGAAGACATCCTCACGTCACTCCAGAAAAGCAAATCAGTCAGGGAATGCAGAGAATACTTGAGTGACCAGCAGCCTGGTACACTGGACAGGACTGTGTTGAGCTGTAGGTCTTATCCCATTAAATCATTAAAGGGGAAGAATTGTAGATCATACTGCACAAATAAGTAAAAATAACATGGTAATAATGAACTGGTAAAGGATTTTTTTTGCAATTGTGTAATGTCAATACAAAAACATTCTCTGCATTTTATATTTGCAGTGTCTTGGTTAGCCTCCCCAAAAATTAGAACTTACCTAACTATGGAACTCACCAAACGAAGGCACTGTTGGTGAGTGGTTGTCACACAACCTAAAACTCTGGCTAAATTCAGTAACACTATAAAAAAAAAACAGTTTGATGCTGAATAGCACCAATCAACACAATGAGTTTGGGATCAGAATCAGTTGAAAGAAAACAAAGTCACTACCCACTCAACAATCCTGTCATCCAGAATGGAGAAGGTTTTCTGACTCGCTGCCTCTTACCTGACCCCGCTGGAACATGTCCATTACCACCAGCTCTCTAACTCTTGCTCTAGCCCTCTAGCTCTCATTGTGTCCTCCCTCCTCCACTGCCCTAGACATTGTCTCACCCTTCTCTTCTTCCTCCTCACCCCTCCATTCTGGTAGCTGTCATCAATCTTACTAAAATGACAGGCGACAGATGTTAGCCTTTGCAAAGATCAAATCTGCTGCTTCAGGGCGGCCTAGTCGCACACACACACGCACGCACACACACATACATTAACACAAATATGCATACACACATAGATATGCACGCATGCACATACTGTCACACATCCTCAAGCGCACGCACACACACACACACACACACACACAATCTCTAGCCATAACCACTGACAGGTCATATAGCCCACGCAGACCATCGCATTTTGCTCTCTCCTTCTGCCAATCGCTAAATCTATTCCGACACTGCAAAGACAGCAAGTGATAAAGTGGACAAACCATCACCATGAATGCACGTATATTGCACATGGTATGTACACAGGCTGAATGCTATATATGCATTTAATTGTGATTTTAGGTTACTTCTATGGGTCATGTCCTATATGTAATATTGCACGTGCGTTTGCTTGGATATGTATGTGTTTCTGTGTGTGTGTGTGTGTGTGTGTGTGTGTGTGTGTGTGTGTGTGTGTGTGTGTGTGTGTGTGTGTGTGTGTGTGTGTGTGTGTGTGTGTGTGTGTGTGTGTGTGTGTGTGTGTGTGTGTGTGTGTGTGTGTGCTTGTGCTTGTGCTTGTGTGTGTGTTTGTTGTGTGGCTTGTCTTGTGAATTTGCTGTGACTCACTCAGGCCAGACGGAGGGGAGAGTGTTCCTTGTGGCTATGTTGAACCCCAATATACAGAAACTTTTCAACACCTGCTGTGTGTTGGAAGCCTTAAGAAGGGAAAAAAAAGCAGAGGAGGTCACCATCCCATCATGTCTCTTTGCATTGCTACTTCAAAATATCCACTCAGTAGAACATAGAGCAGAGCATTTTTTGCAACTGAACTTATAAGGAAACAGGCTGAGCTTTTCTTAAGTTTAGACTAAAATTAAACTTTAACATGTCAAAGACACACACAAACATATTATTTTCTTTGTTTCCTGTTGAGAAAATGTGCCAAGATCAAAACAGTGACTCATCATATATAAGTCTTGAAATTTGTTCTTCATTACTCACATGAATGAACACTGTAAAGTATTGTCCCAGTAGTATTAATTAAATGAAGTGAGGTGAAAAAATATGAATTTCAATGTTTGTTGCTTTGGTTGTACCACATGTAAGTCTGCACCACTGACCAATACCAAACCATCTTGACGTTGTTGACCTTGGTCCTCAACATAAGAGACCCAGTTCCTCAGGCCAGTAGTCCTACTCCTACAGCCTACCTACATGTTAAGGAGAAAGGACACTCTTTCCATGATTGTAATTTAGACATTTTAGCAAGAACAAGGTCTTTTGTCAATCTGGAACAGTCATCACTGAATTGAGGAGAATATCTGAGATGCCACCTATTAGTCACCTATAGTTCACTGTAGGTGCATGGAGTCATGTGACTTCAACCATTGATATGATGGCTGGGAGGGGCAATGACTCTTGTGACCTCAACAACCCTCTAAGAGCTGTCTACCCACTAGTAAATCAGAACCTAAGACATTCACATGAGAGATGAGAATATGCCAGTTACTGTCTAATAGCACTATAGGATTACCTCAACCTGGATGTCCGAGAACCTTCAGAGATATGTTCTCATTCTCAATATAAATAAATAAATGACATATGAATACAATAACAGAGGGACTCTTGTTCCATTGATTGAGCATATAGAAGCATCATGAAATTCTCATGTTAAACAAGTATTTAACAAATGTGGATTTGCACTTAGATCCTTTTAAAAGTTTAACTATTAATTTGATGAGCAGCATGTTAGCAGAGTATGGGCTTCATTAGGGCAGTCAGGTTCCTCCCACACAGTCTCAACATCTGTGGGTCAGAAAATTTGGAGAAACTTGAAGGTTTCATATGAATGTACCTCTAATAAAAACACATAACATACCAAAGCTTTGTATAAGCAAGTGTTCAAGGTCAAGTTCTAAAACAGTACTATAAACACCATCCTACAGACTTAACCTCATAACTCGTGGAAAATTCTGTTTTTATGAACAAAAGGAAACCTATTTATTCCAGATGGACAAGCAAAGGTTATTTCTCTGTCATTTAAACACCAAAATAATAACGGCTGTGTAAACTAGTCCCACACAGCACCATTTTGCATCTTCATAAGCAAGCATTATACTACAATCACATTTGGCTCGCATAACATCACAGTATTTTTAATAACACAACTTTATTGCTGGCAACTCTGTGTGTGCTTAAATATTCGTGTCCATACTGTGTATGGACACACACAAACACGCACACGCATGTACGTCCCTACAGGAGCAAAGAGCTGCACCACAGGAATATAACTCTGTGTAATTGTTAAGCAGTGTGTGTTTGTGTGTGTGTGTGTGTGTATATATAAAAGAGAGAAGCCGTACTGTCATACACCCACACGCATACACACTTTGTGTCTGAAATGTATGGGCAGTAAATGACTTTTTTTTCCAGAGGTCATATTTCGTTTTTGCAAAATAAAGAAATACAAAAATATGGAACGCAGTACTTAACACATTAAAAAGACACACACACACACAAAATAAACAAAAGCTGTGATGCTCAACCTGCCGACGACTGATATTTATGTGTGTTCTTATCACACCACATTCATGCCAGTTGCCAAGCTATTCAACAAACTGTAGAATTTCTCACAATTTGCCAAGTTTTTGGAAAGTTGATACAATGAGGATTCAGATATTGATAATTAATTCATGCTTTAAGTTCCTGCTGTCTGCTTTGGCTACTTTTTTAGGCGGTTTACACAGTAGTGCAGGTATCAGCGCAGTTGTCTCACATCAGCCTGAGTTAAAATCTGTCTTAGCGCTGTGTCTACATAGGTTCACAACAGGTACTCCGCCTCCTCCCACAGTCCAATGATAGGTAGGTTAGTTTAACGGATTACACAACATTGTCCATATGTGAGAATGTGATTGGGGTTGTCTGGCTGTATATATTGGCCCTGTGATAGATTAGTCCAGCATATACCCTGTCCCAAACCCTGAATGTATATAAATGTGAAGCTCAAGCTTCACATTTATATACATACTGAGGAGGTTAAATAAATGATTTTTAAAAAATGTATAAATGACTCATTCTTGACAAAAGGCAAAGGAGTTGTGTGTGTGCACACATTTGAATAATGTCAGGCTGTAAACGGGTTCGGGCTACTTGTCAGGCTCTGGCCGAATTCTGTCGGGTTTTGGTTTGTGGGGCTAATTTTTAAGGCTGGATTACAGCTCTACTAACAGCTATCTTCCTCATGTAGATCAACTGTGATGATGTATTACTCTGTACAGTTTTAAATGTCTTCTGTGGCTTCTGCTGAAATCCTGATAATGTCAAGAAAGCTTAGCCTCAGCTGGTTTGATTTTAATCATTCTCATTTAATCTTTAATATGTTTCTAACAAGTCATTCAATCTAAAAAAAAAAAAAAAAATCACTGGAGAGGCTTTTTAATAACCAATGTCCAGAAATCTAATTGTAATTACACATGTATTGACCACGAGGGGCAGCAAACATGTCATGAGTGACTAGTTCTGTCAGAAATCCAACAGAGGAAGAACAACTTGGGAGCTGAGAGGATTTATCATATCACATTGTTTTAATAATGAACACCATGTCAACCATGTTCTCTGGCACTGTCATACTGAGCATATATGGTTTCCTTTTGGGGGAAGGATTGATTCCGCTAATAGCAACGAGAGAGACCGAGAAGAAAGGCAATAATTACTAAGTGAAAATACGATGCTGTAACAAATCCCATTTCTGCTGCCTTAAGCAGAATCAACCAGGCTCTGATATCACAAATATTTGTATTTTGTTGGATCATTTTTTAACGTAACTTTAACTAAATATAATGATCAGGTTTCATCAGGAAAAAGTGGGTAATCAGGTGCCGTCATAGTGCTACTGTGGAAGTTACATAACTTCTATAACTACAGTCAGACCACATTCTGGAAATACCTTCAGGAAACAGTCAGAATTTAAACAGAGTTAAGCCCTTTAAACTTGTAGGTGTGTTAGTGGATTTATATCATTTCTCAATACAGAATATTTGTGTGTAACATTTGGATGGGTAGTAATATGTAGACTATTTTGTGTGAGGTAAAATAATAATAATAATAAATACCTTGTTTTGTTACACATTGTTATATTCAGACTGGAATTGTCATCAGTAGCAGTTTGGGAATCGGTATCTTACCCAATGACAATTTGCATGTAAACTGGAGGAGCCAGGACTCAAACCTCCAACCCTCCGATTAACGGACGACTTGCTCTTCTTCTAGATCCACAGACTCTTTGCTAAAATGATGTCAATTTTACATAGAGACTTTCGATATTGTATCAAGTCAAACTCAGGCCCAAGTTACAAGTAATAACAGAGCACAAAACAAGATTTGTTGTTGTGTTTCAAGATGTTGAAGTGGTGATACCCAATGTATCACAACTATAGCGAACACTCGACTACGTGACTGCTTCAAAGGCATTTTAATTTTTTTCCTAGTGCAGCAGAAAATACTGAAAATCTCTTGATGGCTGAATAAAATTGTATTATTTTGAGGGTTCATACACTTAGACACACAGATCACACTGCGAACAAGACAGAACACTACTTCTCTGATATATTCTCCATCCTGTGAGAGTTGCTGTTTTCAGCCCCACACATTTTATTTCTGTCATGGGGGTGGGTGGGTAGGTGGGTGGCGGGCGGTGGGGGCAGTATTGACCAACACTGTAGGTGCCCATCTGAGTGACTTAAGGCCATTTTCAAGGTGAAATGAAGAGGAGTGTGGGGAGAGAAGAAGAGAGGGAGATGACAGGAAATGGAAAGAAAAAGAGAGGAAGAGCGGAGAGGGGTGGAGAGGGAGGAGGAGCGAGGGGAGCCGCATCACATGGGACCGGGCTATTGATTAAATTCCGACATTGATTAAGCATCCCCTGATTCACAATGCCATGTGTTTGCGCGTGAGCGTGTGCAGACTGTTTTATGTATGGGTGTGTGTCCGCATATATGTGTGTGTGTGTATGGAGATAACATTTAGTGTAAGTTGTCTATAAAGTGAATCAAGGGATAAAGAAAAAGGGAAGTGTTCATTTTCATCATTGTGTCTAGTTGTGTTTGGGTGCATATTCAGTGACGTGTGCTTTTCTGAAGTGAGTGTGTGCACTTGTGTGTGTGTGTGTGTGTGTGTGTGTGTGTCTACTCCTCAGGAGGCCTGACTTGCAATACTACTTCATCTATCCTTGTGGGATAAAAAAAAAAGGGGTCTCTCACTCTCACTCTTTTTTTTTTCGCTACCCCCCTCACTCTTTCTCTCCCTCTGTCTCCTTTGTGTGCACTTTCTTTTTTATTCATCATTAATCCTGCAGTCTGAGTCTGGGATGTCACAGCCTCTCCCTCCCTCCGCTGGCCCCACCACCACCCCCCTTTCACAGTTTTCACTTTCTCCCGCTCTGTTATTGTATGTCTGTCTGTCTGTGTGAAAGAGAGAAAGAGAGCTTGTCACTCCGCCTCTCTTCACCTCCTCCCAGCTGCCTCTTCGTTCTCCACCTTCTCTCTCTATCAAAATTCAAATTCACAAAAAAAATGCAAAATAACAGTATTACATAATCACCACAAAAAGATGTTTTAGACCTCAAATTGTAAACACCAAGCTATTTAGATCACTGTAAAGCCGATAAAGGACACAAGGTCAGGCAGGGTACAGTGAACATAGCTTCATCCTGGAAGTCAAACATATGAACACATCCAGAACACTAACACTGGCTAATGTCCTACTATTAAACTGAATGTAGCATGATTTGATACATGATTTCCATAATTCTCCTATATGGTAATATAGGGCGTATATCATGGGCGAGTTTAACGTTAATCAGAATTTCCATGTCTGCATGTAAACAGGAATATTAACAGAATATTTATTCATTGTGATACATATACACACACCTTATTAGGAATGTTGTCTTTTTCAGAATGAGAATGTGCCTGTAATGACTGTAGGATGCTCACAGATTGTAATGCACACGTACCATACAAATACAAATATTTGCATAATCCATTGGTTTTGTTTTCTTCATATACTTCTTCTTTTTACTAACTGCTTTGCTTGTCTTTTCATGATGTTATCTCTTACTCTATGCTATACAAAATGCTCCATGCTAAAAATGTTATTTGTAGACATGACTCAAACACACAGTGAAGTAAGTAATCAAAACTATTAAACATGCCGAAATTATAAGCATTTTTTTACTGATTCCTGCTCTATACATTTATATTAGTGTCAGAATAGAAGCATGTATGCATGTATATAAAAAGTGGGCACACAGTCCATTGATCTGTAATTCACCCAATAATGAACACATCGTTCTCGTGTTGAATCATCTGGCAGGAATGACAAAGTTGGAAAAAGTTCTCATAATCTTCATTGACTAGTTGGCCCTGTGTTTTCATATGACTTAGAGAGATTTGATCACATGATGATATCCGGTCGTAAGACAGATGGTAACCACAGTCTATTCAAAGTTAGTGTCACAGTAAGGTCCCTTCACACATGGGGTGTGAAGAACCTTATTGGAACTTTCTCCATGTTTCCACGGACTCCTAACTGATGATCTTCATCCTCTTGCTGGCGCAGCGATGATGCTGATTTTTGCTTCTTCCTTTGTGTCTTAACTTTAAAGCACTTGGCACTTAGCATCTACATTTCTTTGCAGCTGTGCTTGCACATGACAACCCTTTGTTCCTCAAACTTTCTCCGTCATCACTCATTTTAAATGTCAATACAGTCGATCTCACGGCACAGCTGCTGTCATTAACTTGTATTTTTGTTCATTTTGTAAGAACATAATGATTTTATCTGCAGCACTACCTTCTTGGTAGTGACTGATGAGTCACATGGTAGCCTGTTTATGATCTGTGATCACATTTCACAATAGGTCTAAACAGAAAAAAAGTGTAATAACTATATTCTGAGTTTGGCTGTTTTGAAATTCTCTGGTTTTCTTTTTTCTCTTACTGTTACAATCAAAAGAAACAAAGTTTATGGTACATGTGTTAAGACAAAGCCAGTAACAAAGTGAGCTTTAGAGATACATTTTAAGACAGGTGGTTGATAAATAAGGGTCATTTATACACGTGCATACTCCAGAAATGGTGTGATGATCTAGTAAAAATAAAGCAACCAACTCCAATTTATTTTGGTCTAGAAGAGGTTTATAATACAAAGTTCAAATGAGTTAATGAATGTACTTAATGTACTCAAGTATATGTAAATATAAGTTGAGGTAAAGTTTGAAACAGTCAACTGATTGAACTTATTGTAACAATCCAGTGATGATTAGTTTACATTAAGTCATGCTAACGTTAGCAAGTTTTTCAGGTAGCTCTTAGGCATTTCAATCACCTTTTATTACAGCCCTATGTATAAGTCACAGATACTTAAAGCTGTTGGAAATGGTGCCAGGCAACACTCTTATGATCCATTACCCAACAGGCAGCGATTATCAAACCAGCCTCAGCCTGAGTGTCTGACCAGCAGCACATTAGCAAATTTTTTCTCTCACACAACAGCACCTGTAGTGACTGATTAGGCTGTTTGTCTCTGCTCTTTCCGTCTTGGAAAGACTTGGAAAGGGATTTTATTTTCCTCACATTGTGACGGGCTACACTGATTAATTACTGCAAAGTGGATGTATTGCATTCGATTATCCTCCTTTACAAGTGTTGCCAACAAATTTTCATCCGAGAGTAGCTTAAGCTTCTCTGTGTATTTTTAGAAAAAAAGAAAAAAAAAACCTCAAACTTAAATAGGTGGAGTACTTTACACATACAAACAATAGGGATCAGAGACTGGTCGTTTAGACACATTTACAGCCCATTCATCCTTCTTTCTAGCTGCTGATTGGCTGCCCTCACATAGCGCTGTTCACTCTTTCTTGCTCAACACAGCCACATCACATGGGGACTGGTAGCAACTTTCCTCAATGGACTTTTTTTTTTATTTTAGCAAAATACATTTGCATTCTGAGTATGGACCTGCTTCTATTGATACAACCCACTGCAGACACTGTGTACTCACAGATACTTAAACTTATCTGACTCCGGTGGCGCGTCAGCCGCAGACTTTGTAGCACTTTGCACATTAGACTAAATCTTCTGACTTATTCCTCATTATCAAATAATAACATCTAATAGAACTAGATTCTAGATTCAACTTCTCTTACTTGAAACTGACCAAACCAAAGGGAACCTTGGTCCTATCTCTCTGGTTACCTGCTCAATCTTGATATTGAACCAGTTGAAGAACATCTTTTTTAAAAACTTTTTTGGGTCATCTTGGTCATTTGGTATATTTTTAAATCTGAGCATCCAGATCTTTTTTTAAACTTAAAACCAGGAGTCCTCCTCCCATAAGTGGGAAATTTGCTTACGCATCTTACGCATCTTTAATTACAGTAGTCAATGATATGTGCACAACTTCCTTACACAGTGTTCCTCCTCTGAGATGTTTATTTAAACTCAGTTCTCTGACTGTATCACCCTGCATTACTGAAATAATTGATAGCATAGAAAAAGGGAGAACGATTGAGAGACAGTGAGAAAAACCAAAGCTCTCAGTACACAATGAGCATATGATTTTTTTATTACACTATTATAAGTGTCAAAGTTAAGGATGCAGTGGCAAAATACTTTTCAGAGCTCATCACCTCCAACCAGCTCAATCCTTAAATTTTTATTTAATGTGACTGACTGATTAGTCATCTCTGGTTCTTCTTCTGGTGTCGCAGTTTTCCTCAAATTCTTCTTCTTCTTTTTTTTTTTTTTTTTTTTGAAGATTCATCCCATTTTACTTCAGTGCTGATTTAGTTTGTCTTCAAACGGGTGCTCTATGAGCGTTTAAAGAAATCCATTTCCAAGAATTAACTGAAACTCTTTCACATATGGCACCATCTTCAAGCTGACTAGACATAATACATAATTCACAATGCCAAATTCTTATTGCACATTTTAGGTACTGTCATTTTTTTTAATGTTCTACTGATTATTTTTAAAACTGCATATGTCCAGTCTCAGTCAAATTTGGGAAGCTTTGATCAATAACAACATTGTTGTGTGTGTGTGTGTGTGTTTTTGAGGAAATTTAATCAAGTTTCTGAAAGTGACACAGCACAGAGACCGCCCTTGTAGGTGTTGATATCTTGATGAAGGCTGATGGTGATGAATGCTCAGTACTGGTTCTGCTTGATTGGTGGGACAAGGTGAATCATAACATTATTATTGAAATGTTGAGAACATGGGTGGGTCGGTATCTCTGGGACTGACCTCCAGTAGCTCTTTAATTCTTCCCTAACAGATAATTTGTGTTGACTGTTGATGGTTTTACCTTCTGTCTAGGTACAGGAGCCATATTTAAATCGATCACTGTTTTTGCACAAAATAATGCAATTACAGGTTTAAGGATTTTCAGCAACAAAAACATACCCTATAATGTGTTCGTCATACCGGTGTATAAAAGCTTTGATAATGATGAATGCCTTGTATGCTATTTGTTTGCTTTTAACTGGTGCCAAATTCATAATTGAGCTACTATCACATGAACATTTTATGCATGTTTTTATTTAGTCCAAAAAAAAAAAAGGTGCGACTTATTATATTATATTTTATTCACTATTGTTATATTTGTTTTAATGGACAGTAATGTGATTGCTCTATGTGATGTGTGTGTGGGTTAGAACATATACTGCAGGAGCCAGACACACACATCCACATGTGCTGTTCACATATAATCTTTCTCTCTCTGCCCTCGTCTTCTAATTGGTCTTGAATGGAGACCCTCGTAAACAAAAGGCAGTTCAGGGGCAAATAAACAAAAGCCTGTCTTGTCGTTTATTATCGCTCCTTCGTTCTTTTTCTTTTATTCCTCCATGGCCTCTGGTCGGTCAGAAGGGATGATGGGGTGGGGGGGTGGGGGTGGGAGACAGCTCACTCTCTCGCTCTCTCTCTCTTTCTCTCTCTCTCTCTATCTATCAGATGCCTGGTGTGTTGTGTATTGATCGCAGAGGTTCAGTAGCAGAAAATAACGGGGTGGTGAAAGCTTAGCACAGAAAGAAAGATGGAGAGAAGAGGAGAAAAAGAGATCTACAAATATGTATGTACATGCACGCGCGTGCACACACACACACACACACACGCATGCATTACTCCCATACACAATCCCATTTCCCTGCCTCTTCTCTGCCCTCTGCCCCATATGAATATTGGTTCTCCCCTAACTCCTCCATGTCACCGTTATGTGTGTGTGTATGTGAGAGAGAGTGAGTGTGTGACCAGGCTGCCTCATTTGCATGTGTGTGTGTGTGTGTGTGTGTGTGTGTGTGTGTGTGTGTGTTATCTATGTGAATAAATCCTTCCAAGCCCCATGTGCCTCAGGGTGATGTGATGCGGCCAGTGCCCGTGCAACCATACCCTAGCTAATTTACAACCAACCTAGTGTGTCCCCCTACTCCCACGCACATATGCACACTCACAAACACACACACACACACACACACACAAGGCTTGATGACACCGTGGTGAAACATGTCGTCTAGACGACATTGAACCCCAAGTCCGCCCAGGGTAATTGTTTTATGCAAATGCAGAGAACTCGGGCTGACATGATTGGCCCAGACTTGGTGTTGATTTAAGTGTGTGTGTGTGTGTGTGCGTGCGCGTACCTCTTGTTATGAATGTGGCCATGATTGTGGCGTAATGCTAGTAGCCATTAGTATTATTGTTATTGTTGGAAATGTTTTATTATTCAGCAGGGCAGGGGCGGGGCAATATGTACATTACATGCAAAAATACGGAGGCAGATGACATGCAGCTGCACACAAACACACACACACACACACACACACATACATTGAGCCAGTACACAAAAAACATCTGTGTAATAACCAACCAGTCATTGAACTGTATCATGAATTCACCGAACAGGCCACACGTCACACAGTTAAAAGCAAATATGAATCAAGGCAATGATGCTACTTAATGAATGTGTTACAGTTTGCATTGTGTCCATTTGTGTGCGTGCATGTGTGCGTGTGTGCATGCACACGTGCGTGTGTGTGTGTGGTGGTCCGAGTCATAAATTTAATTTCATGCTGGATTTCCAGAGCTCATCTGAATTGGATGTAAGTACAGCCTGATGGGCCTCAGACTCAATGCTGGAGAAGAGTCACACACTAAGAGGCAGATGCTGCCATTGATGGCATGCATGAGCATACACACACACATGCAGTAGCTACATCTCAAGGTCAGGATACCACAATGACCTTTAGGTATGACATTAGATAGGCAAGCTTTTCTATTATAGTAATGTGAACAATAACTTTGTTGCATCATTGGACACATAAACGGGCATGAAATGTCGTCATGTCGTGACCGTTTCACCTGACCTCATATTCCAGTTAAATCGGTACAATGTTTAGGATTTACAGTCCTTTTTTGTTTTGGGTTGTGTTTTATCTAATGAAAACTAATCAGCCTGACAGTTAATAGAAGCTACCCTGCCCCCAAAATCATTGGTGTAACAATGTTGTTGTTGACCTGGATTAAAAGCAAGAGGTACCACGCTAATTGTATCTTACATTGATTTTTAATTAGATGGTTGTTGCCGTGGGTTACAGAGGTGCAAGAGTGAGTTTAATAGATAACAATCTTCAGAGGAATACAACCATTAATGCACAAAGAGCATAAAGGCACTAATGAGGACCTATTGACCAAATACAAATAAGTTGTAAAAGCAAGTTAATGGTGAAGCTTTGCATGAAAACATGGAATGTATTACAGACAAAGACATTTCCTTAACTGAGTATAGGGCCACTTTAAATGTCTGATGCTAGACTATTAAACTTTTGCCTTGGCTACTGGTGTGTTGCTTTAGAAAGAAAATGTTTTATAAGATTATATTAGTTAATATTACAATATGTTCTCTTAGTAATTAGCATACAGTCATGGTTAAGCAACACTTGTGTCACTTAAATCACTCATGTAGGACGAAGTTAACATTGCAGAAAGGTCATAGTTAAAGAAGAAGACAATGTGTGGAAGGGGAATGTCAGTTCACCACCCTGACTTCTGCCTCTTTACTTTTTTTTCTTTTTTCTTGAACTTGAAGAACCTTATTCCTGCATCCGATTCACAATTCTATTGAATGGTACATACTAAATGTAGAATAGCTGTATATGAATATAGGGGCAGGGGTAGGAAAGCTATTTCATAACAAGGATACTCTGAATAGCAAATTGAATCCTTGAGGTTTGACAATGAGTGCATTTTCTTCCCCCACCCTATACTTTCAAATTCATGCACACACACACACACACACACATATATATATATATATATATATATATATATATATATATATATATATATATATACATGTGCATATATACATACATACATACATACACACACACACACACACACACACACACACACACACACACACACACACACACACACACACACATATATATATATATATATATATATACACATATATATACATATACATATATTTGTTTGTTTTCCAGTCTTCCATTACCTCCTCACTCATCTGTAGAAAAACAAAAACAAAATGTAGTCACTTAGTGGTCAAGATACATGCATAAAATATGACAATGCAATATATTAAACTATTAAGGAATTATAGCAGACTAAAGAAGCAGTAGTGGGATTAAAGTAGCTAAATTAGCCCCGCCGTGAACAACCTCAGCATTAAGACATTGCTTACATGTTAATGCATCAGCAAATAATAATATAATTATAGTTATAAGATACAGGAAGGAGATATTCCTCATGATAAGCCCCTTTATTTTTATACTTATGTTTTGCTTATATGGGTTTGCTTTTACTTGAATAAAATTAAAAATGTGAAACTTTGACTTCTAAGGGATAGTTTTGAATGTCATGCTTTCTGTTTATTCCACTACATTTCAATGCATATGCTGATCCTGTATATAAGTGTCTATAAGATTCTTCACTTTTAATCTGCTCAAACCCCAGACCTGTCACAACCATCATCCAACATCCATTTAAGATAAAACACTGCCTCCATTTCATCCCTCCCTCCATCTCCTCTCAATGATTTTCACCCTCCCGTCATCCTCTTCCGTCGGCCCGCCTCGCTGAGGAATGAAATGGAGTGAGTGAGCGACCCCACAGATATAAGCGGGCTAAAGTTAAAAGAGAGAGAGGGAGAACTCCGCAATTACCCTGTTACAAGGATTGGAGCAATTAAGGAAATGTACAGTTCAGCCAAGTTCACAGTTTCAAATGCCTATCAGAGGCATACAGAGAGCCTCATAAAGGCCTCATGAGTCATATTTAGCTGCTCAAGGCTCTTCACTCACATACTCTCACACCCTGGCATTACAGCAATTGTTTAACCCTACCTGACACATTAAAGGAACCAATTCTATATCTCAAGTTTTAAACTGCGGCACTTTCATCTGTGACATCATCGTTCTTACCTATTTCACATAAATAAGGGTAAAATGTTGAATGTTTATTTTTCTCACTTACCTCTTTACTTTCACTGCACAAGAACCTGCAGAGGTCAGTGGCAATTCATTCTGTACCACCTGAAGGACAAATTAAGTGTTCCGTTTAAAAAAAAGACTTTATTTTTCATTATAAAAATGAACTGTTCAGAGTTCAGTGAATATACTGAAAAGTCAGAATCAAGTCTGTGAAAGTGTTTGCATTTTGTCACCTAAGAACTTTCACTACCTGCTGTCCTCTGTAATTCCTTTTAAAATTTTGAAACCTTCCATAATTGCTTAGACACAGAGCTACGCACTCTTTTCACGAATGTTAACTAACTTTACAATGACAGTTTGCAGAAGGGCATAATATTTTCAACTCTTGCTATAGTAAAAACCTTGCAAAAACAAAGCAGATGAACATTTCAAATCTACAGTATCATGTGAATGCCTTTCTCTCTGAGTGAACACTTTCATTGTGGAAGATTGTCTCACAGAGCACAAGAAAAAATGAAGATGGTCAGTTTCTGTGCTCTTTAATTTAGGCTTTTTTGACTAAATGCTTTCCCAGTCACTATAGCCATTGACTCAACTGACAGCTTGAGTGTCCCATGACAGCTTGAAGGAGGTTTTGTAGGAAACGTCATTGTCGAGAGCAAAGACAACATGTGGAACGTGTACATTAATATTTTACCACCTACTGCAAAGCTAATCTTCTTCATGAGGCAGCTCTTGATCATGGCCAATCAAGTGACACAACATATAGGTTACAGTCAAGCTCTTGCCAAGGAGTTCACATTGTTGATTAGGTCTATGAGCCTGTGCTGATCTGCTGGCCCTGAGTGTCATCATTTTAATCCATAATCAAGGACAGACAGTTTTCTGCACTTGAATATATAACATTTCTTCCACACTCCCATGTGAGGGGGTGTCCGATGTATTTGAATCTTAGGCAACTGGACTTGAGGATGTTTCTTTTGGATGAGAGGTTTAACGTCTTGAAGAAATTACATCAGTCCAGTTGCCTTAGCTTCAACTATGTTGGATACCACGACCTGCATGAATCTGGGGGTTATTTGTGTATTTCATTTGTGTCCCAACTCTCTCTTAAACATGACACCACCTCCCCAAGATCTACAGTTACAACATTGTACATTATTTGGGCTGGATAACTGTGGCTGCATGGTGGCAAGGTAATCATGACTGAAGGTGGGTACATATGTAGAATAGGCACTTATACTTATGAGAGAGCATTACAAATGATTTTTCATTTAGAGATTTTTCTTTAGAGATAAAATAAGCTTCTACAAACATCTAAGAGAAGACAACTATTGCAAACATCCACCACACAGCGGCTATGGCTGTACTCCCAGGGCATTTTACCTTCAGAAAGCTGCTCCAGTAACGAAGACAAAAGCCAGACACACACCTACACACACAAAAACACGCACCCTTCTTCCCCCCTGCCTCGCCTGGCCAGTCTCAACATCCCAGCGCTCTTTGAGGCGACATCCCAACAATTCCACCGGGTCCCTCATTAAGGCCCAGGCGCCGACTCTCAAGGGGAGATAAAGGGGGACTGCTGGGTAAACTTTGGAGAGGTCACCTCCTTGTTTCTATCTTCCACCTCCTCTAATCCCTCATTCCGGCCCATCCTCAGGTCCTGTCAGCGCAGAGTGTAAACAAGCAGAAAGGTTAGCGCTGTTTTCACCCGAAACCATCTTCTCCCATTAGGGACAGGGGACAGTGAGCCGGTACCACCAACAAAGCCACACTTTATTGTTTGAGAGGCAACTTCAGTGATGGTCCCCGTGTCCTGAAATATATTCAGCACAATAGGAGGAGTGAGGCGTTAAGTGGGTTAAGCGAGGAGTCAGCTGTCGTAAAAAGAAGCTAATGTTAGTTACACAGCTGAAGAAAAAAGTAAAAGTCTGTAAAAGTTGTACATTTCATGTATAAGGTCCATTTCAGAATAAAATGTAGACACATGTAATAAAATGTTTTAGCTGTGAATTTCAGTTGTTTAGTTATAATTTTTCCTGCTCATTGAATTATAAAAGCTTTTTATTCCAGAAGACCCCCAAAGACAATCCTGTGCCAGCTGCAGTAGTCACAAATCATCTAAAAAAAGTATGTGCAATGGGTAAAAAAAATATGTTCATGTTAATTCTTCTTTAGTCGTAGATACGGGTAGAGATAAAATGAATTAAATGTTAGCACTTTTCCAGAGAGAAGAGAGAGATCAACTGGAGGATTGAAAAAACAATGTCTTTTATTGTAATTTTATTTAGTCCACAGTTACATGCATTCTATCATTGCAGAATGTCTGATGAATGATGAACTCTTCGTGTTGCTTTTTTTGCATGTATAATTAGAGCTGCATTGATTATTGATATATGTCCAACTTAATAGATGTTTTTTTTTTGTTTTGTTTTTGCTGACCACAGGAAGAACAGCATTCGTTTGTGGATGTGATAGCTGATGTGGATCAATAAATAATTCAGTTGTTTTGTTTTGTTAAATCCATTTTCCTGATATGCTTCTATCACCTGTAGGATACCTCAAGGCTTCATTCTAGGTCCCATTTTATTTGCCTTATATATGGTCCCTTTGGGCTCTAGGATAACACATTCTACCATTGTTTCACAGACAGTCAGTTTAACCTCCCATTAAAACCTGATCATGACAACTTTAACATCTAATAACACTGTTATCTAGGATCTGTCCAACTACAGGTACTTTGAAATCTTATTTGTGCTTTATGTACCACGTCAACATTAATGTTTTTTATAAGAACTTTTTTTAGAAGTAGGAATTAGACAGTCTTCTTTCTGTGCTCGAGTGGTGTATGTTTCACAGTATGCAGGGTAGAAAGTAAAAACTCAAAAACCTGTAAAAACCATGAAGAACAAATGCAGCATATGTTGGAGGAACAAAAACAGGAACTGGAATGAGTATGTGCATAATCTCTGCACACCAATAAACTAAAAGATGCTTCTCAAACTTTCCCCATGGTAGTATTAAACCCTCCCGTGCAAGAGTCATCCCTCCTCTCTTTTATAGGGCCTCTTATCCCACATTTGTTGTCCACACACACACACACATACACCCAGAGTCACCGTCCAGCCACAGTGTTCCTCCCTGCTACAGTGGTGAATGTGTCCCTGCCTGCCTGTCTTCATGTTTGCTGACTGGCTGTGGAAGAAACCATTTAGCATGCTGAATGTCAAGGTCAGCATGTGCCATCCTTGTCATCACTCTCCACTGTAGAAGGTCAAGGGAAACAGCACTCCTCAAATGGCCAGTGCTAGACAAAGAGTGCAGGGAAGGAAAAAGATGGATGGAAGAAAGAAAGAGAAACAAACAAGCATTCTCTTTTTAAGCTCTAGCTAACCAATATTCTGTTTCCCTTGGCTCTGGTAGAGCTGCTATTCAAAGGATTTTTATTGATCTTGTGTGTTGTGTTCTAATTGGGTCATTATGAGAACCAAATGTATTGGCAATAACACAAATATTTGGCAGTGCTAGTGCTAGCTGCTAGTTTACAGTAGGATCAGGTGTGACCCGAGTTAATGTTTCATTTGGAATTAGTATTAGTTTTTCATCATAAATTAGAGTACTGTAAACCATTCCCTGGTAAGAGTTACAGTAATGATATTAATATAAATACAGTACATGTGTGTTTTTGCTCTGCTCAAGAGGGTGTTTTTCTTCTTCCTAATAATAAAAAGGGATTTATAGTAATCGGAGATGTTCACATTTTGGCCAGTAGTCACAACCTTTCCATTCCCCTTCACGCTGCTCTCTGTCTTTGCTGTGTTGTGTATGTTCGCTGTCACATGGAATAATGACAGCTGAGGGAGCCGACCACTGGCCATTCAGACGTCACCGTTTCCCTTGTGATCCATAACGTGGAATGATTTTAATGCAGCGAGTAATTACAATATGCCCCGATCTGCTTTTACTCACTTCCTCGTGCACAAATACACCTGCACAAACTCAAGTGTAAATATGCAAACTGCACAAACGTGCAGATTAACAAACTTTGCCGCAAACAACCAGTTTATGTAATTTATTAGTGAGTCAAATATAATTCATTTCAGCGCACTGGGAAATACTGCATGTAGTTTATATCGGTATCTCTTCGCTAAAGATTAACTTAAATTAATATTGTTATTTGGAGTGTGAAGTAATGAAAAACAGACTGCTTTAAAGTGAAACTTTACACTGTTTTTTCCACAGCGTTTATGCAATTACCTCAGCGCAACAGTCACATCATCCTTCACCACTATCCTGTTGTCAGTGACTCTCTCTCTCTCTCTACAGTGTCATTCTTTGATTTTGCCAGTCAACATTTTCACAGTAAATGGAAATTCTCCACCTTTTAATATGAAACATCTTTGCAAGTTTGAGTCATGTTGATAGTAACAAAACACTGGTAAGGGGGAAAAAAAATAGTGAAGTAGAAGCATCTGCGATTAATTACAGAATAAAAGAACGGTTTCTCTTCAGCGAAAAAGACATGACATGGTTGTTTTATTGTACTTTAAGGATGGAATATATCCATATGTCCATTATCTATATCTCTACTGCTCATCCTGATAAGGGTCAAGGGTGGGCTGGAGCCAATCCCAGCTGACTGCGGACAGGACTGTGTACACTTTGGTCTCCCATTCACAACTACAGACAAATTATTTCTGATTTATGTGACTGTAAAAAGTTTGAAATATATGTTATCCTGAATTTATCATAACACGTAAACAGAAAGTATATGATGCTTTTATAGCAGCTGATATAGAATACAGATGAATGCATTAAAAGAAAAGGAGAAAAAAAACAGCAGATCAGATCAGTCAATGAAATATGAATTAAAATGAAAAGTGGCTTGTAATAAGCCTAATTCAAATAAAGACCAAGCTGTCTGAGCCTCCTAAGTAAATGGGGCCATTATTCAAGAATTTACAGTATATATATATATATATATATATATATAGTAAGTATCAGCTATTTGCTGTTAGCCATCCTCTCCACCTCTTCTATCATATTGTGTCTCTGTGCTTGTGCCTACTTTCCACAGCTTGAGTAAACACTGCCAACTCTCTCATTAGCCCTCTCACCACCATCTCGCTTTCACTCTGCGTGTCTTTCATCCCCTCTCACTCTGCGCCTCTACGTGCCCCTGTTTAAACAGATGAATGTGATTAGAGCCAGTTTTAAATGACATTGGAAGTTTGTGTGTTTAATGATTCAAATAAAAGGCATGCTTACAATGTTTAAAGATAGGCCTTAACAGGACGTCTGTGAGTGCTGCTCTGTGTACAGTGTGTGTGTAAGCGTGTGTGACCCTCCGTAACCTCTATTGAGTTTATTTTATTATTTTATCGTGCAGCTTGTCAGATGATTGACTATAATTCCTGGCTTATGGAGTGGTATTCTGTATGTCAACACGAGCATGCCTCGCAGCCACAAAATACATCTGTGTTCATAATTTACTCATTAATTCAAGTTCGTTTTGTGGGCCCAGTCTGTCAAATGAGAAGATTTTAATCTTGCATTGTGTTATGCAACTTTTATAACTTTTTGTGACATTAGAAGTAATTTAATTCGATAATGGCGTCTACTTAACTTTCAGGCAACAGCAATGACTTTTGTGTGGCCTCGCTCACGCTCACCCCTACTGGTTGCTAAAGCTAGCTCTATCGCAGCTGTTAGCCAACTAGGCGAAGATAAGAATAATTGAAATATTGAATTGAATATATGTGATGATAAAACTTTTATTTTATAATGAGTACCACAATGGCTTATTTACACATAGTTTTTAGTCATTCATTTTTTTTTTTTTTTTTTTTTTAAATTAGCATAAACTGAATTAGGGTTTATATACAAACATCAAATAAAAAGAGACATTAGCATTGGTATTCACGCCTCATTCTCTGTGTCAGTTAATTTGTGTTGGGCAGACAGTGTACACTGAGTGTGTTGGGAGTGTCTGGTAAAGACAATGATGACAGTGATGGTGAGTTCTCAGACCCATAAACTCTCAAGTTAGTTGAGGATATGTGTGTCTGACAATTTCTGGCTCACTCCGTGTTTGCAAAGGACACAGTGAACACAATAAAATGATGTAACTTTATGGCTTTTCTGGACTGTCCAGATGCTATTGAACATTTTTAAGAAAAAGAGATTGTGAAACTCAGAATCTATTTTACATTTCTAATTATTCTGTATAAGATGTGGGGGGTGGGCGGGTTATAAGATTGGTGTGAAAAATACTGAAATTAGAAAATATAGAATATAGGACTGTTGAAGATGTGTCTTTAAACTCAACTGGTTTGGAGTGTTTGATCCAAAATTGTGGCAAGTATTTCATGGCAGAAATCACAGCAATTAGCTGATATTTTTGAGTCTTGTATAGTGGTTAACAATCCTTTCACCTACATTGGATGTTGTCATTTTATCCCGCTAGATAGCTTTCCCCAATTTACATGTCTATTTTGTCAAAGTTTGATTTTGTCATTATGAGGTAAATCTATAATCCTATCAAGCATCATCTCCAAACCCAGTGACGTTCAAATCTTGGTTGTTTGTGAACTATAGAGCATTACACTAGTCATGTGTTTGGATCATTGAGAGTCACAAGGTTTTCTCAGAATGCTCAGTATGAACTGAACATTGCCGTGGGTCAATAGCCCTTCAATGTCTGGTCTCTTGTCAAGGAAAAGACTTTGGGAAGACAGAGGGATGTTATTCAGAGGCCTTCTGGGGAAAATGTTCAGAAGAGATTTGTTGATGCGAGAGGACTGGTCAAACCCGTGATGCTTGACAAAAGCAAGGAACGATAAGGCATGGATCATAAATCAGTCTTTAGTTAAACAGAATCAGCATCATTTTTCTTTCTTTTCCAGATTTTTATGGGTCATGCACTGTGATTATAAAGTCTTTTGCCATAAAATATTTAAACCATTTTCTCCTTCAGCTCAGTCATTTTTCTCATTTTAACGTAATGATGGGTTTTTATGTTGTAGGCTTCATGTTGTACCTTTGATTTGAAACATAGTGACCTGCATTACTTCTTGTTTTTCAAAGTAAATTTTTAAGGTTGTAAGTCTGGGCCGTAACACCAGCAGCGTTTACTTCCCCGTTCAGTTGTTGAACATTCTAGAACTAAAGGTACAATAAGTGTTTGCCATTGCCAAGATTGTTGCATCACAGAGTAGAATCAAACTAGCGTATTCACTGTTTTCACAAGTTTTATGGTATTTATGTGCCCCAGTTATCCTGGTAGCTGTGTTAGAGTATCTCATCACAAATTGGTCCCTGTGGAGAGACCAGACTAAGAGCGATTCATACAACCCTGATGGACGTCTCTCTCTCTCTCTCTCTCTCTCTTTTTCTACTGGATTATGTCACCTTTTCAAGATCAAACAAACTTGCGTCTCCTCTTGGAGTCATACCTGAGCGGTGTCTGGTCCCTGGCCTGTCCAACTTCCAGAAACCTGGTGAGTACCATTTGTCTTCCTCAAAGTGCAGAGATTTCTTAACAATCAGTAAAAACGAGACATATAACATAATTGGTTGGAGGTGGTGACTTCCTTCCATCTTTACGTGTTCCCAAATCTGATTTGAGATATGACAGTGAATAACACAAACATCTATAGCCACAAAAATGAAGATGACAGTGGGATGCGATATGTGGATTTAATGCTTAGATCAATATATGTTGTTGTTAATATTTATACATGTGGGAACAACACAGATGTTATTCTGCTTTCCCAAACACTACATTTATCCAATACGACTCAAGTAAATGGAGAACTATCTACGTTTGAAGCAGATGATCACATATATAAGAACTTGCGGGCTCAGTTTGACACAAATTGGAAAAAAAACATGGGAAACCAAAAGTTCAAAAGTTCTGAAAGGCCACATTTAATATGGACAGCCCCTTTAATCAAGTGCAGCAAATGCCTAAACATAACCATAAAAAGGTTTAATTACACTTTAGTTACTGTTAAAGTGCATATTACACTGCAAGAGCAGATATTTTACAGAAAACTAATATGTCCCCTATGCATATTTTACTGATGTGTATGAACATCAATGTATATGCAACATTTTGCAGAATATAATACACATTATTCCACATTATTTTAATTTAATAGAAAACAATTTGGTTCAGAAACAGGGTTGTTGTCAAAAAAAGAAATTGCTCTTTAGTTTGTATGGAAAAGTAATTTTTCGTTGAAGTTTTTGTTAGCTGGTCACTTTCTAAAGAAGCTCCTTGCTGGAGGTCTCTTCCTCTGTGGGTGATAAGGAAGCATCATTTGTTATTTTCATGTCCGCGGACACACTGTATTGGACTACACGAGGACTTCAAACCAGATCACACACGAACCCTTGTTCTCTAACCTCTACACGGCTGCTGCTTGGCCACTACCAGGCCATGTATAATAATACATGAAAGATTAAGTGTTGTGGGCCCCTTTGTCATACCACACACATACTATACATGAAAACACATCTGCCTGTACCTGCAACACCCTTTGCACTCTCATCTGCATATCCCTTGCTCTGCACTATAAATTCCACTAGAAACAGGCACTTATACTTTCATAAATCTCCTGCTTGTCACCTTCAAATTACAGAGATTTATTCACAGTAGAACAGAGCTGAACAGAGTCGCGAGAACAAGGGAAAGTGTAGAGGAGAAAAAACACTTTGTCTTTATGACCTGGCACGGCATTGTAGGAGGATTTAGAGTGTAAGCGCGTGGTGTGGATGTGCATGTGCTGCAACACATGTTTCCATTGTGCCATATGTACATTAATATAATGTTTTTAGCAGCAAGCAGTCAAAAGTATTTTAAGTAATCCTCCTCTGGTCACTTCAGGGTGTGAAAACCCTTAAAGTGCACTGAAGTGTTCCCTGTAGATTTGGCTGAGAGTGTTGCGAAATGAGTACTTCAAGCTTCAAGTTCAGAATAAGAAAATGTCAATCAGAATCACACTGACAGGTGTAAAAACATTAATAGCAAAAAAAGAAAGAATATTCTGCCCTGAAACACAACCTACTCAACAATATGTTCATTCAGTTTATCTATAAAGAGTTAGACATTTTGTAAAAATGCTCTTAAACCCTTGACATTTGCAGCTTAAAAGGCCAGTGTGTAAGGTTTATGTGGCTTTATTAGCAGATCTGGAATATATTAATTGATAATAGTGTTTTCATTAGTGTATAATCACTTAAAAGTAAGGATTGTTGTGTTTTTATCAGCTCCGAGTGAGTCCTTAATATGTACTTCGTAGAGCCCGCCATGTTGCACCTCCATTTATCTATGATCTTCCAGAACAAACAAACCAGATCAAGCACATGCTCTATACATGGACTGACCACACATTTATTTTAGTAGTAGTTGGTTTTTTGAAATATTTTGCAATCCACAAATAATTATTCTTAAAAGTCAGTGGGATCTCTCTTTCCCAGAAGCCAGAAACAAATAATAGATCTATAGATTCACTACTTAACTGCTACTGCTTCTCTGACTTTTCTCCAAGACATGTCCTGTCTTGTTCTGTGTCTATAAAATGTACCGTACATCTTGTGTCCTAAGCTAGTTAGCTAGTCCTCCATTTTCTGATTCTCTGTGACATCAGTGGAAGTTCAGTGCTGATAGGCTTTCGCAACCTTTGAAGATAGTTCAGCTCTTGTGGATTCACAGCATGTTTGCTTTGCAAACATATTAATGCGTGGCTGCTAGAAGGCACTATAGCAGATACTAATTTATTGTAGAATAAGGGTAGTCAACCACTTTTACTAAGAGAGGAAGGTCATGTGGAATGAGAAGTAGCAAAGTGACTTTTATGATAATAACATGTGAGTGTTCTCATTATTTAATCACACTTAGGGATGAACTTTGACTGACAAGAGCTACTGGTGGTGTGTTGGTGTTCATAGGCAATTTGATTAGAAACATTTTGGATCTCTAGTCATAACCGTGATTTCAGTGTTGATGATAGTGAAGCGCTGATTTACATATTGGAAATGCATCATGTAGTCGCTGCCTCAAATCCAGAAATCACAAAGTCAATTAGTCTCAGGTGACATAAATATGGCAGATAATTTTATAATTATAAATGGTTGTTTGAGGAAACCCTTCATTTACTCTTTCTGCATTTTCACCGCTACGGTTTCTCTCACCCTCCATTTCTCTCTCCCTCCCTGCTTCTCTTCTTCCACTTTGTCACTTTGTCAGAGGTGTTATGCGGTTTCGTTAAATGGAAAGACCTTTGAAGTTGTAGTTACTGAGCCGGCAGCTCTGGTTCCTCTTTGTCTGCTTCTTGTCTTGCCCTCTCTCTCTTTCTCTGTCTTTCTTTCTTTCTCTCACACACTGTAGGAGAAGACTGTGATTCATGTACTCCTTGAGAAGACCACCATTAATTTCATGTAATACAGCTTTTATCTCCATCCCTGCGCTTGATATCGCTTCCATTTCCCCTGTTTCGTTCTCCGTGTCCTTTCTGACTTCACTCCCTCTCTTCTCCCCTCACTTGTGTAGTAATTTTACTTCCCCGCCTTCCCTTCGCCTCCTCGACTTTACCCTTAAGCGCTTCGGGTGTCAGTGCCATTTTCTTTGAGAGAAAGTCTTTCTTTAGTCATCATCGCGATTATCATCCATCATCATCATCATCAGCATCGTCGTGGTTATCATCATCAGTGGTAATTTTCATTCACATCACCACAATCACCAGCATTATCACCATCATTATCATCATAACCATTACGTAGATATTACCTTCATAAGAATCACCATCACAATCATTAAAATCATTATTTCATCTTCAAACTCAATTCACTAAATCAATCACCTCCTGATATCATCATCATCAGTATCACTTGATTCATTCTCATTTTTGTCATCATCAGAGTAAATCATCATGTTTATACTCGGTCACAACCAAAACCACCATGGTGATGTCATTTTTGTGATTTCATCACATATCATCGTAATATAAAAATCTTTCATGCGCAGTGCGTATCTTCATCGTCATAGCGATGCAGTTAGAAATCATTTCGTCACAAGCGCCGCCCACCTCCTTCCTCTCCTTTTACTTACCTCATGAAGCCTGCAGTGCCACTGAGCCGTGGAAATGTCAGGGGTCAAGTTTACGTTGCCGCTAAAGCGCCGGTCACCCTGGGCCACGGTAAAGGTCAGCGCCATGGCAACAGCTGGTTGGTATCGTCACTGAGAAGACGCTCTCGTGTCACGTCTCACAAATCCTCCATGTGGCATTAACATCATTTTCTGATTTCGCTCTCTCTCTCTTTTTTTCTTTTTTTCAGATGCCATCTTGACAGATTTGCAACGTGTGAAGAAAAGGTCAGTTTATAGTTAACACAAGTTTTTAGTGCATGATACAGTGTGAAAAAATACCAGCAATATCATATCGAATAACAGGTAGCTGGAAGAAATCCTGGAAATGATACACGGAGCAAAAGGTAATTTAGATTTTTATTAACCTTAACGAAACATGGATTTTAATAGTGGGTTTCACCGTATTTATTAAACCATCACAGCCCACATGTGTACATTGATTAGAAGTGGAAGTTACAGTTAATGAACAGTGGATGGACAGCTCTGCCAACAGTGATGTAGTGTTCACGTCGTATTGAATTTCCTGTAAATACAAGCTGTCATCTGCAAGAGACCGCTCACGTCACTCTGCTGGGGGTAATTACCAACCAGATAAGGGCTTTCTTTCTTTTTATTTTTTTTTTTAAGAGGACATAGTGTCTTAAAATTATAAATGACACATGTTACTGCCAGAGCAAACAGGGTTGATGCCAACAGGAGAGAAATTATAATTAAAATAATCACTTACACCTTTAATTGCTTGTAACTCTGAACTGTATAGTCAAAAACTTAAGTTAAAAATTATTGAGAGAGCCAAGCTTCCCAGCAGTTCAGCAGGTAGCGGTAGAAAGCAAACTTCCAAAGAACCAGCAGACCAACTGTCTGCTTAGACTGGTTGGGCTGAAAAGAGCCACGATGACAATGATAATAGTGATATTTCTGTTTAATGGTGGTATTATTATCTAGAAATAAAATAACAAAATATATCAATAATGGAAACAGCACCAATGATTAATTATGGTTATAAAAGTAATAATTTTAGTACAATATATGAACATTTAGACATTTGCCACAAACCTTTTAATCTAAAGTGACTTACAAGTGAAAGGTACTAAAAATTCAATTTTCCTGATTCTAATTTTCCTCAGTGAATTGCAGATCAATGAATATTTGTGGAATATGTAATAAGTACAAAATTTAGAAAAAAAAAATAAATTTGAAAAGATCTAGATCAGCTGTAAAGAGACCGAGAGGAAAGTGTTCCATTGCTGAATAAGTGTGTGTTAGGGACAGTAGGATGTTAGAGAAGTTAGCAGAGAGTGTGATCTCAAAAGAGATGAGATTCTTAAACGTTGAGAAGGACTGTCCTGTTCTGAGCATTGAGGAGCTTGTTCCATCATTATGGAACCACAGATGGGAGAGGACTAGACTGAGACTGTCTTGTGTACAGGGATGGTAATACCAGAACTATTCCAAACTGATTTTATGTAGATGAATGCAAACCCTGGAGCCACTGTGTAAGCAGCACGAGTAACTTCAATTAGACCCAATCAGCCATGGATCGCCAGTGGAGGTCAATGGTCAATAAAAGCAGTGGACTGACATAGTACTACTGCTACTACTGCTTCTATTATGGAGAACAGAGAAGAAAGAAACTTTGTGAAAACTAAGAAATACTTTCAAAAAATTATTTGAAAGATTTTCCAAATATGGCTTTTGTCAAAGATCCTTCTGTGGGATTCATGTAGTCTCTAAATGTGATTTTAAATATGATGATATGATATTATTATTTTAGGAAACACCCCTGCTGTCAATGGTTAACCTGAGTTATCTCAATTACCTGCATTTTTTTTTTTTTTAGAAAGTATTCTGTTCATTAATGTTTTCAGCCAGTTTTGTTCAATATCTTTGACCTGAGTGGAAAAAAAAAAAACAGACTTTTTTTTTCCACTGTCTTTTGTCAAGCAAAACAAAACAAAACCAACACAAACCTTGCTGTCCACAGTGTTGAATAGTGTAGTAGAAAGTTTCAGCTGGTTAAATCCTTAGTTCAGTCCCATTACTTTTACAACCACTCTTTGGCTGCTCTCACTTAATTATTTTTGTGATTCTGTTGTCAGACAACTAAACAAGCACAGCGATTTGATGGCGGCCATAAACACTGCGCCGCGCAGGTAAAACCATAACCCCTGTACTGTTGCATTCACAAGCAAAATTTGAAATAGACTTAATTTACTGTTGGCATAACAACCTGCTGACATCACCCGCTCAGCTATGCTCAGGTAAATACTTTATACTGTAACCTTAACTGCACACTTGTCCTACTTTATATTGATAGTAAAACATAATTGAATATGTTCAAAACTGTCTGTGATAATGATGATGCACCTTTTTTTTTTTTTTGAGAAAAAGCCTGTCCTAACAACTGAACTTTGATGGGTCATCTCAGGAGCTGCCCTCCAAACAAAAAATCTCCAAACTAAATATTAATGGAACAGCACTTGTAATTCACAAATATATCGTGTATTTTTGGGATTTGGTTGCTTACTTCTATTACTACTGGCTGATTAATAATGGATGCTGGAATATTATAAAATCACAGCTTGAGAAAGGCTACGTACAACACCAATCAGAGAGAAAGTTTGATTCCCAGATCTACCAGCCTGCAACCTTGGGCAACATAGCCCAAATGGCTGTTCTATGTGTGTGTGAGTATGTTAAAAAAGTGATGAAAAATGATCTCAAATTCCTCAGATGACACTACATCAAGAATCATCATCATATACAGCTGATTCAACCAAATGTGTTTTAGGTTTATTTTACTGTCAGATGGATCTGTATTTTTTTGGTAGAAATGGACACTAAGTGCTTCAATCCTCCAGAAAAGCAGCATCCACACTGTCTGTTCATATATATGAATATAGAAAGATTTTTAGGCAACATACGCTGCCTTTGGAACAACAGATTTTTCAAGTTTTGCTTGGTTTGTTTTTGCTCATTTAGAAAATTGTCAAGTGGTGTCCTGGTCTAATATGTGAGTTATCATTCACCATTAGTCTGAACATCACAGTGGGCAACACAAAGCAAGATGAAGTCAACCTTGCAAAGTAATGAGTTTAGTAATACCTTCATATAATGTCTACTTCTTATCTAATATTTATCTTGCTCTTTTTCCTTCTTTTGCTTCATTATTCTGCACATAATTCAGTCTAAATGATCATTTTCAATCACAGTTCCAACATATGATAAGAAAAGACAATGGGAACACAATACTGGAAGTGTTGCTTGGACACTCTCAGCTTTAGTGAGAATTGTATTTACATGCTTTTGCTATGGAAAGGACTGGGAAACCACTTTATGTGCAAAACATCCAAAATGTATTTAAATGGCTACTATATTCCTGCCAATCCACTTTGCACCCTCAGGCCTTCGCAGATTCCCTCGGCCTTTTGTTGTCTTTTACTGGCAGAACAAATATCTATACTCTGCAGCTCAACAGGGGGTCTAAATGTGTGAGCTGGAGGGAGAGAGATGGGGCTTTGGACAGTTAACGTATGTAGGAAAACCAGAGCAACAACCAATCTCCCCACCACTCACACAGGCGCACAAGGGTTAATGTGGCCACCAGCCGTGTGGTGTGGCTGACTGGCTCAACCTTCCATTCTGCCCAGCCAGGCTCCATGCTGGGCCCGACACGCCCGCCTGACAGTATGCATCTACCAGGCCACGACGCCTCACATATGGAAACCTTCAGCCACCACCCAAGAGGGGGAGAAAGGAGAGGAGTGATCATCTCTAGATAACAGAGCAGTGCTGTAAAAACACATTCATAAGACGGTCATAAAATGGGCCAAAATGTATGTTTGTGTGCAAGACAGGACTCATTGGAAATGCATAGTAAAGCTTTTAAACTGCAAGAGAAAGTGTATGAATGAATGCATGGATGGTAGAAGTAGATTTTCCAATATTGTGTTCTGCTGTGCAATGCACAAAAAGTAAAAGAAATACAATGAAATGACAACAATTTTGCCCCAAAAACTTGAATTGAAAAAGATCAGTGATTGAAGAATGTAGAATTCTTTTTAAAGATTGGTCTCCTGTGGTGAGTAATCAAAGGATACAAGTATTTATTTAAAAAAAAAAAAAGATAAAATATCATAATAAGCCAACAAAAAAATGTAAGTTGCTCTTTCAGCTACCCAGGTTTCATATTATAAAATATGCACTGACAAGTTTCCTTTACCGATGCATTTCTAAACTTATGTTTACTTCTTCTTAGATTTTTGCTAGATAGCAGATAAATAGCTTTATTTTTGTTTTAATCCCACTGTAGTAATAAATCATAATCTATTCTAGCGAAGACAGAGTTTCTAGCATTTTTTCCTCAATATTATAATAGTCATTTTCGCTGTGGACTACACTGTGGAACTGTGCCATCTTTCTATTTTTTCCCCAATTTTGAGTATTAAAAAAAATAATAATACAATTAACAAATGAACAAACCCAGACACATAAAATGCACATAAAATACCCCACAGAGTCTATAAAATAAGCAGAATTCTGCACAAATCTACAGGAATATTGCAGAAACACATACTGTTGAAACACATTCTTTTGTTTTTTCTGCCCAAGATTGAATCATTTTATTGTTGCTTCCTGTTTATCATTGAACATTCAACCTCTTGCACCATTACATCACCATTTAGACAAACTTAAAAGCTACTGGTCGGTGTAAACTAAAGATTTTTCTACAGTTATTCAGCTCAGATTCGGGCTAGACCCAACTTGAACAAAACCTCCCTCGTTGTCAACCCATAGTTGATGAGATGGTCGACCAACATTGCCTCGATTTCATCAGAGCTGTGTCCTTCTTTGTCCTCACTCGTCCTCCACATTTCACTCTCACCCTCCATCGACCATTGTTGTTGTCGAAATATACACACCTGTGGTCTTTTTATAGTGCTTACATCCTGATTGATGAGTTGACAGTGAAGCAGTTAGGTGCTTGGCCAGGTGCTATGTGCACTGGCCAGTTGATCTTGGGTGTGGCAATTGTGTTAAAAGTGTTAGATTCCTGCAACTTCCAGAGAAGTGTGGGCACAAAGTGTCATGTAGAATTGCAAACTGAATGTAAAAAAGAATATGTGTAGACATTTTAGAGATATGAGCTAAGTGTCAAGCGACTGTTAGTTGTTTCAGATGTTTGACTAATTGTTACACTGAGCTGTGAACAGTTTTTGTGGAGATTTTCTGTCACAGCCAGTTAGCCAGTCTGCCCAGTCACTCAATACAGTTTTGCCAATATGGCTGTGATATGACCCGTCGTAGCAATATAACATGGGACACAGAAGGAGACAGTATGCTAGAAGGAGAGGTTACTGACATCAGACAGTTTATGTATGTGTGTGTGTGTGTGTGTGTGTGCGCGACTATCTGCACTTCATCACAGCTTCTCCAAGTCTCAATCTTGTGCTCATCTCTACCTTTTTGGAGACACTAAGGTCAGAGCCTGTGATTTATTGGTCCCAGTCTGGGAGGCTGTCTGTGGACCTGAGATGCCTGCTGTGCCCCTGGATCACAGCCAACATCCCCAACACCAACAACATGCAGCCAGCAGATGAAAAGCTTGTCTCACGTTTTTTTGCAGGGGTGGGTGGGTAGGGGGGGGCGGGAAGTATATTTCACGTTACTGTACCTATGTATGCTGCTGCTGAGTTTAACAGCAATACAAGATAAAAGGCCATTTGGTTTTTTAGAGCGGGTCGCTGCAGAGTTCATCTTTTATGTTGTCAAACTACATCTGAGGAGCAGTGTCACCTATTTTATGACACGTTCTTTACATCGCTGGTTTTATCTGAAGGTCAAAGAGTGATGCTTGCTGGGGTTTATATCATGTCATGTTGTCATTCTTTTCTGTATCAGTCCCATTTCTGAGAGCTGCATTTCTAAGCTAATTACACACAACAAATGCATAGTGTTTCATTTGCTTACACACAATCTCTGACACCTGCCAAACAGTTCTCTGTCTAACATGCATAAACCTATCAGGAAAGTCCAGTCTCACTAATGAAAATGCTACTTTTATTCACCAGTCTCACAGTCATTACCAACAAATCACTGTGTTAGTGTAGCCTATGAGTATACACTGTATACCTATTAATAAAGTCAAGAATTTCCATATGTTAAGTTAGAAATGTGGGCCAGAAGGTTGTGGGATGTGACTTTCCTCCATACATAATCCCTTGCAAAAAAGATCATTCAGTGTTTATGTGATAGTAGCTTGGTTTCGATATCAGTCAATCAGATAGAAGTAACTCAGAGTGCAGCCATGGAAACCACACTGGTTCATCACGGTGTTTAGTCTTTAGTGCAGGTTGACCTGATGTTCTGATGTTAACAGAAGACTAAAACTGCTGCCTGCATTGTTCAGTATTCTTTTATGACAAGTAAAAAAAAAGCCCAATTTTCTTCTTGATCCTGTTGTGATCAGGAGCAATGCACCTGTTCAAAAATTACAAATATACCTTATGAGCCAGAAGAGGCAAAGTTGTAAACACTACAGAACTTTATTATGTAATAGTTGTTGCTACAGTGACATACATGGAGATGGTTAAGCAACATTAAAACTCATCGTCATCTCTTTTGGAATCTGAAACAGATTTATTGGCTAAGAATGTGTGAACAGTCGATGTGATATGTACACACACACATTTCATTTTTATTTTTGATAGTATTTGTAGAACATATAGTACATTTATTTAGATTGAGTGTGATTTACATTTGGCTCATTTGATATAAATGCCCATACTCCTCTATTGGAATCACATAGAAGAAAGACACTGTGAATTAACCTGAGCGTGTCAGGCTTTGTGTCAAGCTTTGTACTTCTGCCTGATTGGCCACATCATAGAAAGGTGGCCAAAAAAAAAACTCACACTTTGGCCCTGAAACTCACCAGTCTGCTCGGCTACAGCTTGGCCTTGAGTATAAGACACGATGCAGTTTAAGTGTCTCACACTGTGTGGGTGAGCCAACTAGTCATAAAATCTGATTATGTGGTAGGAGAAATGTTTATTGCAAGAACATTTGCCTTCTTCTTTGATAGAATACTGTACATTATACAGTGACACAATATATTTAATTGTTATATGGCTGCAGTGGAATTCAGCATCTATAAAGGCATGTTTGTGATTTCCTTAAAGATTTTTGAAGTCAATAGAACCTGAATTTAAACATAGTTTGTTGCATCTACTTTATTCCATATGATTATTAAAATCCCACTTAATGTCACGCAGCTGTTTAATTTACATTGATGTTCATGTTTAAAGCATTTTTATTTAAATAAATATAAATTATAAAAGGAAATTGAAGCCTTTGACTAATCGCTCATTAAAATTTCATTTCGAATAAGGAAATTATTAGGATATGGCCTTGTGATGCCAAAAACTCATTAAGTATGGACAGTATCTTACCAAGTCAAAAAAAAAAAAAAAAAAAAAAAAGAAAGAAAAGAAAAACAGAAATGTACGCAAGTGAATAAAGTCCTGAAGTCTTCCTACTTGACCGGTCGATGATATTGATTAACTGTTAATGCCAGGAGGAATCATCGACTGTCCGGCCTGACATGACAAGGTCTCGTAAAAAAAATCTTTAAAATGTAAATGTTGAATTTAACTTTTTAAATGATGCAGCTCTGCCAGTTAACTCTCTTCTGTTTAAGACTTTGTGTATGCTTAAAAACCAGAAAATCATTAACGCATCAAACCTTGGAGCTATTACCAGTTACTACTTAGTATCTTTTCACTAATAGCGCAATCAGTGAAATCTTTAAAACAAAAAGCAGAAGGAGTTCTTTTTTTTCCCCCAACCTGACGAAGACAAATGAGTGTTTGTGTATTTCTGTACATCTTTCTGTCTGTGTCTAGGTCTGTGTCCAGGATATAATTGGTGGAAAATGAGAAACAAAAAAGCATAAAATCCCATGAGGCCCTGCAGTGTGCTGAGTCTGGGCCTAAGAGAGCTGTGGGATATTATGCAACAGTAACACAGAAAGCTGATAAGCGCTCCCATTAAAAAAAAAAAAGGCTTCTATGGACTTTCAACTTCAGAGCTTTTGCTAAGTGCAACAATTAAATGTGAAATACAATGTATGTTAAATATATCAAGTGCTACAAAATATATGGGATTACAACAAAAAAATGTTGATTATATACATTTCATAATAGCCTATATGCACTTAGTTGGAAACAGAAGATGTCAAGGTCAAGGTCAAGTCAAGGCATCAGGTAACGAAAACATCTGGTAAAAACCTGTCATTGTTGATGTTCTGTTGACATCTCTTTCCTCCTCCCCTCCTTTCCACTGTTTTCATCTCACCCCAACCGGTCGAGGCAGATGACCGCCCGCTCTGAGTCTGGTTCTGGGTGGAGGTTTTTTTCTCTCCATTGTCTCCAAGCGCTTGCTCACTGTGGAAATGTTGGGTTTCTCTAAGTAAAGTGCCTTGAGATAAATGTTTTTTTATGATCTGGCACTATATAAATAAAACTGAATTGAACTGAATCATGGGTTGTTGAGAATTCAGAAAAGAAACAGTTAAGTTCTGAAAATTTGAATCTGTTACATGATTCTTGCTGAACAAACCAGATGTGAACTTAATATATTAATAACTTGAATGTGATGACAATTACAAGTTTTGTCGGTTCCCTGTTTGAATGAGCACAGTCAATTCAATGTGGGAGTCATGGCGTTAAGCAAATTTGTATCATTATAAACCCTCACTGTTTCTGACTAAAATACTTTTTTTTCAATCTGCAATTCTTCACATACATGTTTGCATTGGTTGGAAGTCTTGTTTCATTCCTTTGTTTGGTGGATTGTTACATTTCTTGGCATCTTGCCTCCAACAGACCTTTGCCTAAAATAAATAAAACGTAGGAAACCGTTATTAGAAATGTTCATGAATTTTAAATGTAATTAGGTGATTCCTTTAATTTCTTTGCTTGGGGATTATAACGGCTAACTTTTCTCATTTAGTCTAAGAATACTGCCATAATTCTAACCACACTGAATGGACGACATGAAACTGTTTTAAATGTTGAGTTCACTTGGTTCTAACAATGGAAAGTATGGTAAAACAACCTTATTGCCCCAGCATCCACACACCTTTTTTTGAGTTCTACAACTTCCTCCAGCCTTCAAAATAAAAGTGCCATTACAGAAATCCCACTTAAGTTTCAGTGTAAAGCAGTAACAAGCTAATAAACAGCGATTACAGGAACTATTGAGCATAGGCAGTACAAGTACTGTTCTTTTTCTGAAAGATCCTCCTGAATGTTTGTCAAGAGCGACACTCATGAATCTGCCTGGTACAGCTCAGCGTCAGCCTATAGCTTCCTCAGTCTACAGGTAAGCCTTTGACAGAGTGTCACTTCTGTGAAATACTAAACAAAGACATAGTTTATATCTGTCAAGCTACTTGACTATTATGTTAAACTATTGAATACATAAGCTCATCGCACTGTAGTTCACACCAGTGGAACTCACCTCTTCCATTCTGTTGTAAATAATAAGCACAGTCATTTAGTTTACGGTATTTTATTTGAAAAGTTGTGTAAACCTTGAATGGATAATATAGCTGCATTCTGTGAACACACAACTTCTCTCACTGCTTTATGGCAGCTCAGAGAGGCTACCTTCAGTTTGTTTACTAGAGACTCGCATAGTTCACCAGCATCGGCTATTCATGAGTGAATAACGGAAACTGCTTTCGAGTAAGGCAGAAATAATGCGTGGAGTGCAACAGCAAGGCTCTTGCTAAGCCTGAAGAGTAAATAAATGTAAGGAAAATAATCCGATATGTAGAGGTTTGCATTGGGGAGGGGGGGTGGCTGGTGGTGTAGCATATGCACACTCACCTCAGTGGAAAAAAACAACCTTTGACCGTTGTCACGGTGGTAGTAAAAAGCTCAGCCTGAACTCTCTTTAAAAGGCCTTTGTATCTTTAAAGGCAGCGTTAGCACTGAGAAATTCCACTCTTCTATAAAATAAAATAAAAAAGAAATTTGAAAGATTTTTAAGACCTTTGGTTTGGTCAATCATACTACAGCCAAAGACGGTGGCTCAGAAATTCATGTCTGTCTAAAAAAAAAAAAAAAAAAACGTGAATACACAAAAACATGAAAGGATTTCAAGGGCAAATATATTGTCTTGTCTTAAGAAAGTGTCTGTGGCTCAGGAAGGAGGTGGAGCAAGCTGCTAATTGGAAGGTCAGCAGTTCAGTTCCTAGTTCTTCCAGTCTGCGTCCTTGGGCAAGACCCCCCTCCCTCCATGGCGGTTCCGCTGGTGTGTGAGTGTATAAAAGCACTATTACCTATACACTTTGTCCAGTACAAAGTGTATAGTGTATTGTATAGTGTATATTACCAACAGTAGCTGTCTTAAAAGTATGCTCAGATCGACAGTGAAGTGAAGTGAATTTCTCACAAATGGTGATTACATAGAAAGTCAAGGCAAAGACGCAATTAGCTATTCATTTCCATCAGCTACTGCAAACCTATGCAAAGCCTATCATTGTGGAACTTCTATTGACAGGGGCCGATGTTGAGAATTCTGAAGTTCTGAAAATGAGGGATCACAAAGATTGTGCAATCTAATGATTTATCAAATAACTGCAATTATAGTTGAACTCAAGTTTGCTACCATAAGCTAACGTTAGTCACGTTAGGCTACTGGTCATACAGAGCCAGAGGTCAAAGATTATAGTAAAAACTGTAATGAAGTGGAAAAAGGCTGATTATTATTGTATATGACCGTAATATTTCATCTGCAAGACAGAGCTTTAATGCTTTAATTCCCTATTTCAATATCACTTACAGCTGATGGTAACTATTAGCTGAAACTGTTGACTGAAATTTTCAGTTTGTATCTAACGACAAGAACATCAGACACACTAGACAATGGCAGTATTGTACCTAAAAAAAAAAAAAAAGCCAAACACTAAAACAATATAAAAACAACAGCCATGAACATTTGGAAGGACTTTTATTAATAAATCATTTCAGATTTAGAGTCAGAATGTTGCCGCATTGGACGCATATTTGAAACGAACATGAAATTGTGAACATGAGAATGTGAACTGAATTTTGATCTGTGATGTGTGAACATGCATAATGATATTTACCTTTTTGGGGAAAATCAAGTTGAATCTTTTCATTACATTTGTGTTTCTTTTTATTGTCTTCAGGTCCATGTGCGACATATGTAGGCTAGAAAACCTTTTAAACAGCAAGGTAGACTGTCTGCACACTCAGTCGATATTCAGGGAGATTCTATGTGAATCTATACATTAGAGGTGACACACCACTGTGGAAATATTCCTGAATCCACAAAATGTCAAAGTGCCTTTCCATCCCCCAAATTAGAGAGGCTCTTATTTGACTGTAAAATACTTCCCGGATTAAAGGTGGCACACAGTCTAACTCTAAACATTAATCGAATGGAGGGCTTTCAAATCTGGCATTTTACCGTGGGAAAAGACAAACTACTTTGCTGTCATGTGAATGAATGGGAGAGGCATTTAGTGACAAAGAGGTGGCCTTTTCCCTCTGCAGTGTAGTTCAAAGGCTGGGGGAAGATTGTAGCTTTATCAAACTCTCTGAATGGCTAAATGCAGTAGTTGAACGCTGAAAGTGCTCATCATTGTAGGAAGAAGGAAAGAAGGGAGGAGGCAAGGAGCAGGAAACAAGGAAAAGATGAAGGATAAGATATCTGGTGGAGTAGATGGGGGGGGGGTAGGATTAATGTTCAAGCTAATCCACATAATTAAATTCAATTCAATTAAATTTTATGATAACAAATGATCAAAAATGAGAGAATTCTTTTCTTTTTCTTGTTTGTCACCTCTTTCTCTGTTTGACAGATGTTTCTGCGGTTGACGACATCCCCTCCCCTTCTTTGCCTGATGGGGTGAAAGAGATCCACTGCTCCCTGGGACAGAGGAGACCTCATTTTTATATGTGAACGGCTGTGAACACTGCTGAATGACACACTACAAAGGTTGGATGTGCCGCTGCCCTTTCTCTCTTAAATGGTACGTTGGCATTTAGCTTCACACATGTCAGCGGAACACACACCTCTCAAGTATTTGCACCCAAAATGTGTGGAAGTGTGTGTGTGTGTGTGCCCACATCAACGCAGAGGATTTTTATCAGTTCCCAGAAACAGGAAATAAAAGTGTGTGTGTGTGTGTGAGAGAGAGAGAGAGTGGGGATGATAAGACACAGAAGAGCAAGGGAGCAGATTCACATGCACGTTACATTTCACAAAAAGACAATTTACATTTTGAGTCCATATTATGTTAATTTTGAGTGGCCTCTCCAGATAATTCTATTACACAGATAGCTCTCCCATGTCGTCCAGGGCAGAAACATCATTTCACCCTGGAACACACACCTGCTGACGAGCAGCGCGACATGACAGAAAACAAGGGAGTAAAGGCAGGTGAGTGTGTACCTGAGTTCTGTGTGTGTATGAGAAAGAATGTGTGTCTGTGAAGGCCTGCAAAGAGCGACTATCCATCTTAAATGACTTGTGATCCAGTGAAATGGTTTATCAGTTTTTCTTTCAGTATGGGATGTACTAGTGGTGAAAGCAGTACACAGTAATACCGCTTCTGGGAAACCATATCGCTACAACAATCCTACAAGTAACCGAACCACTCTAATACCCTGTCATTCTCCAGCAATCCTCTACAGGCTCAGCGCTGCTGGCTGGATGTGAGGATGAAGCCTTGGATGGCAGAGTTGAACACATTGGCTTTTCAGCATGACTCACGAGCACACATGAATCCAAATCTTACCCACCAGCTAACACTCAGTCATCAATTTATTTGGAATACTTACCCAAACTGGATGCAATCTAATATAGCAGCCCTATCTTCATAAAGCTTATGATATTAAGTTTGTTTTAAAATTACATCTGGGTAAGAAAAATAAGGGTAAATGGAGTGCATTTATATAGTCCTTTTCTGGACTTCTGGTGACCACTCAAAGCAATTTACATTACAGCTGTCTTTCCCCTATTCACACCCATTGATTAGCCATCAGTGGCAATTTGGAGTTCAGTATCTTGCCCACACTGGACACTTCAGAATGTTGTTTGTGTAGACTAAACAACAGATACACATAAAAAAAAAAAAAACAGCACAAGCCTCCTGAATTGCATTAGATGACTCCCCCAAAACCCATTTCACACAATTTCCTCTTAAGTATCTCTACTGATTTATACAGGTTATCATATTCATAGAGATAAATGCAAGGGAACTATTATCTAATTGAATGACAACTGTTAGTTACTCATTATTAGAGCTACTGTGATAGAATGGCGACATGGGTAGTCTGCCCAGTGCCATTTGGGATTGGCTACAGCCTCACTTCAATCCTCCAAGGGTAAGAGGTATAGCTAAAGGAAGGATGGGTTGTGGGTTGGGCCTGATTAACTACTGGACTGTTCAGATAGCAGCACATGTCATCAAGTTCATTATGCGGACTTCAATTTCTCACACAGATTTATGGAGGCTGAGGTTTTCCAAAAAGTGTTTCAGATTCCAGGACAATGGACCTGTTCTTGGAACTGAGTACTACATCACAGGGACTGTACCACATCTCATAAGTAGATATCAGTTGATTTAGGGCCAACGCTGGCTGCTATAACAAAATCAGGTAATGTATTTTTAATCATTTTCATAAGGACTATTTCTTTGAGAGAAAGTGCTTCCAATGAGAGCTGGTAACAAACTGACTCAAGGTTTCTCAACAGAGGTATTACTCAAATTGTCCATATATCTGGATGAATTACAAGATTCAATAAGCTTGAATGTTGAACCAAGTTGAGTTTCATTGGTTCCCTGGTAAACCACAAAACTTTTGACTCAGTGGTTGCAGATGTTTACAGCTATAGAAATAGAGTAATGTCTTCCTTTAGAACACTCCCCCAGAAAATGCAAGTGTAGTGGTTTACTTCGGCATTAATTGGCTTCAACAACACTCCCTCTATTTATGTCCCAAAACTTCAGATTCTGTGACCCCACCTTCTTGATCCACTCATGCAAGTTTCTTTAAGGCGGGATTATTTTCTTTGTGTCTTCAGCCATCAATAGTTTACCAAAGCGTAATAGAAGTATAAAGGCGTTGATGCACAATCTCTACAGTAGGTTATACTGTAAATGCAGTGGGGATTCCTCAGGCTAAACATCCTGTATATTGAACACAGAAAGCTGCACTCTCCCATTGTTGCTGCATTAAATATTATGATTTCAGGGCAGGACAGCATTCCCATTCATTTTCAAGGACTCACATATGGAGGGGGGAATCTTAACAGCTTTATCATAGCTTATATTTGATTTCATTTTCATCATTCTCATCTATATTTGCTCTTGATATAACCACAGAATGCATTTGTGAAGTCCAAGCCCTTTATGTTCCTCTGTGGTACGTCAGCGGCCTTTTTCTCTAGCTCCTCCATCTCTCTGAGCAAGTAGGGATCATTAATGAAGTGGCCTTCTCATGGATATTGACTACCCTGTCAGCTGGCCTGCCACACTCACTAATAGGAGCTATTGGTCTTGGCTTAAGACCTGACAGAGCAGAGGCTGAAAAGAAAGAAAATGAGTGAGCATGTTCCTTCACCTCAAGGTGGGTTTTGGGTTTAGCCTTCAGCCAGCAAAGTTTGAATCTGGGCTCAAGAAGCTTGGGTGCAGCCAAGGTTTCTCCCTTTCAAAAAAAGTCCAGAAAACTTCCTTCTCCACAAAAGAAAGCTTAGTGAGAGGTGAAAACGCGGTCTTTTAATGCCACAAGTGCTTGTAGAATGTAAGCAAAGCCACAGCGGGTGTTGTAGGAGCACAGCAAGCCAAGGAGAGCTCATTAAAATAGATGTGATGGTAAATTGGCACTCTTTAGAGCCTGAGGGTTCTCTAGGTCTTTATGTGAATTTAAGTAATAATATGTGACATATTCGTATGAATAAATGGCCACGTATCACTGGTTGATATGGAAGTGGTTCACTATAATCAATGGCATTAAGTCCAGTTCAGGGATGGGGCTGAACTGAACTGAACATTTGCAGTACTAAACTCAATATGTCATTTCTTGGAAACGTGCTGTATAGATGGGTGGATATTTTTTTAGTTTTGCTGGGGTCAAAAAAAAAACAAACTGTAAGTGACCTGGGGGATTTAGGTGTGGACAGCAGAAGGAAGCATTGTGCAACTATATAATTTGTGTGTGTGTAGGATCTGCCATTTTACATTACAGCAAATGTAAGTTGTCACCATATGTTTTAGTGTTCCTAAACTAAGCCTTTGGCTGCACTCCATAACTTAAATTCAACCTTATTTGCATTGAAGTATGTACCTAAAGAAGACATTAAAACCACTGAACAAATTGCATGCTAGCACATGATTGTACACATGTAAGCTGTTGATCTTGTGCTGCAATGCAAATAATTGTCCAAATTGGATCTGATATCAGAATCACATGAACTTGCCAACGTATTTCTGTGAAGTACATAGATGTGGTCACTAAATTTCACGACAACTTCCATGAAAATACCAGCATGTTTAACTAAATGCCAAAATAGTTAAAGCCAGTGAATCATCTGAGGCAGATTTTGCAATTGATTTTGGACTATGAATGTATGTACTAGTATGACTAGAGTCATAATTAAGTGGCGACAACAGACCATTGCTGTGTTATCTCTGAGACCATCTTACTATCCTGTATCTGTAATATAGCACAGAATTTATGTCCATTTGTAAGTTTCATGGACATGGATACAGCTGTATATACTGAAGAATCATTAGGTTAGAAAGAAAAAGTGAAATGCGAAGTATTTTCAAATTAGTTTTCTTGCCCAGCTGGAAAGAAAAACTCGCAGGAAAAGTCAATATGAAGTATGTACCCTTCCTGGGTGATGTGTCTGGAGGGAACACCTGCCCACAGCTAAAATTAAACCACTCCTGACTGGTGGTTTTTGCCTAAACATGGAAACTCAACCATAATATATGTTAAACAATGTTTAACTAAGCTGCAAAACACTCATGAATTGTTAGTTTAAATTCCAATTAATTAACATAACGACTATCTTTACAGAGTTTTTGTGTTTCTCTTTGTGATCATATAGGAGACAGTGAAATCATGCTATTTAATATCACAGATATAAGGGATTTTATCAGGTTTACCTGAAAAGCTGTTTTTTAACACAGTTAATAGATTCAAGTCGGAATAAGTCAAGCGGGAGTATTTATTTAACATTTATTTTAATGACAAGTTGTGAATCTTGTTTCTGAGACGTGGTCGTCATCATTTGACAGATTATTTTGTACTCGAACAGATCAAGGTTTTTTTTTTTTTTTTTTTTTTTTTTGCCATTTCGGTAGTGAAACAGGTCAGGTGTAACCATCAGGAGTCACTGTAAGGACGATTGTAACAGCCGTTCTTTTTCGCTCAGCTTTCACACTGCGTCTCTCTGTAGAGGCTGATGTTTCCTCATTAAATCACATCCTATGTATTTAAACTCTGTTTTGTGTCATTTGGCTGATTCGCTTAATTGTGAGCTGGTGGCGACCTAAGTGCTGCCTTAGGCTATTCATAGATTTTATTATTATTATCAGTGATGGAGATGGCAAGTGACAAGTTGATCTCATCTTAAAATAAGGTATATTTTACTGTAAATCACTCAATCTGTCCTGAAGCAGGAATTTGAGGAAATACGTGTTTATGAACAGATTTATGAGGGCCTAAAAATTCATACAAATGTATTGATTATACTGATTTAGTAGGATTTTATGTAACTTAAAGACACAAGATTTATTCTTGTTTTAGATGAAGAATGTTAAATGACAGGGAAAACTATAAGAAGCGGTGTGATTTGTAAAGAAAAGTACATCCTGATTTACTACGGTATGTTTGCCCCAAATTTTAAATAACACTAATGACAGTGTTATAGAATGTTTTACATATTGGATCTATCATCATCTTATGGGAGAAGCCTTTTGGTTTGTGACACTAAGAATATTCAGCTCATGCCAGATAAATGTCTCTGTATAATGACAGAGTCATCTTCAATCACTGTCATTTCTTACATAATTTATGATGACTGTTTTAAGAAAATTTGTAGGACCAGGTTTTAGATAAGTGAGTCTTTGTTCTGCTTTCTGAATACCCATGTATTCTTTGGATCAGAATTAGATACTTCAGCACATGAACATTCAACAATCTATTGAGAGGAAACCAGACCTTTAAATGAGTAAAGGATGTAGTATAAAGTAACATTTACTCTCTTAAGAGAAACTATACATTTGCTTGTTTCAAGACTGAATAATTTATTGGCCCACAATTTATATAGTGGGATTTTGTGGATAGATTATTTTCTACTTGCTGAATTAGTTTTAGTTTTAACATTTTGTGACTGTGCAAACACAATGTATTTAATTAAAGCTGCGTGTTCTATGTGTTTATACTGTATGTTTTTGTGCCTTTTAGCTAATTTTTTTGTTCTCAGTACCATTGAATTACATCAGTCTCATTACTTCCGTAATTGGTGTTTCCAGTTGTTGCAATTTAATGCTAAGAGGCTTTGATAAACCAACTGTACCCCATCTATCTCAAAGCTTGATGGGACCTATATAAAATGACAGTCATTTTACAAAGCACCCACTTGTGTGTAATCAGAGTAAATAGGCAAGTTATGACAGTATGGTAACAACTGTGTGACAGGGCAACACAAACTCAGTCGGCCCATTTCAGTTTACATTAACTGCATCAGACATAAAAAACTGTGCCTGTCAGACTCAAGGTTATTTCTATCTCGGACTTGGGCTGGGTTTGGCAGACGTACAGCCAATTCCATACTCTCTACAGATGTTAGCTGTTGTTTGCTAGCTCTATCAGTTTCACCTTGTCCCTCCTCTTGTCTACATCTGTTAATAAATTATGTTTCATAAGCCTTGGGGTAAATGCACAATTTTTTGTTCAGTTTGGAACATTTTCAACACATTTTTCTGTCTTTTTCTCAGTTTGCACTGAATAAAAAGAGTGGAGACTTAATTTGAGGGAATTTTAATTTGCATTTGACCCTGAATTCAGCCGAAATACAGCAGTGAACCATCAGTAGTAATAAAAAAAGCAAACAGAGCTTGATATAATATGAGGAGACAAGAACTCAGGGACAAAACCAGCCAAAATAAATAAACAGACCTCTAGGAAGAGCAAGTCCTGGCAGGATAGTGAGGATAGTGCTGCAAAGGTTAGCTTGCTGGCCTTTCTACAGTAGATCAGGGGGTGTCTACATAGGGGAGGGTCCCTGAGTAGTGGAGGGCTGAGTTAGTGTGTGTGTGTGTTTGAGAGAGAGATAGTGAGGGGAAGAGAAAGGCTGATGAACTTCACTTTCTATTAGCAGCTGACAGGGGCTCACCAGCTTGGTCCCCAATCAATAGGCTGAAGGACAAGGGTGTCAGAAAAAATGAAAGATCCTTCACTTTCTGGCTGGTTAAAAGAGGAGTGAGGAGAAAAGAAGGAGAATGACAAAGATGGAAGGAAATGAGACTGAGTGAGAGTGTGAAAGACAAAGATAAAGAAAGAATAAGAATAATTACTAAGTAAATAGAGTGCTAAGTGTACAGGAATGTGTGTGTCAGGGCCAGAGCCTGTGTATGAATAACCTCCCCACTGGGACCCATCAGTGTCAGGGGGTGAAGAGGTTATCAGCCGAGGCAGACCGTCTTCCTCCTTGAACTTCAACTCATTGTTTGATCTCTCACAGCTACAGGATCCCTGGAGGTCCACTGCTCACATTGTGCAAAAGTCGGTGGTCCAAAACCACCACCTCCTTTCCTTTCACCAAACAGATTATCCCGGAGAATGAAAAGTGTTTGAGACTCCTGATTGAGTTCAGCACGCAGCTGAGGAGTGATAGGGCCTAGAGTGATACAAAAAATACAAAAAGAGTTCAACAAATAGAAACATGATCAGGACATCCCTTCTTTCTTGTCTTGGTCGCTCTGTTCAATGAGCCATTCTTGCTTAATCAGTTGAGATGACAATCAACAACACTGGCTGACAATGCCAGCAACCAGTGGAACAATGAGGAGTTGAAAGAGAATTAATCTGTGAATCTTTCTACACAGGTTTACATCTGGATATTCTTGATCAGAGCTGTTGTAAATACATATACAGACATGTAATACATTTGTAATATATATACCTTTCAAATGCCACATTTAATCAGTGTATAATTAGCTCATTAGGTATTTCCAGCACTTTGAAAACTACAACTTAAGGGATAACTGCTACTCCTTGGGTGTTTTAATTTAGCTGTAAACACATAATAACATATCCTCCAATTTTACAGCATAGAATTGCATTGGACTATTAAATTATGTATTAAAGTTTATTTCCAATGACAATCATATTTACATAGGAATAAATAAATACTTTGACAAAGCTCAAAATGCAAATGTTACTCCCAAGTAACTTTTCTAGTAACACACTGAATGAAACATTTCACTACCATTTAGTTTTTTTTTTTTTTTTTTTTTTAACAGTTTATGCTAGAGTGATTTTTGTTATACATGTTCCTGGGACCATAAATTGAATTCTGCTGCAATAGTGAAATTGGGGAAATACTAAATGACAATTGAATTTAATTGAATCAAATTTGAATACAAAATATTTAACATATATAGACCTTCCTTATAACATGAGTGCATTTGCTTTTGCAGATGAGGGAATTACACTTTCCATTGACCAAAGCCAGGGTAACAGTAAAGTGCTTAATTGCTGGGTTAGTTGTCAAAACATAATTTTCTAATTTCTGTTGTGGAATTTTTAGATAACACCAGAAACAAAATCAACAAATATTTTCTCTGTCTATAAGAGAGCAGGATGTTTTTTTATTTATTTATTTGCATATGTAAAAATGTGTAACAATGACCGACATTGGAATGATAATCCAAATCAAATATAATCTAAATCCATTGAAAACACAATATGTATGCTTCACATATTCATATTGGAAATTATCTTGAATCATCATGTGTAAAATGTGCTTTTTCGGTGGTCTTGTAAAGCAAATCCCGAAATCAATATTTTGCCTGTGATATCCTGGATGTGAGCGCACATCAGCCCATATGAATGTAACACAACAGCCTTTCCTCCGCTCCTGTCCTCCTGACTAAAAGCCTTTTTGACATGAATTAGCATGTCGTCCTTAAAAGGTAGACAGGTCCAATTTTCCTCTGAAAGGTCTGCCTGTAATAGGTACTCCTTCACAAATTCCAGCCCGCTCTAACCTTGAATAAAGACACATATACTTTTTTTTTTTTTGCTTTCTCTATACCTCCTTCTCTCCCTCTTTCTCTATCCCTACCCTTTCCTACTGCCCTGTGTAAAAAAAAGAGAAAAGAAAAAAAAAAAAAAAAAACATAAAAGGGAAAAGAGAAAAAAACAATTTGTCATATCAAGGCTTATATTAAAAAAATACAACAACAAAGATTTCATTTCCATAATGCATTCTAATGGATGGGCAATGTGTTTCAGCAGGTGAGACCAGAGGGCAAAAGCCTCCCAGACAAACACAACAATAAACCTGACAAGCACCATTATGCCATTGATATTACCGGCTGTTAGGGAATGGAAATGATGATAATTAGCTAATTCAGCTATAATCTCATTTGTTTGGCCTCACCTTTTACTAATATGACTTTGACCCTGATGCCTGAATGTTCCAAATGGCATAAATGAGAGTGCCAGGATGCTAATTTAGTGGGTACAGACGGTAGATTTGCTGTATTATTGTTTGGATGAACGCAGGTTTGTGTGTTACAGTATTTTGACTTAAAGTAGGTTTTTTTGTTTTGTTTTGTTTTGTTTTGTCGAGTTCTCCCCAGAACATCGGATACTGGTTAATAATTAACAGAACCATTTGTTTCTTCAATAAGAAACCAGTCAGCAGCCTGTACTGTAACTAATTCTGAATACGAACATTTTGTGGAACAATGGACAAAAACCCTTCACCCTTATTTCATGCATTTCTACCATAAACAGCTTGTAGTGGAATGACATATGTTTAACTTTAACTTCTAAATACACCAGACCTTTATTTTGAAAGTCAAGAAAAGCTGCTTGCATGTTTTTAAATATTACTGATTGTTATTATATCATGACTACATTTAGAAGATCTTTGAAGGTTTTAAGTCTTTGTCCAACTCTCTTTCTAAAGTTGCAGAGCTAAAGTGAAGTATAGAAGTTAGAGAATTATTCTACATTAACCACCAACCAGCCCATCTGCCTACTTAAAAATCAGCATTTGTGCCAAAGCAGGAAATCCATTGGTAAACTTTGAACTTTGAGCTGCTTAAACTGTTATCAGAACTCTTATTACCTCAGCAACCAATGACTCTTCTAGAAGGATTCACCCTAATGTAGTTCAAATTGTCAGATACATAGATTGATTTACTTTGTTTATCCCACCAGATAAAATAATTTAAAATAATGCTACATATACTACTACTGATAATGCTACAGTGTGAATGTGCATATAGATTCAGAGATACATTCTAAAAACCCTCTCACTTTTTAACTTAAGCACACATGCATGTATAGCTTTGTTTACTCAACATATGCAGTTTTATCTGACATGCATAACACAAAACAGAACAAACAACAAAGACTTTCCTTGCAGTTACTTCCACACTGTAATCTACCGTTGACCAGACACATTCCTCCAGCCTAGGCCGCAGCACATGGCTCTCAGTCTCCTCTCTAATAAAGACTCCATAGGCGCTGGGCTGCAGGCCATGGTCCATGCAGGGGGCTGGTGGGGGGTGAGCTATGGTTATGTGTGTGTGTGGTTAGACCCAGGGTTTCTTTCATCCTGTGCCAGCCCAGGCTGGGTGTGAGCAGCTAGGGGTTGAACTTCAGGATTTATTGGTTCCTCTGGTTCCCTGGTTCATATACTGCAAACCCAGGATGCTGAGATGGAAGCACCAGTTTACGATCCACTTCCCCACTGCACCACCACCGGATGTGGGTCCCAAAACCTCACTCTACTTTTCTCTTTGGCCCCTTTTTGAACAGAACTAGTTTTATAAAGACAGAATGGAATTTGCTGAAATCACTTGGCTTCCTGGATACAGCTGTGTGAAGACTCTGTCAAATGAAGCTTTTTTTTCCCTCATGTTGATGAATGTTGTGCTTGCTGACTGGTATGTAAATCCACAGATAAAGTGCAGAATCTGACTGTGGCACAGACCGGAGTGTTTTTATTGCCAACTAGAGTCAGCAGCTGATGAACATTTCCAGGTTTCCCACTGGATGCCAACTGTTTTAGTCTGGTACAAACTATGAAGCTCCAGTTTGCTGCTTTGTGCTAACTTTCTAGCCAAAGCTGTGGTTTAACCATCCTCTGGCCTAACTTCTGTCTTAGATGACCCTTTCACAAAGCAAGTGGTTACATTAGCAGCTGGAGGTTAGTTATACTGACTGACTAGGATAAGAGTCAGCACTTCAAAGTCAGAGGCTTTGGTACTGTGCTGGAAAGTGGTGGATTGTTCCCTTTTTTACTGAGACTGACAATGAGCGAGAAGTTGATGGACAGATCGGTGTAGTATCAGCAGTGAGGTAGTGAGCATTATATTGAACCATTATGGTGGTGGTAAAGCTTGTTTCATCCTTTATCTAATCATTTGGACCCTAATCTCTGATAATGAGCCTGGGGTAGTGACCAAACAGTGAAATCACAGAAAGAGTTTCCTGCACAGGTTGGCTGGAGTCAGCCCCAGACATAGTGAGGAACTCCGAATAGAGCTGTTGTTCTTTCACTTTGAGAGGAACCAGTTGAGTTGGTTTGAGCATCTGATCACATCCCTCCTCTTGCAGGTAATAAACTGACAGAAACCATGCTGAAGAGATATCATCTATTCAGGGAACACTGCAGGATCCACCAGGGAAGTGTCATTGGGTAGAGAGATATCTGGACTATCTTGCTTGACCTGCTGCAACCCTGACCTGATCCCAAGTGGTTGAAAATGATTGGACATAAACAGAATGTGTTAAACCACATTTTTAGCCCAAGTCAGACTCACTTGACTTCTCTACATCTCAGCACATAAAAATCATCTTGCCCTCCCCTTTTGGCCTGAGAACTGAACTCTTGTCTTTCTACCCATCACCCTCCTCTTCACCATCTCTTTTGACAGTATCTTTAAGCAGCCCATCTGCACTCCTCTGCTGTTCTCAATCCCGCCCTAAAACTGTGACAAGATGGTCTGACGAGAGGGGTCCCATAATGCATCTCTCAAAGACATTCATTAGTTAAACCCCACCCCCCTTCTCCATTTACGCATGCTCTACCCCTCTCTCATGGCCCCTCGACCCCCATCTCCTTTGTGCTGTGATATGAATGCACTTTGATGCCTAATAAGTGGCTGTGTCCTTTTTGACATGAACAGCCTGTGCCTGCCCTGTTCAGCCAGTAATTAGCCTGCACTCCTTACTTAGCAGCCATGTACAAATTAGACTGCTCTGCCTCTATCTTTCCTCCTCACCATCCCTGACTTTCTTTCATTCATGGGCACTGCCTGTTCCCCACTCATTCTTCATCTCTCTCTTGCTCTCAGTTTCTCCCACATTTGTTTTAACTTCTTAATAAGCTCTGTCTTGCACTTTCTTTATGCTGATGTGTTTAATAGCATCCTTATGAAGATGAGAAGCTACCTAGCCTACCTAGAAATAACATGCTTAATCAAGTGAACCGCATGTCTTTTGCCTTATGTTACTCTAATGAAGCTTAAAAATGGTAAGGACACAGCCTTGTCATGAACTGTTCAGCAGAACTTTTTCCTTGTGTTACCAAGTGTGGCAACTGCTAAGTGTTTCGCAATGTGCACATATTTGCCCTTAACAGCCAATGGGAGTATTCATATCCAGAAAGCCAGCTGTGCAATCATAACTCACGAAGTCCTACCTGGAATCAAGTAATAGATTCCTATTTCCCAGGCTGCTTCACTGATTTTTCTCCAAGCCCTCCCCCTTTTTTTTGTCTCTAGAAAGTAGAGAATGTATATTCCTTATTGTCCTTAATTTCCTTAATTTTTCCTCTTGCAAAGATAACTAGTAGTCAGCAACTACAGACAATTGAGTGTTTGATTTAATTTTCATTTTTCAGTTTTCATGATTTTTCATTGAGTCAAATCCTGTGATTCTGATTTTTGGATGGTTGACAAAATGGTTTGCAAATTTACCATTTGACTGTTTGTTAACTAAATTTTTTTTACTTAACTGACACTTTCGCCACCCTACTTGGACATGTAGTAAAAAAAAGGATCCTTTATTAAATGGTTTCCAACATAGTCTTTAGTGATGCCACAGGTCACAAAATGTTTCAAATGGGAAATACAGGGAATGAAAACCAAACAAAAAAGCCTTGGGCTCAGCGAAGGTTATAGCTTAGGTGTGCTTCAAACTCATGCTGGTCCTCACAAATACAGAAAATGTTTAGGTAACGTCTCTACACACAACTGCCAGAACAGTGCAAATCTGAGGAGTGATGAATAAGCACAAACATAAAAACCCATCTACAGATGGTCTCACACACACACACACACACACACACACACACACACACACATACACAAACTGGATCTTTTGAGTTTTGTACTTCTCCAGCTGCCCCCATGACCAGCCTGTTAAAGCACATCAACAAGCGCTTCATTTGAGTAAGGAAACATTTATTTGTGGGTGCCCTCAAAGCACTGGCAAAGACTAATGAAAATCACGTCAATGGGCATCTCCTGGTACCCATTTTGCTTTGTAAACATCTGTCACCAGTTATCTTTACACACAACAAACCCAGACTTTGGATTGTAGCTTAGCTAAGCTTTAGCTTACTTTAATGACTCGAATTTTCGAATTTCTTGAATTTCTATTCATCGAAAATGAATAGAAATTCTAATACATCTGTATTTTAGGTGTATTATGGCTTCTCCATTTACAAAAACAACCAGTCTCATATTGTTAATTGGAGAGGCTGAATCACTAAACATGGAGGATAATAATATCTGAATTTTAATTCACGGCAATTTAGGCTGCTTTAATGGAAACTACAGAATAACTCGATAAATTTTAAAAAAGGGATGAAATGAAGGGATTTTATACCTAAAAGCACCAGGCAATCAGATGAAGTCACAACAGTTATGAGTTTGGCAGGTGTACAACATCCAAAGCTTTTTGCTATAATGGCCGGTGCTATTATGAACATTAGCCCAATTCCCTTACGAATTCAGTACTCTGTGGTAAGATGGGTCAGAAACACAAGCACAAACACACACACACGCACACTCTCATACACAAATGCATCCCCCCCGTGTCAGGTCCGGTTGGGTGCTGTGGTGGCGCTGGGAGTGTTTGTAGGTTGAGTATTGAGGAGAGGCAAGAGGGCAAAAGGGACGTGCTGGCATAATGCATTTACTAATAACTGTTTATTATTGTTGGTTCCCCAGGGGAAGCACTTTATGGAAATGGCTGTATATGAAGGGCAGAGGTGCGAGAAGGCCATGAGGAAAATTAGCTTTTTAGATCTCCTCACAACATCCTACCAGCTTCGTACCTTGTCTGCCTGCTGTGTCACCCTGAGAGCGCGGATCATATACATGTGTTTGTTTATGGTTATGCAGATGCACAAAATAATAAAAAAAAAAAAAAAAAAAACTGGTAGGTGGGTTATGACTAAAACAAAAAAACTTGTATGTAAATTGGAGGATAGTTTTAGCAGTTTGCATAAAACTCTTCTATGGCAGACACAACACATTCCAGCTCTAAATCAGCTCATATATCTCCGCTTCACACTTAAGAAGACAGTGGACCCACCACAACGCACTAATTAACGCACACAGACACATATTCTCCTCAAACACACACAACTGCACTGTCTCGTACTTTGGCAAGGTGTGATCTTGCACTTATTTGCATACATTAATTAAGTGCTTTCCTTCTAATAACATAAAATGACAAACGCGTTACATTAATGAATTGACTGTTCCGGTGACGCACAACACATCTTTACAGTCACAGTGGCTCTAATTCAGTCACACTGAGCATATTTTAACACAGGCCTGACCCAACAGGAACATGACAGCAGTACATAATATGGCACTTTGCACTGAAAAATACATTCTTATGAGTAAAATCACTCTTGGTTATGCAGATAAGTTCTCTCCACTGCAATCTTATATAATAATATGAACTACACACTTATTTAATCAGAATATACAATAATTTGTTTGAACAAATAAATGTTTCCCTTTGTGCGGTTACATTTATAAGACTTGAAGTCAATCAACATCATGTGTTGTGAAAAGTAGCTGACAATCATCTGTCTGATGTTTTTATTATCACATTAGACTGTTTACCTCTAATGAGTTTTATGTTATTTATTATTCATATCATCATTTTTTTCTACTGAATGATTGAAAATCAAATAGGATTTAATGTACAGTACACATAATAAAAGGACATGTAGATTGAACACCCAGTAATTTATTTGTCAAAGATGCAAATAGGCCCATGTAAAATGGCTGTGTGAATAAAAAACATGTCAGCTTGACCAAAAATTTCACTCTAAGCCAGTCAATGTGAAGATTCTGCAAATGCTATAGATGATCAAGAAATGGAGGTTAAGCTGACATTTTTAAAGGTGAATGTTGATTATGAAAAAAGTGCAACAAACCATGAGTAATATTAGGCCAAAATTTACTTTGCGTTTGGTCTAAACACTTAACAGCGCTGCATCGTTGCCATCATTAGGTTCAATACAAATGCTAATATGAGGTCGACAGTTTCTAGTTGACTTTCCAAAACAGCTGTTGCAGTTACCTCTGACTGAGAGACCTGAACCAGCTGCGGGAGTTCATTCTACTATGCTCTGGAGGCTCTGGCGTTACCCCATTCCCCACATGGAGCTACACTGATGAAATTGATTAAAGTTCACACATACTGCGACAAAAAAAAAAACAGAAAATGCTGAAAGCGTGGCAGAGATAATACCAGGCTAAGAGCTAACTGTGCTAATTGTGCTAATGAATATTCACTCTTCAGTCAGTAAGTCAGATAACGTGAGCTTGTGAAAAATCGGTCGGTACAGGATGAGACATCGTGTTTTTTGTGGTCACAGAAACGTGGTTAACCATCAACATCCTGGATTTCTGAAATAAGCTTTGGGGCCTAATGTACCACAGAGTGGACAGAGTAGCTACATTATCAGGCAAGATCCAACTTGGTTGTCTGCCCAAGCAATTCATAATGTGGAATACTTGATTTTAAAATGTCAACCCTTTTACATGCTGTGGGAGCGGACAGCGATTATTATTGTTGCAGTCAATGTTCCCTCCAAGTCCTAATGTAAAGAATGCGAGGCATCCTTTACAGTGTCATCAGCGAACTGCAGACAACCCACCCTGATGCTTTTTAGTTGTTATTTGCTGTCCTGCACTGTTTGTGTTTTTTTGTCCTTCGATATGTTTTTAGGCGAAACTGTTTGATTTAATGTATGAAAGTGCATTAGAAATAACAAATAAAGGAAATCTGCATTTAATTTTACCACAAATCTAAATACACTCAATGTTACCACAAGGGACTGAAATATGAGGACACCTACAGGGTGGAGGACAGTTTAACAGCACCACAAACTGCAGCTTCCACAGTTGAATCAACACCTCTTTAACACACTTTCAACAAAAAGTCAACATTGAAACCTTCATGATGGGTGGATTTATTGCAGTGATGTATTCAGCTGCATTTATATTTGCTATTTATTCCAGATTTAACTGACATCTGAGCATACGTAAGCACGTCCAAGCTCAAACGTCCCGTTTGTGGCCTGTCCCAGTCATTATGTAATCCTTGTGATTTAAGGAACCAGAGGAGAGCTTAATGATGTCTGGAAGAATTAGGGGAAACACTGTGTCAACTACACATTTTGTGCAGTTACAAAAAAACTGCTGACCAAAGTTTCGTCTTTGAATTCATCTACAAAACTGCAGCAATAATTCACTGCTGGATTAAATGTTAATGTTGGATGTTGTTTAGTGGTCTACGCAGAAGACAGAAAACAATAAATTAAAGAAAATCAGTGACATAAAGGATCATTTCATTTTACAAGTCGTGCATTTTAGGAGAAAAAGAAGAACAATGAAAACTATCTGACAATGTGTCTGGTTACTCGGCAAACGGTTTCACCACACAATCCTCCTCAATTCCACTTAAACAAGTGCAACTTCTGGAACCAGAGCAGAAAAATATCTGGCAGGACACTGAGGTCATTTTATTGAACATGTCTTGAAATAAGCCTTGCGTAGCAGGATCGTAGATAAAAACATTTGTCAAGCCTAATCATTTTTGCAGAGTGCGTACTTGTGTGTGTGTGTACTTTGTAATGACATGGCTGGGTGATCCTGTTGACCTCACAGCGAAGCACCAGGAGAGCCTATTTTTCCTCATTCTCCAGAGGAAGCAGGAGGCCAAACCCCGCTGGTTTTGGCTGAAGGATGTGTTTGTCTGCTGTGTTAGTCTTCAGCCCGTCTGCCGGTGCTGTTCTGCGGTCGGGAAGAGTCCACATGGAGCCTGAGCCAGCTATAATCCAGTCTGGACCCAGCTGGACCGCATCGTGAAGAAACCCCAGATGCATGGTTAAACACATTATAACACTGTCTCACTCGTGTCTGTCTTCACATGTGTGTATGAAACAGAGAGAAACATACAGTAAAGTTGGACACTGGTCAGTTTCACATATAAAAAGTCTTGTTAGCCCAAATAAAGCCGAGCTACATGAAACAGACTATCCCATTACCACTAATTAAAGGATAATTCCGGTTTATTACGACTTGGACGTTCTCTTTAAGGTTTGTCCAGTATTCCTGCTATCACTCAGCTGTCAGATTATTAGACAGGTTGAAGTTAAAACGCAGAAAAGCACATCTTAAAGCAAAAAACAGAAAAGGGCAAAATATCAAATTATTACCAAACCTCTATTGAAAACTTAGCTTGCACTTTACAAACCAAATTTCTGCTTCAGTTTTGAGCTGCTGTATTTAGGATTAAAATTATGTATGTTTATATAAAGTCTTAAATATCAAAAATGTTAAAAGTTCTGTCGTACTCATGCAAGTCTTAGCCATTACAGTCTGTTCCCAGCTCAACCTATTAAATTCAGGTCAGTACATGAGCGATGTCTTTAGGGTGATGTTAAACGAAAACACAAAGCCCTTTTTTGCTTTACATACACTGGATTGTTTGGGGAATATTCTCACAATTGGCAAATATTCACCGTAAAGAGCTAAAACGAGTAGCCCATCTTAAAAGCCAGCTGTGCTACCATAACTACATCCTACAGCTGGAATCAAGTGATAGATCCATATTTTCAGAACTTGCCTGGTGCTCCTACTGCGTCTCTGACTTTTCACCAACTACTCTACTTTATTGTTCTGGCTCTGACGTACTAGTAGTTGTAGAAGTTGAATTGTACAACTGAGACAGACAGGGGAAACGACCACAAGATGCTCATCCTCTGTGCCTTGATTCTTTGTGAAGTCAGCAGAAGCTTGATGTTTATAGTCTTTGGAGTCAAATATTTTTCATTCCTGCAATCGACATTGCAATATTGTGAAGTTGTGTGTCTGACCTGGCTGAACATACCTTTATTCTGGATCATACCAGGAAGTAGAAGTCATTGTTGATAATGTTATAGATTTAAGAAGTTGTTGCTGAAAGATGTCATTGTAATCAGCAGGTCCCAAGGATGGTGAATACTTACGAAGTAATATTGAGCTTAGGAAGCAGAGCCAGTCATCCGCTAATCGGAAGGTCGATGGTTCGATTCCTGTCCTGTCTCCTCCAGTCTGCATATCAAAGTGACCTTATTGAACTCCAAGTTGCCAAATGTGGGTGAACTGTAGTTTAAAAGGCTTTGAGTGGTCATCAACAGACTAGATGCCAATAGTTTATCATGATTATATATTGATTTCCAATACAAAAGTTATGTATAAGAAATAATTAATAAATTAAAAACAAACAAAAAAAATCAAACAAACAATCAAACAACAAAGAAATCATGACTGAGTCTTTTGATAACCTCCACCAGAGCACATAGGTATTTATTTTAACTCACAGGTATAATGGGTAGTGAAGTCTGCAAAGGTTAACTAGATACTCAGCTTAAACTGCCTCATGAATTACATCATGGCCCTTTTACATACAACTCTTCCTTTTGTATCCACATTTATGCTGATTTAAAAAAAAGAAAAGGAAATACTGCCTTTCCTGACAGATTACTTCGACCAACATTATCCTAATGAGACTGATACAGATTCTCAGAAGAATGGAACAAAAGGAAAAAAAGAACAAACATAAAACAGAGTGTAAATCCAGACTGACGGAAGACATAACCTAGCACGAGGAAGAAACGGTATAGCAACCAGGCAGGCAGGCAGCCAGGCTGAACTGTAATTAATGAACAAGTTTCTCATGATTAACTTTTATTAAGCGATACTCCTGAGTCCTCTAGCCGGCAGGTAATAGGAGAGGCCTGGGGAGAGGGAGAGAGGGATGGAGTGAGGGAAGGACGAAGCAGGGAGACACTCGACCCCATTATTTCTCCTCAGTTGCTCGTAAAGACAGCATCCCGTAAACTCATAAAATCCTTTCCCACTGTAACTGGGCCCTTAAGCTGTGGCCTGGTGAATTAGAAGGGTACGCAACACGCAGCCAAGGAAGCCCACTATAGATGGAATGTTACATGTCTGGATTTAGAAATGCTGTTTATCATCACCTCATGTACACACACACACACACACACACATATATATATATATATATATATATATATACAGTATAAAAACGTTTTTATTAGAAGAGAGATGATCATTGTCAGTATTATTATTATTGTTGTTTGGGTAAATGAGAGATAGTTTTGTGATTTTCCATGATTGATTGATCAGAGCTTTGTGGCCTCTTGACCGTTCAGGCTGTCAAGTTAAAGAATAAGTATAAAAGACAAAAAAACTGTTGTACTGCCTTGAGAGACATGACGCTGCACACAAACACCACTGCAGGTGCACAAACACACAAACACGCACAAACAATCTCTGATTTCCAGTAAGATGCAATTCTAGCACAGCACTCAGTGGGACTTCTGGCATTCCTCTGTTTTCCACAATACTTTAGAAATCTGGTTTGTATTGTGCTGCGGCCACTTGAGACAACTCCTTCACACGTGTGTCAGTAACAGACCGACCGGTGCTTGAGTTTCATGTGTTTCATTTTTTTTAGTGTTCAAGATGTGAAATTTCTCCACATCATCATCAGTCTGTATATTATTAATATTTGATATTCTGTTGTTGTTCTTTGTAAATGATCACCAATACACTGTGGGTTCCAAACTGGTAATCAAAGGTTCATGTTTCTTGTTTTATATTGTTCTATTTGATGGTTTCCTATTATTCCTATTTATTCCTATTTTCTGGCATTAACAGAGTTTAATGTATTTTGCTATGATTTTAATTTCTGTTTACCTGTTACTTTGAGCTACCATAGGTCTAGAGATAAATAAACCCATTCAACATCAGTCCATTTTTTTCCACCAAGCTAAGGTCTTCAAACTGACACATTTGAAGCATAAAAAAATGTTAGCTTCCTTAGTAGCAAAAATATAGTCATCCAACTCTCTTTTTTTCCTTCTTTTTGTCGGAATAGTTACTTTCCAAAAGTGAGATGCTTGATACTGCGCTCATATTTGTGCCTGGAGGCAGTTAGGCTATCTTAACATAAATAGAGGCAGATGGTAGAAAATGTCCAAAGTTCAAACAGTTACACGAGCCAACATCTTTAAAGCACTTCATTGTTAATACCACAAGATTTTTTTTTTAAACTCCTGCAAAAAAATTTAAATGTTAAAATGTTTGGGTCTTGGAAGGAGTTAAATGTTATAACAATTTGTTAGTGAACGTCAGACACGGCTGACTGATTCTTCCTGCTTTGTGCAATGGTATTTTTTTTAATTTTCTGATATATAGCCAAAGTTAGCATTAACAGCTGTCTGATAACAAACAATCTATAGGAAATGTCACCAGTTTAGCACCAGAGCTGTGTCCAGTAGTGAAGATGGCAATGCTGATTTTAACCTTCTATTACTTTGCTTGTAATGAAGTTTGCATGCAGATCAACTAGCCCTGGCTTGTTCCGCCATCTTTCTGATAGCAAGTCAATATAGCGTCCAGTCTGCCCTAAAGAAGTTGCACTGCTCTGAAGATGTATTATAATCTTGTAAACACAATGATTAGTGAAGCTACTGACAAGTGACGATCACCACCGCCCACTAGAAACTAGAAACCACTTTCAGTTTCAACCACAGGCTACTACATGTAACATCTTGAATGATCTCTGAAAACGGAATTATTATCTAGTAAACTGTTTTATCTGCCAAGTAACATATTACATTATCTATAACCATAAAATGTTTATACTTACTCCGATATTTTATGTACCTTAGACCCACAGATAACTTACTATCTTATTTTAAAATAGGCACAGTTCCTCTACTTTTGAAAATTATGAAACAAACAAAACAGGCAAATATGACCATGAGAGGTTAAAATGTAAACAAAGTAAATCAAAAGACCTGGAAATTAGAAAATTATTACATTGGTTGTGTTATGTCCATTCAATTCCCAAAAACAGTACTTTGTTTTTAGTCAGTCATACAAAGAGACATTAGAAAATGTGTCATCGTGTGTGTGTGTGGGAGCATATTTGCTGCCACTCTACAATGAATTCAAGTCAATAGGCTTTCTTGGCATGAAACATAAATTTATATTATTATGCAATATTATTATTATACTGTTGTAATATGATGGCAACATTTACCATGTATTACTACGCCTTTCTCTAACGATCCATAATTATTACGACATTGAATTAGACCAACAACACAAAAGGAAAATAATCAAAATGTGTTTTATTGTTTTCAATAGGCTGATGCTGGTGGAAGATGTAAAGGAGCTTTGTACAAAAACAGTACATTTATGTTTCAAGTTTGATACAATATGAGGGTTAATGACAAAAGATATGAAAGTCTCAGTAAGATCTGGGGTCACTATATGCTGCCAGAGCCACTTCATTGCACCTATAGTTATCGATTCTAGATTCATTCTACTGGGAGGCTGGAGCACCGTTCTTCCAAAAGATATCTCCTCATCTTTTGTTCTGACACTGGTGGTGGACAGCGCTGTCTGGCACATTGGTCCAAAATCTCCCATGGGTATTCATTTGGGGTTGAGATCTGGTGACTGCAAAGGCCACAGCATATGATTCACATCATTTTCATACTCATCAAACCATTCAGTGACCTCTCCTGCCCTGTGGAGGTGGAATTGTCATCCTGCTTCTCCACTCGTTTTTCACGGTCTTCCTTTAGTTTCCCATCTATGTGTGTGTGTCCACAAAGTTAGATATAGTGTAGCTAAGTCACCGTGGCTTGGCTATGACCAACTGTTGTTGAGATACTCTACACTGAAGGCCCAATCAGAATCACATAACTTTATATTTTGAAATTTGTCATATTTTTGAGGATAAAAACAACCCAAAACAACATAAATGATTGGGTGGAAATGGAAACTATCTGCAGCCATTTGAACTGAAAATAATTTATAGCAGAATGTCACAACTGCTGTGTGTATATCCTCATGTCCAACAAAACTCACCAGTGCATCGGGCTTTATGGAATATATGAAGAATCACATCAAATCAGAATGGAGCTCATATTTCCAAATATAATAAACAAGAGAGCGGACTTCTAACACCTGGTAAGGTCTGCGGCTCAGTCGTCTAAATCGCACGGCACGGAGCTGCTGTGGTCGACGTGTGAGAGCATTTCATAAGACGAGCTTCCTCGTAAGATGCCAGCACTTCATAAAGGAGCATTAGCCATTAGCCACGAGGGCTCATGTCTCATCCCGGATGCTTTAAAGACTGCCGTGTCTCTTAGCATTTCTGCTAGGATATGTTATTAAAATAACACCTGCTTTACGACAGCTCTGCATTGGGTCACAATGACAGTCGTAATCTATTAGGCTTTCCTGCTTGATGTTTTTGAAAATAAAGAAGTGCCGTAAGGTCATGGAAACAGGGGAAGTAATGAAAAATATAAAGCCTGGAAATTCAGGGAAACAACTGAGAATTATTTTTGAAAAGCCACTCTACAATATCTTCCTGATAATCTTTTGTCAGTCATATTGTTACAACCATATAGTCCATTTGTTTTATGTTCACTTTTTTTCCCCCGACGTACTGTTACCTCTGTGCAGCAGCTCTCCAACACCGTAGATGCTCTCTGCAAACTATAAATCCCATTCTGCGTAACAGCAGGACTACAAGGAGGAGGACATCAGTTATCTGGCATGAGTGTGTGTGCATGTTCCTGTGTGTGTGTGTGTGTGTGTGTGTGTGTGTGTGTGTGTGTGTGTGTGTGTGTGTGTGTGTGTACAAAAAAGGTACATAGAATATGTGAGGGTGCACAAAGAGAATGAGTAAAGAATCTAAGTGTATCAGTCTGTGTTTGCAACTCCATGTCTGTGTATCTATATGTGTCTGTGTAGGTATGTTAATGTATGTGTATGTGCCTGTGCAGGGAGGGACAGGACATGAAAAGAGCCTGCGTACCCGTGTGCAGACACAGTCGTCTACACTTGTCTGTGTTTCTCTCAGTGAGTTTCTATGTTTACGTGTGTGTGTGTGTGTGTGTGTGTGTGTCGGCTGTGCATTTGTGTCATGCTTCATGCAGATGTTGTTATATCAGGACAAAGGGAGCACATTGGAGCGAAAGAAGCAGCTATAGCTAAACCGACAAACACACAATGCATCTTTCCTGCCAAATATGGCACCTATTCAACCGCAATACTACTTATCTATGTGAGCATCAATGAAAAGTGCTTAGAATACCATCCCAACTGTATCTGTGTCCACCATACTGAGCATAATAAGTTAACCCGTTGTTTATGAATATAATCAGGGAATCAGGCCACTGCCACCTGCTAGTGTTAGACCTTGACAATAGCTTTGAATTTACCTCCATATATTTCAGGATATCTGTGTATGAAGTGAAGACTCGCACAATAGAGCCGACAGCTCGCCTGATGTATCAGCTTCCAGGCTTCCTCAGGTCCGGCTGACACCTCTGGAAATTGAAAACGGCAAGGGCCTTGTTTGCCAGCGAATGGTCTTGTGGTGTAGTAATATACACACACATAAACACACGTACGCATCCAAACATTTCCCATTCATGGAATATATATTCCCAAGCAGCCCTGTGTGCAAGATATTTTAAAACATGAATGAAATCTAAATGAAATCTTAACATACTAGCACAGCGCTACACATCCCTCATAGCTCGCGTGGATTGCACACACTCAGTGGAGAGTTCAAAGCGGGGCAACCTCGGTAATGGAGAAGCTGTTTGCAATGCAACACGAGTTTAATGCGAGTGACTGCAAACTCTCAATACACAAACTTCTACCTTTTGTCACTTGCTGTGATACAAGTACATATCAACTGATAGAGGAAAGGCATTACCATCAGTTACAAAACCTCGCAGACAGATTTAAAATTTAAAGATATTTTTTCTTTTCATCCACATTGGGTAATTTATGCCTGGCTGAAATTATAATGTTGGCGTAGCCATGAAAGTGCGCGGTTATAGACAGAAACCCTGCAATGCTTCCACTGAACATCCTGTACATCATGCAACCTTCCACTCACCCATTAGCAGTGTTACTTAAATCAATTTGCTGTTTCTGTAATAAAATCAATGGAGTAAGCCTTCAGCCCTTATTCAAATAACATAGCATGTATTAGTGTCACAAGATTTCCATCCTGACATGTCAGAGCAGCTACAGCTTATTGCTTATTGCCTAAGCCATTAATTGATTTTTTCTCTAGATCCTATAATTTAATATGTCCAGTATATGTCAGGGTCTTCACTGAGCAAACTCCTCTAGTATGGAAAATTAAGAAAAAGAAGTCAGTACAGCACATTAAGTCAGACAACTTAATTCCAACAGTGCAAATTGCATTCTTTTACTATTGTTTCAACTAAGTGGTTTCAAATGTGGCTGTGACTGTTTCCACTTATGTGCTCTTAAAAGGGGATGACTCATCTTAAATACCTCCATGAGTGCACTTAGGGACAAAACAACTTGATTTTCTTTTAAAAGTGTTAATACATGTAATTTGGGGTGGGAAATGTGACATGTCTGACTTTGATTTATGTTTACATCACAATGTACATCTTTAGCAGTGAGAATTTAGTGAAGCGGACACTTATTCAACATTCTTTACGGACGGACTCTTTGTGACGTAACGTTATCTCAGTGTATGTGTTGAACGTAGTCAAACTGGGACACAGGCCATGGCTGCTGTTGAGAACTGGACTAGAGGAAACCCAACCCGAGTCAAAGTTCAAACAAAAATTTAGAAATGATGTTTGGGTTCACATTGGGCAGGAATAGTCTGACACTATTAAGGAAACTTTTTCATGTGAAGTTATACATGGTATATGAGATTCACTAATGTAAAGATTAATGGCTAATTTTACCTATCTGGGCTAGTCTCCTTGCCAGCTAACAAGCTAACTTGATTATTTTTGTGAGTTTGTAACAACAATTGTGCAATTTTATTTTTCGTTGGGACACCAGCATTGTTTCCAGCACCAGCAAAACTTAAACATAAACGAAATCTGCTGCTCCTTGGGTGTTAATTTAGCTGTAAACACAGCTGACAAATGACAAAATATAGGAAATTACATAGGAAATTGTAAATAATAAAAAAGCTCAAGATCCATATGTAACTTTCTAGTAGCATAAACAAAACACCATAACACTGCATAAAACATTTTTTGCCATTTAGTTTCTTTATAATTTTTGCTACTCTGCTTGACGCTCACAGAGGGTAATTTTTGTTATACATGTTCCCTGGACCATGAATTTAATCAATAACTACTTAAACTGGCTGTTGTCTACAACAACAACTCAAATAATAGACATTTGCTGCCTCATTAAAACAGGAAAATCTGGTGGGAACCAGCTTAATTGTGATAGGCTACCACACCTGTCCATCAACATACCTGAAAAATTTACTGTAAAAGACCAGAATATATATTTGAAATAGCAAGTACATTTTTCAGTATAAGGAAAGGAGGCTAATTTATGGAGTGGAAGTTATAAATGTGGTGTCTTGGTATTTGATATAAATCAGACTCCAAAAGTAATCTTTAGTCTTTTAGGTTTGAAGAAAATCGCAAGGTCTACTTATATTTTAGAGCTTTTTTAGAACTTCACACTTTGTCATCTACTAGTTTCTTTTTTTTGCACAGTAGCAATAATATCTTTGGTGTTCACAGTTATCCTATTATCATTATTATTATTATTATTATTATTATTATTATTATTATTATTATTATTATTATTATTATTATTATTATTATTATTATTATTATTATTTACCACTTCAGCGTAGTTTAACAAAATATACAATAATCACATAATAATTAGAAATTTTCCGAATTTTACACATTGTCTAAGCATCTGGTTTATAAGTGATATTTTCAGTTACATTTTACTTACAGTGATATTTTTAAAGTGGTAATAAAACCACTATATTACTATATAATATACTGCTTTATTTCAAGTCAAACTGTATGAAGTCACTTTCCACGCTTAAAGATTTTATTTCTCGCTACGCCTCTTCCCACCTCTGTGTTCTCCCTCCTTCCTGTTTTCTTTCTCTTTTTTTCTCCTTCCTATTTCTCACTCATCACCGAGAGTTGACGAGCCTCAGTCGATGAACTGGAGTCAGGGAGTCAGGCGGCGACACTGGCCCACCAGATCTCACTCGGTGATGTCGCCCCGCTATCCGCAGTGTTGACGAAAACAAGGATTTACACATATTAATGAATAAGACACTGTGACACCTTGGGAGAGGTCTGGGAGAAAGAAAAGAGGGGAGGAGTGAAAATAGAGAGAGGGAGGGGTTGGATTCATTCGGTATCAATTTAGTTGGTATTCCTTAGGGGATATGCTAATATTTTCTGAGTAGCTGTGTTCTCTCTCTGTCTCTTTATTTCTGTCGCTCTCCCTTTGTGACCGCTGTACCTTGTTAGGGCTGTGGCCTCCTCCGCGGCACCGAACGGGAAGCAGCAGCAGCAGAGTTACAGATGAAGAAAAACAGGCAAATAAATAAATAAGTGGAATACAAAAAAAGACAAGAAAGGAAGAATGATAGAGGAAGGGAGGGTGGGATGGTAGCACCTTGACGCCAATGTACAGCTGCTCCCGCTCGGCGTGCCGGTTTCACCTTTCCAACCCCCTCCTGTCTGTTGAGTGACGCGTTTGATTTCGCTGCATTCATACATCAGTGCGCCCGTGCAATGCTGACACCTCATCTCAGCCTGCCGACTTTGGCTACTGAGGCCCTGCTTTGCATAGTGCATACCCCCGCCTCCTCCACCCTCCTCGTTCCTCGCTTCCTCTCCTCCTCTCTTCTTGTGTGACACTCTGCCCATCTTTAAAGAGAGAAAGATAGATCAGGAGTGGAAGCCGGGGTTTGGACGGGGAGGGGACAGGGACGAGGAAGGGGGGGGGGGAGATTGCAAGTGACAGAGAGGAGAAGAGAGGAAGAGGGCATCTGGAAGAAGAAATCAGAAGAGAAAAGAGACGCTTCTCGCTAATTTATGCTATCGCTGTCCCTCATCTTTTCATTGTTGCTCCCTGTCAGTTAAAAAAAGACATTCTCGCAGCTTCCTCGCTGATATCTTTTTTGGTGCTTCATTTTTTTCTGTGCCAATCATATGCTACAACCTTTACCTTTGACTGACTGCACACAAACACATCATTTCAAAAAGTGGGACATTGCTGTAATGACGAATGAAGACAATGCCCGTTACCTCAGAATGCAATAATTATGTTTGTCCAATTAGTAAGCAGCTCTAACTATAAACGTACTTGGAGCTGCCTTCCTCACAGAACAGTCCTTATTATAATCTTGGACCACATGGTCAGGATGGAGAGTTTGGCACATGCTCAGGACAATATGACAGCTCTGGCTTTTTTGATATGCATATTTTCTGTGTCTACGTGCTTGGTAATTGAGTGCTTATTAGTTTTAATGGGTTTAGTGAAATAAATCTTTTATGCTAATGTGCAGAAATACTTGCAAGGCCCAAACTGGAGGTTGTTGGATTAATAACAGTCCTGTTGAACAATGAAGCTGCAGTTGAATAAGCACGGCTGCACAATGTAAGCGTTAAAATGGTGGTTTGACTTGTTTTTCTGTGACCTTGATTGATTTCAGATGTTCACATGCAATAACGCACCCTTGTTCTTTACACAGTCCTCAGCTATTATGTCTATATATTCAAAACTTTGCTGTTTTGGAGCTTTTTATTCTCATCACATGATCTTCATCATTGGATTGACATCTGTTTCCAAGATCAAGAACCTTCAGTAGTAAGCCAATACGTTTAAAATAAATCTTCTTTTTTTTCTCCATGACAACTGAGCAAAATCCATAGTATGATGTGATTTAATGCTCCAGAGTGGCCACTAAATGGAACTTGCACTGAGATTGTTTTCTCGTTTTATATTCCCAATCTAATTTATGTGAAATTGTATTTAAGTGAAATTGCGACAAGGTGTCAGTTGGACCGGAGGAAGGCAAATACACATGTTCCCTTCATTCAACTAATTTTGCTGCATCAATTATGGACACATACATTGAGTATACATTGAGAACATCGAGTTTTAAAATCCAAAGGTATTGTGGGTATAAAAAGACATATCCATATGGTGTAGATAGACACAGATAGACACACTAAATCTAGTAAGTGTCTGAGTGTCTGGCCTAATTTTTTTGCAAGGTTAAATGCAATTTTATATATATATATATATATATATATATATATATATATATATATATACTCAAATGTATTTTGAGTTTAAGATAAAAATGTGTTAAAATTACTATTTATCCATAGGAAATCCTCTTTAGTGACAGAGTCCTACAAAAAACACCTCCTGTGTTCACTTCCATTCAAAGTAAATAATGCAAACCTGAACTGAGAACACAGATGAATTATGTGTGAGAGAGTAGCATGTATGTGCTGGTTAGAAGTGCAGGTGGACTACTGATCCTGAGCTGCCGGCTTTACAAATATACTAACATATCATATAGGCATCAAGACTAATGTCACATACTGACACCTTTTCCTCTCGTCATCTGTGTGTGTGTGTGTGTGTGTGTGTGTGTGTGTGTAAAAGTGAGAAGGAGGACAGGAGAAAAAGAACAGAGTGTGAATGTCACTTTGAACTGTCACACTGTTGCACCCCCCACACACAAGCATGCGCGTGCAAGCACACACACACACACACAAGCATGAACGTGCGCATACACACCACACACACACGTCTTAATGAGACAGAGAGGGGCTTCTGCTGTGCCAACCCAGGGGCCAAGGTGGGAGAAACACTTCTCTCCCAGCACCCATTGTAAACACATTGAACATCCCCCCCCCACTCCAACTCTAGACGCCCCCACCCACCCACCCCTCCTTTCTCCCAACAGACACACATGCACATAAACACCCACTGAGGCCTCCCAGGGCCTGACAGGCTCCGATAAATCAGGCTCTCGACACTCCTCCGCCCTCCATGCCTCTCTGTCCCTGCTGCCCCTCCCCTCACCACCTGGGGTGGGAGGAGAGTGTTAATTTTCTTCAGGGAGAAATGTTTGGGTGGGTGATGTGGGGGTGGTGGAGTGTTGGGGTGGGCAGTATGGAAAAAAGGATGAGTGCATGTGTTTGGTGATGGCGGGGTGTTAACCCAGACTTCTAAACACCTGCTTGGAGAAGTGGAAAGTCCTTGGCATTAAAAGCAAGAAGATTCACTAATGTGCCAGTCAGGTAATGATCACTTTTGACTTTTGAGACAAGATAAACTGCATTGTCCTCACGACGAAAAATGCTTTTGGACTTAAAAGCCACAAATCAGCAAAGTCTGAGTCTAATACATCACCAGAGGCAACATCAAATTCCAGCTTTATGTTATTATTATGTAAAGTTCCCATACAGCCTATACTTAACACAGTTATGTAAAAAAAAAAAAAAAAAAAAGATATAAGTGTACCCTCGTGATGGCTTATTGCTCATGGGAATATAAGACACTATTACAAAACATCAGTGTTTATACTAAAAACAAAAATCATCTGATTGATCACAGATCAGTTAGAAAATAATAATATCAACAATAACCACCCATATCATTTATGACTGCTTCTTTTTGTACTCTGTAGTAATATTTATTAATTTTATAAATTTATCAAAATTTAAAGAAGAAAAAAAAATCTGACATTAGATATAAAGTATCAAAATACCTTGTTTTCACCTGCACAATCAAGATTAATTAATTGATTTTGGATAGTGCATATTAGCCTGAAAATATCTAAAAATGAAAATATGTCGATATCTTTATTCTAACCTTAAATTTAATTTAATATAATATAAAATCTTGCAGTCTTGCCGTCCATCCACTCTCTGTTTCTGGGATCTAATGAACGACAAGGTATTATTTGGTCAGTGTGATAAATCATGAAACAAAGTATAGCTCACAGGGAAATTCCTTCTGAAAGATGTCCTGCTGTGTTTTGCGGATCAGGCTTTCAAATGAATCTTTGGTCTCGATCTTTGCTCTCTATTAAAATGATAAGAACCATATCATCATCTTTGGACATATGAACAGCAGGGGAAGTAACTAAGGGGTCAACAAGCAATATTGATACCAACACAGTTCTGCTGCTATTTGGTGCAGAAGACTCACTGAAATGCTGTTTTCCATCCTGCTAAACTGGCCTCTGGGGCTAATTATTCTGTTGGCTGGGTTCAGATGCCACACAATGTGAGATTGGGGGGGGGGGGGGTGGGGTGAGGGTGGGCAAGGGCAAAGAATGAAGAGGAGGTGGTGGTGGGGGGAGTTGAGGGAGTGTGCACACCCAGGTGTGCAATCTCCATGCTTGTTTCGCTTTGACCTCAGGGTCAAAGCCACCGCAGACCTCCAGGCTTCAACTCACCTGGATTTACCCAGCTTGTTTTTTTTTCTTTTTATGCAAGAGGCTCTTTTTGCAGCCTGCTTCAAGCTGGGAGCAGCCCAGTACGACCGCAGACGTCCACTGGTGGCCAATAAGCGACTTGACTGGGAAAACAAAAGGCTCTGTCTGATATGGACGCAAACAAAACCCATCTGTGTGTTTTTGCATGACAGTTAAGACAATGACTGTTTCAGATTTTTTAATTGAAAGGGAGATATGGCCCCTCATGGCAACCCATCTGTTCAAAATTGATATCTGAGCGACAGTTGCCCTCTCATCTCCATCGACGAACAAGCGTGAGATTTTCAAGCCCTATTTCATTTATTTCAGGTAATTGAAATGTGAGGCACGCTCGTGGGTCGATAACGACAGAGGGAACTAATAAACAACACACCGTCTTTATTGTTTTAATCACACAGGATGATTTGTTATTTTCCTCTCACACCATCAGAATGCGGGAAAAATTTGAAGAACAAATGTAAAAGAGGAAAAAAGAAAAAGAAAAGCGTCTCGTGTTGGACAGGTGGAGGAAAGCAGTATGAGGACTGGCAGGGAATCTGTTCCTGGTCGGCCCAAGTACAGTATGGAGGGATGACGAAGATGAAAGAAAAAAAGATCTGCAAACAGATGGTGGAAGTGCAGACAAGGAAAAGGATGAACAAGATAGAGAGACAGTGGGAGGGGTACAGGGAGAAACAGGAATAATACACTGTCGAAAGAATCTAGGAATACAACCTGTCAGAGTTAAAGGAGAGAGGAAAAAAATGCTTGCATTGTTGTTTTCATTATCTGGCTGCTGTCACTCTGCGGGCTTTGTATCTGTGAAATGAAAGAGAGGGATGAACGAGAAAGGAAGAGGAGGACAAGGATGAGGAGGGGAGGAAAGAAGAGGAGGAAGAGGGACAGAGGAGGGAGGAGAAAGAGGAAGAAGAAGAGGAGGAAAAAAAGCTGTGAAATTAATCTTTTGTGCCTAGCCTTACACAGCCATAGACATGCTCAGACAAAAGCCCAGACCTGGAGAAGCTGCCTGGGTGTGATTGATGAATAAAGTAAAGGTGTCAGAAGTGTATTATGTAAATTAGCCCAGGCAGGGACCATTTCGTCGGCGAATGAAAGAGCGGGACATACGTGGGTGTGAGAGAAGGAAAGAGTGTATATGTGTGTGTGTCACAGAGGGTGCGATCATCCCTGAGCGCCACAGCCGTGCCATCTTTCATCTTGCGAGACAACCTCGGATGGCAATCTCTGCCACGGTTGCGGGTTTAAACCTGATACAGAAAAGAGAGAGAGAGAGAGAGAGAGAGGATGGACAAAGACGTGCATAAGAAGGAGATGGACAGAAGAGTTGCACCTGAATGAGAAACCTTTACGAGACAAGAAGACAAGAAAGATGGGAGGGTGTTTTCAATGAACACAGTCCTTCTGATTGACCAGTTGTGGGACATCTCTCATCTTGCGTATGCTTTCCCTCCTCTCACTGTAGTAAATGTATACAGTTACATTTCCCACCACCACTTTATCTCCCACCGGGGAATACAGTTATTTCAGTCGGAGTCGTAAAGACCGCCATAAAGAGCCTGTCTGTCTGATTCCCAATGACAGTGTACAGGCTCTGGGAGGGCAGATTGAGCTGTTGTGTGGAGAGGCGGGGGGTGTGTATCCGCCAATGATGTTATGGACAGAAGCAAGCTGAAAGTCTTTTGTGGTATATAGTGTGATTTGCATTAGATATCAAGGTCTGTCATGGGAGAGGAAGTGAGTGAGAGGGACATAAATTGTGAGAATGGGGCATTTTGTTTTCACTATTCACAACACCAATGCAAACAAAAAACACACTGCAACCTCTGGATCCAAGAGGTTGTATTCCAACCTTTACTATTAACAGATTCAACATCACTTTTAATAGACTGACAAAAACAATATATCATGCTTTCACCTACATAGAGCTCTATAAAATAGGTTAAGGGAAATTGACGGCATCCTCGGCCCCTAATTCTTACCTTGAGTGGCGTCTCCCTATGATTGAAACAGACAAAGACGTATAGGGTTATCCCCGTGCTGTAGATGCGCTAATTGCTGGCGCTTGTCGTTCGCTGAAGCATTGTCTCAGAGGCTAACTAGAGCGCTAGCCCCCTCTTTTTTCTCTTCCCTCTCCATGTGTTTGTGTTTGCGTGGCGACCAGACAGGCTGCTGAGAAAGCTGTTTTCATCACGGCCACGGCACCCGGTTATTAACGGGTTCATAAGTAAGCCCAGGCCCTGGCTATTTCTCCGCGTTAGTATTTATTAGGAGTCCACAAAGAGAAGCCAGGCCCCATGCCTATAATGAATGAAAGAACCTCCATGTAATTGAGCCTTATTAGGCCACAGTCGAGAGAGAGTGAGAGGAGAATAGGACAGCGGGCTGAGAAGAAAGGGATGTGACGAGAGAGGGAAGGAGAGAGAGACTTGCATTGTCAAAACCTGTTCCGCTCCCGTGCCTCTGTTTATTAATTTCGTCACTGAGGCACGAGGCGGAGTAATTTTCAGATCCCTTCCACTACACTGCTTCCCATATTTACAGTGTAAGTATGAATGACAGTCCGAACTGCACCGCGCGCCATACACAGTGGTAAACACTGGCAAACACGTCAGGCTGGCATGCTCTTTCGAGGCACTCTGTTGAGGGAGTGAGAACCTGCCGCTTCGCACTCACAGAGCATTTAAAGAATGACGCCATGGAGTGAAGAATTCAGAGCAAGGTTTTGGTCTTGACTGGTCAAAGCTGGTTGAACTTGAGTGGTGTTTTCCTGCTAATTAGGGTCAGTCAGAGTTCCCACCTGAGGCAGCATCCTCATGAAATAGGTGATGGACGTTAGTTGTCACTGTTACAAATATGATAGCTTCCCCCTATTTTCAATTTCAGTCCCTCAAAGGTCAGCACTGTCCACACTGCAGATTCACTTGTCAATGCTGATGAAAGCTGAACTTGTGAAAGTTCCATGTTGATTCACTTCATCAATGATCATGACAGTGTCATGAAAATGTTCAATGGGCTTTAATGCTGATGTGACTGTCCACAAAATATTTGTTTCAGACAAAATCATTGATTTTGTCAATTCATTTCTAACTTTATGGACAGAAGCAGCTCAGAAACTGATTTCTGCCATCTTTCTTCAGCAGTTTGACATTATAGACCCTTGAAATTAGGAGAATAAATGGCACAGTCTTTGCCATTTGTCTTCACTTTTCAAAACCTTGTCCAACCACTGACAAGACTTTTCAGTTGTGATAATGCAGTGGTTAAGGTTTAGTTTTATCTTACAAGGAAATTGGGGAAATCATTCTGTCTAGGTAAGGAAGCTTCATTCTAATGATTGCCTTAATAATATACATGGTCAGGGTCTGCGGGCAATCACGGTCACGCTTTAAGAAAAACTTGAGAGCTGACTGTTGAAAAGAAAAAATAACTACCTTATTAAATTCTGATGTTTCATTTACCAACTCTTGTCATTGGTGCTGTTTCACAGCATTATCTCAGTCCTTCCTTTGAGAATTCAGACGACATAATTCATGATTCCTACAGCTGCCAGAGGGTTTTGTAACCTGAATGTCAACATATGTCGCTGTGGGGTGCTTCAATCAGGAGAAGCTAACAGTTAGAGACACTTTATGATGAATTCAATAAATGTATGTTGATTTAGTGTGGTCAGAAATTATGTAAAAAATAAAGTATGATGTCACAATGGGGTCTAATCAGTAAAAAAAAAACCTTTCATTACATGAGCTGTAGTGGACCATATGAATTCCATACAGACTATGTAGACCACCAGCTGAAGAACTGGCTGGACATAATGTGTAGTGAGACCTATGAATGGATGATGATTCTGCCGAAAAAGCGGGGTAAATGATGGTGATGATTTTCTCACAGCAGTCTGATTGATTTAACTGAACAAGTGATTGCTGTCAGTCAGCTGACAGCTGAGTTGATAGCAGGAAAGAGAGAATAATCTGAACTTTGCTAAGCTTTGCTGCCTGAGATGAATCCTGAGACAGAATCCACTTATACTCACACATACTTCCTGCAGTTGTACCAGTAGATTTGATCACATGTCAGTGTATAAAATGCCTCCCTTTCACCCAGTCTTCAACCAGTCAACCAGTACCTGTTCTAACCTTCTTTTGGGCATTTCTGGGCTAGACAATGTATGTTATATCTCCATCAAGTTCTGGGTCTATCTGGTCTCCTAACAGTTGGACGTGCCCAGATCAGATGCTTGAACCTCTTCAATAGATTCTTTTTTATTACAGTGTGCTTTAAATGTGCATTTTCATCACAGTGGCAGCAACACTGAACTCAGTTCACATTGACATGTCATAGCAGTGCATGGGTGTAATTAATAACATTCATTAATGATACCTGCATTGCTATTAAGACCCCACTATTAAGCACGCTGACTAAACAGCATGGATTAGTCATCATTATTCATATTAATTGCACTTCAGCTGTTCTTGCTCTGACCAGACAAACTGCAGACAGACCTTCCGTGTTTCCGTGACAAAATTTCCATCAATGCCAAACCATGAATGTGTATGTAACTAACATTAAAAGTCTTTGTGTGGCAACGGTGTTATGAAATAGCTCTGTGACTGGAGGTCATAATACGCACATATTCATATTTGTGCATTAACAGGTAGAATTGTAATTTTCCCTTTCACTCATGTGAATGTTGTTTGAGGTCAGTGTTATCCTCAGGCTTACTATCACTATCTCTCACCACATAATCACATATTTATTTTCTATAAATTCTTTTGCCAAAAGCTATTTGAGTAATGTATTTTTTAAATTTAACAGTAAGAATGTATTTACTTCATACATGTTGATAAATGATAATGAATGATTTGCCTTCAGACATATACACACACACACACACACACATATATATATATATATATATATATATATATGTGTGTGTGTGTGTGTGTGTGTGTGTGTGTGTGTGTCATAATAACTCATATCTTTAAAGATATAGGTAATGTTTGGCCTGTACTACTAATGTAACTGTTAGTGTTAAAAGCTTTTTATATATAGTGACATATTCTACCGGAACAGGCACTGGAGATGCTGCACACAAGTACTAATTATCATTTCTACATTCTTTCCATAAACAGGTTAAACAAACAAGGTATAAATTGTAGTAAAATCAGCCTTAGAGTTGTTGCTAGGCTAAGCTGTTTCGTGTGCCTCCAAGCTTTATGCTAAACTAGAACTAACCCTAGTCTGACTCCAGCTCACAGACATGATGATAGTGATATTAAAAACCAAAAAGGAACATTTCTCAGAATATTTGAGTTGTACTTTGAATGTCAGTCACACAGTCAACAGCATGATAAATATAAATATACAAATCATTTAAATCCCCACAAGGGTCAAACTGGACATCACAATGGCTTTTTGCCTTTGAATGTCTTTTTATACTCAACTCCGCTTGAATACGGGACAGCAACTTGTAGTCTCTTGCTCTCTTTCGTTCTCTTTCTCTCTGTACTCAGATCTTTTAAAAGGCTGAGCTAGTCATATTCCCTGACCTGGCTATTTTTCAAAGCCGGATGATGTCTTTCTCTTCATCCAGGCCCAGAATACACACAGACACACAGGCACACATACAACCTTTTTTTTCTTTCTTTTCTGTGCCTCAAAACACAACTTCTCCAGTTTTCCACAACCAGTCACAGTGGCTTTTTTGTCTTTTTACATCTTGTGTTTTTCCCAGGTTTTAGGAATAGAAAGACCCTGATATTTTAACTTGGTGTTGTCCACTCCTGATGTAAAACAGTGCAGGCTTTTCCACTTTTATGAGCCTGTAACTGGCCACACTGGTATAAAATATCCATCTTTAATCCAAAAAAATCTGTTGTGATGTGGGGCTCATCGGAGTCCCACATCAGTTGAGCCCAATTTTACTCTTTTTCCGCCCCCCACCCCGCGCCCCCTTCTTCTCCATGCTTCTCCAGTTCCCCATCTCTGTCTCTCATCTCTCTCTCTCTCTCTTCCTCTGTCGCACGATTTCTCACCCTCCTTCTCTCTAATTCTCTTTCTCATTTGCCTCCCTGTTTCTTCTTCCACATGCGGGAACTGTCATTATATGTTATGGCGTATCGGTTCTCTGCATGCATATGAGCTCCTCTCTTTCTCTCTGTCTCTTTCATGTTTCCCTGGCACTCATACATTACATTGGAGAGACAATACCTCCTCCAGATAATGCCATAAATGAGGGAATTTACATACATATGCTCGCATATGCAACCACGGCCTCTCATATCTGCTGCACTCAACGCAGGCTAGGTTTCAGCTTGGGTTGTGTGTGTGTGTGTCTGTGTGTCTGTGTGTGTGTGTGAAGTGGCGCTCCAGTGGGACCATCATTAGAGTGGATCTAGACTAATGACACAGGAAACTGATTCACACTGAGAGAACTTCTGTAAAGACCTGTACCCCCCACCCCCCAACACACACACACACACACACACACACTCACACACACACTGGCACACAGCCTACTACTGCTGCTTTTAGTAGGATTAGATCTTTCCTCTGCAAAATACCACAACCAAATCATTTACTAAAACTGATTGGGTAATCCTCCTCATATTATGCCGTTAACTATCACATCTGAAATGTATTCCAACACACACAAGAACACACAACACAGGGCATGAAGAGTGTCTTCACATCTTAACGCATATAAAAGCAGGATCAGCATTTGAAGATTGTCACAACGGTGAGATAGATGCACCTACATGTTATAAGCGACTGTAAGCTATTCAGTCTTCTCATGTGTAACAACTAGCAAACAAATTACTTATACAATGATTTTTCTAGCTTTGTTATTTATCAAGGACCGGAAAACAGTGTACTATCAGCAATCTAGAAATACAGTATATCCTGTACATACACTGTCAGTCCTCCTCAATGCTATTTGATGCTACTTGTGTGTTTCATTACAGCTGAAGAATGTCATGCTGATCGGCATGTAATATATGAATAAGAGAGAATCTTAATCTATTGATCATGCGTTCAAATATTACATCAGCGCAAAGCCTTTTTAGTATCACATCAAGACCTTCGGATTGGATTGTGTTTCGCATTTATTATTAAAAATTCTGTTTTTCATTTAATGTTTTTGTTTCAAAATATCTCCTGCTCTGCCAAAGCTGTCACATTATCTATCTCTTCTCAGTTCAAATCATGCAACAAGCACAACTTTTGATACCCCCTGAGGGTAGACACTACCTAAAAGCTGGGACCAATGAATTCAACACCTGAAGGTCTATTTCCTGAGTAAATTTAAAATTTTTAATCTTTCCATTCTTGACCTTTTTTTTTTTTTTTTTTTTAAGATATGTCTCAATGAAATTACCTCATTAGACTTAACCCTAGCCGTTCATATTGCAACTTTTTCACAAAAATCTGTTTTTGAGAGACTACTTTAGCAACTTCATTGTGTTAAATGTTATTTGTTTCAAAGAAGTGCCTGGTAACAGATCCAGTGACGTTCTCCTGTAGTTCTCAGTGAATACTGCTCTCATGTGACTTTGAACTGACGATGTTCAGGAGAGCGGCAGAACATTAGGTCGACCAGATGTCGACTGGAAAATGTGAATAAGCTGTGAAAGTACCCACCTACTGACCAATCACTCATTCCCAACTAACTGAGTAACTATCGTTTTTTTTTTTTTTTTTACTTTCAGTTTTACAAGAGTGAGTTACTTCCAATCCATTCAACAGCCATCAAAAGTCAGGGCTTTATAGAGGGTGCAGTATATTGGTGAGATAACAGCAACTCGAAAAATAATAACAGCAAATATAATAAAAAAAAGTCAGTAAACCTTCATGTATGTATGTAAGTATGTACATCATGATATTATTAATATGTAAATTAAGTTATGCCATATGCTGGCAACTCACTGAACACTTACTGAATTTATGTATATTTTACACCTGACTGTGACCATAGATTCACAGTGTTATAGGTTTATTGTTGAGATAGCTCCTCGTTCCTTTGTGTGATGACTTATGTACTCTTTTCTGAATTAGTTCTGCTGAGGAGAAAGGTGTGATAGGTGACCTGTTGCATGCAGAAAATTGAATTTCCAGGTTTAACATTTGAATTGGGTGAAGGGCCTGATCATTGGATCCACACCTGTGCCCCCTGTGACATTTTTTCCATTACTGCATATAGACACACACTGTGACTTTATAAAAGGCCCAGAATCTCATTTGATTGACTTGCATTTTTTTTTCTAACATGTTGTTCAGAGGCCTTGCTGCACTGTATTTCACTGTATTTCCCAAACTGGGGGGAGATCACCATGAGAAAACACTGAACAGATGTTGTTTTAACACAAAACACTCACTTGTGGAGGCGCTTTTACTCCCCATCTCCCTCAACCACCACTGAACACAGAACTGGGCAGAACCTGTGAATTAGCTTGGAGACTAATTGTGCTGTGTTGTAAACTTCCCCCGTCACGGACTAGAGAAGGTTTGTTTAAAGAAATCCCTACCAGGGTTTGACCACTGTGGGATTTTAAAGGCTGTTATTTGAATTTCAAAGTCTGATGACTTTTAATACCAGAAAAATATACTGTTTCTCTGAGAATTACATAATTTCCCCTACATTTAACTGGCTTTCTTCTCATCTTAGTGGCTTTTTTTTTTTTTTTTATTTAACTGATAATATTTTCACATGTGGAGTTCCCCAAAGATCATTTTTTGGGCCATTTATTTTGAATCTATTGGTGCAGTGATTCCATCTATTGATGACCTATTGATTTCACTTTTAAATGTATTTTAGATATCAAGGTCTGAATGTCACAAAATTTTCTGTGGCTCAACTGAGACAAGACAGAATTTTTAGTCATAAGCTTTAGAGCTCTGAAAGAGAAATTGGTCACAAAATTCAATTCTATTTGACATACCCCATAAGAAACCTTGATGTGTTCTTTTAACTTCAGCTAAGCTCATGATGGGTTTGTCTCCACATGTACCTTTTATCACCTTAATAACATTAAAATGGTGTGACATTTCTCTCTTTTAATGACACAAAGAGCTGCGTCTCTTTCTATCAAGCACACTTGGTTACTGTAAGGCTTTCATATCTGGTCGACTCAAAAATGCAATTAATCAACGATAGCAAGGAACGTATTAGAACACTGTCATTTTCAGATTCTTCTGAGCACTTGATGGTCTTACATCCGTTTACCTGTGTCATATACATGATGATCCATTGTGGCGCAATTGATCCTCAGACAGGAGACTGTTAGATGTTCTAAAGACTAAACCTTTCAGTGAAACTTCAAACCTCAACCTGATGTTTGACTTAGTGAAGTTCTTAGACATTACTCACTTTATTACATAAATTATTCTATCTTCACTTTCAACCTTTGATCTGTTTATTTTGTTTATATATTTGAATCATCTTAACCATTGGACCATCTGTTTGGAGAGGTCTAACTCTAAACTAAATGTTATAAAAAATTCTTCTTCTTTTTAGTGTCAGGATTTAATTATTTTGTCTTCCTCTAAAAATTTGTTCTGTCTTTTTTTTTTTTTTTTATCAGTCTTATCAGTCATCCGTGAAGCACTAAGAACTGCAGTGCACTGATAGACTCTATACAAATACAGTTTGATTGACTGATAAACTCATCTGAGTCTTGTTTTAGTTTCATTCAGATAAATATTATAACATTTTACAACTTTTTTTTTTTTACACCTTTTCATCATTTGACCAGAAGTCCATAAAAACAACTTCAAATTAGAAAGCGGTGCTCTGCAGTCGAACAATCGCCAACTCAAATAAGCAAAGAAGAAAACACAAATTTTCAATGAACCCCTTCAAAGACTCTTCCCATCTCTCTCTTTCCATCTGACTCTTTATTGTTTACTTTTTAATTAATCGCGCTGCTTCATTCTAAACATGTCAGAATAAATACATTTTTCATCCCGGGTTGATATCGGGGGCCCCGCCGCTCTGTTATTAATGCTGTGGAGAATTCAGCCACTGTTTGCAAATAATATCCTCAAATTGAATCATTGTTGCATGAATATATGCAAAATATTCATTTCAGGCGGCGTGAGGGTTGAGTGCTTTTAAATTGGAGAGATCATTCATGGCTTCACCTTTTCAGGCGAGATAAAGTCGTGTGCGGTAACGTTACAATGTCAGTGGGTGTGTGGGGAGGGGGGGTGAGAAAAAAAAAAGAGAGGGATGAGAAGAGGAAAAAAGGTGGAAAAATAATGACAAGAGAAATGCATGGTAAGTCAATAAAAAACAACCAAAAATCCAAAGTGAACAAGAATAGAGAAATCTAAGACAAAGGAATAAGAATGAGGATGAGGACAGAATCTCTCTCTCTGTCTCTTTCTTTCTTCCTTTCTTGTTCTATCATTTTGCAAACATGGCACTGCAGACATCAGTATCTGTGTGTGTTTACAGCTCTGTAATTACAGATTTGTGGTATTAATAAGTCAGTGAGAAAACTCAAGGCGTTCATATCTCCACAGACACTGATGTCTGCTTTTTTTGTGATACACCAGTGACAGATAATTGGAAGTAAGTAGGTCTACACATGTATGAATGGAACTATGGTTCATGTATCCACCACCCAACCAGGACAAGTATAATCAAGTATAATCAAGTATCCCACTGAGGTGACGATTCTAACATCAGATCACCTGTGGTACCAAATGTACAGGGACACTATTTGCACCTTCTGTCACAGGGCTGACATGTAGAGATAGAGATACAGCCGTCCCTGCTCACAGTCACATCTATGGGCAATTTAGAGTCACTAGTTAATATGAATGTTGTTGAAGTGTGGGAGGAAATTGCAGAGACCACACTGGGAAACATGCAAACTCCACACAAAAAGGCCTCAGCCACCCAGAATGTTTCAACCCAGACCCCGGTGTTAACCTGAAATTAACATTTTCTTTTTGTATAGATTGATACATGCAATACACAGCCACACATACATTAGAGGTGGAGGAGGTTTCTCAATCAGAGGCAAAAAAAATAAATAAATAAAAAATCATCTGCATCAAAACATCATTTTTGTTTTCAATTAATCGCTTAATATGTGATTCAAGAACTGAACTGATCACTCAGTGGTAATGCAAGCAAATCACAAATCATCGGTCTTGATAAAAAACACTAACATTTTAAGAGGTAAACTGGTTTCCTCTAGAATTTTTTTCATTACTTTTATATAAATGGTCATCATATTTGTTATTTGTGTTGTGTAAAAAAAAAAACACTGATTGGATGTTTCGTACCTCTGAAGCCAGACTGATGGTAGGCTCTGGTTTATTGGTATTAATAATAAAGCTATAACAAAGTGTAGCCAATACATACCACCTTCCTTTCTATGGTGTGGACTTTTTCATTTAAAAACAACTACATAGACAGCAAACCTAACATACCTAAAGAACATTTGTATGATTTATCTCCTACACTTGCTCTACCTTCCCTGCTTCCTTTGCACCATTTAAAAGTTTCTGTGTCCTGTATCTAATAGGGGGGAAAAAAACTAATATCGAAAAGCAAATATTATTCCCCCCCTCCACCTCTCCCTCTACTTTCTTCTCTCTCTCATGCAGCTGCAGATTAACAAGTCTAAACACAGCATAATCACTAGCGGAATCAAATTCCATGAGATATGAATGTCGATGCTGTGCTCCCGCCAATATTTTATGGTAATACAATAAAAATGTAAAGTTGAAAATAGCAGTTCCTCTTCTTCTTCTTTTTTTTTTCTTTTTTCTTTTTAATGTAAAAGGTAAGCTGAAGAGTAGTAGAGGGAGGTGTGCTGGTGGTGGGTGGGGGGGGTTGGTGGTGGTTCATCACATGGCCCAGGCCTTGCAGAGGGATAGGCTGTCGCTAGGAGACAGAGGCAGGGAACGGACCAGTGGCAATGATGTATTAACTGGCGAAGGTGGCTGACAGTAATCTTTGTCACTAGATGCAGTGGCTGTCTAAGTCCTGTCATTTTATGCATCTCATGCAAAACAGATGTACCGGGATACTACAGGCTCAGGGAGAGAGGGAGAGAGAGAGAGAGAGAGCAATTCAGCCAGGATGGAGGATGTAAGGGGAGGAAGGGGGGCACGGGTGGGTGGAGGGGAGGGGGACAAAAAAAATCATTATACAGCTAGAGGTTGGAAGGGCTGTCACAAAGAATTTCATTATTTTTCATCCGGTCTCGAGAAGGTGAATTCTGCATATTGTAATTTTTTTTCCCGCCACCATAAGCCTCTAAATAATTTGGGAAGTTTCCAGGGCAGAAGTTTTCCCTTTTCTCTTCGCTCATTACCCAGAGTTCAGGGCAGAGGTGCTCAATCACCCCAGCTGAAGGAAACGCTTACACATAGAAACACGCCCTGCCACCGCCGCCGCCTCCTCCACCCTCCTCCTCCCTCCTGTCCTCCCCTTCGCTCTCTATCCACACTCCATCCTTTACCACTCCATCTCCCATCCCTCCTCCTCGTCCTCCCCTCCCAAACCATTGTCCTTGCTACTTGCTTGGTTCTTTCTTTATTTCTCTGCCTTTCTTCCACTTTCACTTGCTTCAATAGCCGTTTGTTTTCTTTCTTTTTTTTCTCCTCACTCCTCATCACCATTGCTCTTGGTAACCTCTTTTCATTTGTTGACTTTCTGCCCTCACATTGCTTCTCTTGATACTACTATCATCTCTTTTTCTCTGCCATTCATTATTCCTCCAGTTCCTTGTTTTCCTATTATCCTTTAGCACTGTGTAAAAAACACACACACACACACACACACACACACACACACACACACATTGGATGGATGATCACCCATAAACCTGCACTTACAGTATATCACTTTACTTTGAAATAACACAATACATGGTTTACACTGCACAGTTAAAGTTAACTCTACATAAGCACCATCTTGGCTCAAGCTGCCCTATATATTTGAACCCCTTTTGGATCTGGTTTAAATGTTATTTTCTCTTGTATCACAATATGTCACAGTATTTTTAGCATATTGTACTAAAGATGAACATTGTTTTTAAAATAGTGCATGTAAGTGGCAGGGAAATGTGTAATCTGAAAAAAACATATAGCAAGGTGGACCATTCAAAAGAGGCTGAACCCTAAAGCTTTAATAAATGCCAGGAATGCACTGATTCAGTCAAAAAAAAAAAGTTCTCTGAAACGCCACTGAGAAACACTACACTCAAACCCACATACAACACAACATATCTTTGTGTTTTTACAGCACACACACCAGCTGCATACAGGCCACTCTAACTGTACCATGTAAAGCACACTACTTATATTTTACTCTTTTTTTTCTTCACGCTAAAGCGACACTGTTGCAGTATCTTAATTGCACCTCTATTTGCTGCAGAGAAGCACATCATGGCTTAACGACAGTGTACATAGTGCATGTAGATGGCAGCAGAAGGACAATATCTTTTTATCTACCTGCAATAAAACTCACCCTCTGTCCAAGCCATGAATAACACTTATATTGCCAGCTCGTTTCTTTACCCCGGAGAAAGAAGGGACGAATTAGGGTGGATGAGACAGCAAAGAGATTAAGAAAAACTGCATGTTTAGATGCAGAAAACAAGAATCTATGAATGAAAATGGACAGTGGGAGGTAAACCCATCTGAAGTCATGTGACCTGTGTTTCTAGTCAATCTGAAATTTTATTTTATTTATATATTTATTTCTTACCTATATTGAGTCATAACTTCCAATCCCGTTTCCTAGAAATTACATTTATATAGCACTAAACTGCAACCGCAAATACACTTTATTGGAAAGGTAATTGCAACCAGATTACATCTTGTATTAACATAATTCACTTGTAGTGACTACAGCATTATTAGTTTTGTATACTTTTTTATGGTTATGTTTAGATGCTTACAGTGCTTGGTTATGGTTAAGGAAAGATCATGGTCTGGTTTGACACAGGAAACAATAACAGTGACTGCATGCATAAGATATTTATTAGCATTTAACCAATAACCTGAACTTACCCAAACCCACAAACTGGACTTTTGGTGCAAACCCTGCTCTCTACATCTGCCACCAACCTTAACTCATCATACAATTGTCATTCAAAAAATAAAATGTTGGTTCCCAACATAATACATCAGAAATGACAATTCCTACAACATATATATTTTTGTATTTTAGTTGTACACGAACCTGTCTTTTATCTCTACTTTGATAAAGTTTGATTGATATATAGTCATTTAGAATTCATTTCTAGGTGACAGATTTACAAACTCAGCCATCAAACTAATTTCAGCTTAACGAAAAGAGATTTTTGTTACATGTCTAAATTAATGTACATCTATATTTTTAGTTGCTTGTCATATGAAGATGACCCAAGACATTGAGACACACAAAATTGTCAAAAGTTTGTTGATACCTGAACATTACATCAATATTGTCCAAAACAATTGACATTAAACTCTAGCAACTTGGCTGCAGTTGGAAAGTGTTGTAAACTGACAACAGCCTGTTGTGATTTCTTTGTGGAATTATTAGTTATTTTTGTAGCTAATTACATTTGGAATAATTCAGGAGACATTGTGCTGCTTTTCTTGGTCTTGGATTTTTGTTTGGAATCGATGGCTGAACAAAACTGGTGACATCAGTGGCTCTAAGACATCAGAATGGACAGAATGGAAGTATACATACGTATGTGGACAGGGCATTCCAAGGCAAAGAGGCCAAGTGCCACAAGGTCCCAGTCCCTTGGAGTCCCCACAAGAACATAGTCCAGCATAATGTCACTCTAAACATGGTCACATTAACCTTCTAATGGGCCCTGGGACAAAAGTAAGTGACTGGAACCCTATTTTGGTCCATATTTTGGTGGCTAATTTCAGTAAACATGTTATTTTATATAACATTTAATCACAATGCTGAAATAATTAAGGTCTTAAAACAACATTTTGACATGGGACCTTTGTCAAAACAGAGCCTGAAAGTTCTGGGACCCTTGGGGAGTTGCCTGGTTAGTTATCCAACCTTGAAGGTTGGCCCTACATTATTACCTAATCTTACTGTATTGTAGTAGTGCAGAGGGTCCCTGTGTCAAAACGTAATTTATTTATTTTTAAATTTTACTTTACAATGTCTTAATTTAGTGCATGTTCCAAATAAAGTTATTTAATTAACTTATAATGACCTGCCACACACACAAAAAACCTGGGGTCAGTTACTGTTAATCCATCATAAGAGTGCAGGATGGTGTTTGGGCAAATAATGATATTAAAAAATAAACTGTACTTAATGGGAGCATGTTCACTGCTCAGAGGGCAGCAGATGGTCATGGTCAGTAAGGGCCCAGAAGCCAGTTTTTGGACCTGGGGGCAACAGGTTTGTGCGGTCAGTTTTGGGCAAATACTATATCATTATGTATATCATTAAATACTACCATCATCATATTTCATCCACATATTCATTGAGTTCATTTAATCCATTTTTACTACTACATCCCTGTAGAGAATCATATATATATATATATATATATATATATATATATATATATATATATATATATATATATATATATATATATATATATATATATATATATATATATATATATATATATATATATATATATATATAGTCAAAAGAGAGAGAAGAGGGAGAGGGTCAAAGCATAAAGGTGTAGTAGAGAGACAGAGAAGGAAGGAGAGGTAGAGGGAGAAAGAGATGTAAGTGGGCTCTGTGGAGGCCCTGGTCGGTGGTAGTCTGTCTCTGATTTCCATTCATTGTTAAGATGGATGAGATCCCAGCCGGACCGAGAGCAGACCGCCGCATTTCTTCTTCTTCTACTCTCTTTTTTTTTTTTTTTTTTTGGATAGGGGGCATTATTCAAAACAGAGCTTATTTTTGGTGGCCATTATGCATGCACACCTGATCAGCATGTCAACCTGGCCTCCCCGCATCGCATGATGGAACGGCCCAATTTACCTCTTTCACCTGCCTTGCATAAAGGCACACAGAGCACACACCGGCAGGCACTCTCTGTACTGTACAATACACACACACACACACACACACACACACACATACATATACAGACACACACATGCTCAGTGGAGTGGAGGTGGGAGGATGGAGTCGACTATAAGTGTGCGTGATCATACACTGATGCAGACACTCGAGCGCGCGAACACACACACACACACTGCTGTTTATTTGCAAAGTGTGTATGAAAGTGTGTACTTATACTCTGTATAGCCATCTGAAGTGTTGCATGTGACACACTCTCCTACTGTAGATATATACACACACGCAGGTCTCCCACACAGATCCTAACTGTGTCAGTTGTTACTGAGTCAAAACTGAATTCATTAGCAAGTCAGGACTTTCTCTCTCTCTCTCTCTCTCTGTATCCCTCTTGCTCTCTCGCTCTGAATATGGCATTAAGCAGAGACTGTTAATCTTGCCTGTATATTGCAACACAATTACATCAGTAAATTCTAATGAATTTATCAATCATTTATAATTAATATACCACCAAGTGAAAAAGATATTTCAGATGTACTTATTTTTGTGCATTAGAACCATCTACTTTATGTTTTCCTGTTTTGAAAGAAGGGACATAATTTACCATGGAATGTGGATTTGGTCAAGGACATCCTCAGTTTGACCTCTAAGTATTAGTCTGGGATTTGTTATTGCTTCCCAGTATGAGTTTTCTTTTTAATTTGGTCACAATGTGGCTTGGCCAAATTAGCTACAGCTTGCCTTATGCTCTACCTAAACCTGTATTTATGTTCTTACTCATCACATCCACTCTGGCAGTGAGAAAAGCACATCTACAGTATGTGCCTCTCACCAAAGATGTATTATTTTTGCATGGAACTAAACTCTCTTTGTGCTTTTTTTTTTTTATTTAGCTCACAAGCAATTTCATGTTATATTCAAAGACATGGTATAATTTGCCTCAGCTCTGGTCTTTTACCACTATATAATGTAGCCAAGAAAATGATAATACAAACATTTACATAACTCTCTTTAGAGTCTTTTGTAAATGGCTAACTACCACTAAGTTGATAGTCAGAAAAAAATCTGTTTTGTTCTGCCAAAATCTCTAGGGACTGGTGTCACTACTGATGGCAAAATCAACAATTTTGTAATCAAGTGGTTGCAAAATCAGCATGTAATGTGACAACACCAAGATGCCAAACAGTGTGAACAAATGTCATCACAGGCAACTAACTAGCCAGTCAATCCAAACAGTATTTATAATAATCTTTGGTCCTTTGTAATTCTAGTCCCCTAATCTTAAAGTTAGTGTTAGAGTAGGCCTCTATGATAAATTGCCCATGGTCACTGGCACAAAATTAACCAGGACTGCTTTTGTCTAGTTTTGTATGAAACCAAGACTATGCACTATGTCCAGGAAGAGCAGTGATATCGTGGTGGATTTACCTCAGACAGGATTCATAACCATGTTTATCAATCGTTTGACTGTTATTTAACTTTCTATCGCTGCTGGTTCAGTCAGTTTTTTACGGATCTTGATGAAACTTGTAGTTTTAGAATCTGCCAGACCTCCGCTCTCAGCAGAGATATTGCTTGTTTGTTTACAAGGTGCCATGTGGAGAGGAGGGGAGGTCGCGGTTTGTGTTGACGTTTATTTGTGGAGTTTGTTTACTCATTTTTACTTATTTTTGTTTCAGCTGTGTTTTGTGGTTGTAGAAATTGTTTATATTGGCTTTTAGCTAAGATTTTGACGTTTCTGATTATTATTACACGGGTCTTTATAATGTTGCAGAACGCTCCATTCACTTTAACGATATGATTTAATGATATTATTTGATAACGGACCATTGCTAAGTATATCAAAACGCTATCAAGTAAAATTAACTTTTCACCTCTGATTCATATCGTTCATATCACTCTGTAAGTAGTCATCACTTATCGGAAAACAAAAATTTGTTGCTAAGCACCGTATCAGCTGATACCCTTCAGAGTGATGCATCACTCTAGAAGCTCCTCCAATGCTAGGAATATAGTAAAAGGTATGCTAGCATCTACAGTGCAGGATAATTGTAACACTAGCATTAATACAGCTAACTTACACATAGTTACTGGAAAATCTACGTGACAAAACGTACCACTCAGACACATCACTGGTGAACTGGCTGTTGTTTCTCTATACCTGAACCTTTTGTGACTCCACTTCAAACATGTATGATTGAATACCCCATACAGCCATTGTTTGTTGATTCTGAATTCTTTTTCCGGCACCAAAACACAGCGTGATAGCTTCGGGGTAAACCGCCCAAGCAGCGCGCAGCTCATTTTATTATTGATGAGCTTGCAGAAAGGAGAGAAAAAAACAGCCGTTTTATTGTAGGGCCTTATCATGGGGTTCTGTTAGGCCCTCTAGCAGTGCTCCTGGGCCATTTTCAGTCCCCCAAAATTACATATACTACATAGAGATTCAAAGAACACTTTACAATTGTTGAAAAAAGGTGTTGTAGGACCCCTTTAAGAGTCATCCTGTCAAGGTCCATGTTTGGGTCTGGTCACATGATTCAGAGTCAATAGACCAAATATCTCTGCTGGTCCAACATTGTAAAACTAACATGGCCTCATCAGAGACAGAGTTTGAAAGTTCTTTGTAAACCTCAAACTTTGAATTTCAATTATGTCAGGAGACACCAAATCAGGCATCGTATCAAAGCCCTGGAGATAATGAAAGCCATGAGAGCTCTGGAGCCTTGGAAGATCAACCAGCTATAGAAACAGATGGTAACAAATTCCCCAGAGACATTAAACTTTCTATTGTGGAATCTGACGCACAAGAGACAAGTGATGAAGCTGCTGAAGAACATCATGTAGAAGGGAAGACACCCAAGACCCTACAAACACTGCATAGAGTGAAGGAGCTTCTGCATAGCAAAAATCCCAGAGAGAATTGAAACTGGTCATTCACGACTTATGACCAACCTGGTAACCTGGCTGCTGGTCTTTCAAACAGGGAAAGCTCATTTTATGACATGTATGACATGCAGCCCAACAGTTACTAATGAAAGGAAAGTTTTGTCTCACAACTTTACTCTGCTAGCGACTAAATTCTATTTTGTTCCAATGTTGATGTTTGGTTCCACATCTCTGCCAATCAAAAGGGGTTCAGCCTTTTAGACAGTTCCACCAATCATCATGCAAAAGTTTGGCTTCATGATCAGCCCACTGCTCCATTTACCCCCAGTGAATCCTGGCTTCAAAGGGAATTACGATTTTGAGCATTTATCCAATCACTACCTGGCTTCGCTGCATTAAAAAAAAAACAAAAAAAAAAAAAAACATTGCATTGAAACTCATAGAGGCTCACCATCAATGGGATTAGTCATGAAGTTAAACTTAGTCATGACGTTAAACACATTCTAGGATACTTTTAGTTTTAACACAATGTCAATCCTAATTTAAGGTAAATTCAACGGTGCATATTTGACCATTTATTGTGTGAAGTGTTTGAGGAAGCGCAATCTCCCCTGCTGGTAACCTATCATTAGATATGTTAACATCCCATGCATCATGGAATGTTTTAGTTCCTCCTTTCCACAGAAGTCAGAGGTATCAGTGAACTTATGAACCGAGGATCTTGTTTTGCTAGATGGATGGATGGATGGATGGATGGATGGATGGATGGATGGATGGATGGATGGATGGATGGATGGATGGATGATGGGAGTGTAAAGCAGCTTTTATTGACTTTACCAGTTGATGCAAATAAGCATGTGGTTTTGTGCTGGACTATAAAATAGCTACATTCGGTTATTGCAGCACCATTGTTGCATCATACAATACAATACAATACATAAGATTTTTCCATGTATGACAATAACAGTCCATATAGGTATATAACATTAAGACAAGATAAAACTCAAACAGGTAAATACCTTTAGTATATAGTCTTTAATTTTATCAATGGCAGTGACAGTTGTTTAGTTTTGAAAATGTGAATAAATATTAAACCTTTAAAGTGCTGGTAATAGCCCCACCATATTTGAAACTGTACAAGTGGATTCACCTAACATCATATAGCTGCATTAAATGGGTAATAAAGATTTCAAATGTGATCTTAAATCATTGAATGAATGCCTTGGAGCTGGAAATATCTGGAAGAAGGAAGACTAAGAAAGAATGAAATGAAGAAAAAAAGTACCACTATGGCAAAGTTTACTTCTGAGTTTTTCTGTCATATTTTTAGTAACTTTAAAATGACTGAAGAATGTCAGCCTTTCAGAAGTGTTATTTCATGTTGAATGATTAATACAATAATAAAATGTCACTGCTAAGATATTCTTAAAATGACAGCCTCAGCTTAAAATTGCAGCCTGATATGCTTCACCTGACAAGCCTGGTTTTCCTATCACAGAAAAGGTTTTATTTTCTACCTGTTCATGAGTATTAAGTATTAGTCAATGCATTTTTTTTAAAATAAATGATGAACAGATGCCCATAATTAGTGAAAAAGTTTTAACCCACAGAAAATCTGAATTTTCATATTAAGTGAACAACACAGGAAGCGTCACTCGTGATGGCAATTAAATATGACAAGACATGTTTGTCATGCTTTCATTCAGTCCTGTGCTTTCTCTGATGTCTCTCGCCTCATGGTTATCTCTCATACGGACATCTGTATTACTGTGATTAAAAAGAAAAACTTTATATCAACTTTACTTCTTAACATGTACATATATGAGCCAGAGAAATAACTAACACTGAAACTGATGTCTCTTTTGACCATATTTTATCATCAACTTGGATTACTTTTCCAGTGGAAGGAATACAGCTTATTTGTGTGCATTACATTTACAGTAACAGCACACAGTATGCATTGGCAGTGCTAGGCTAACCAGGGTCTCACTTATATCTAAAAATATTTTCCTCTGTTCAAAGTTCATTCATTTGATATGAACCTGTTAGTGATGAATTATTCAGCTACAGATGCACCGTGTGAAAGGTGTTGTGAATGTCTTCGCTTATGTGTTGATAATGAAAGTTACTGAACTAAGTAATATTTTGTCTTGTTTCTAGTTCTTCTCTCTACATGGTCTGTATATTGAAAAAAAAAAACATTATGAAAAGTTGCAATAGGTTTTATATTGTGAAAACAATTGACAACTTAATTGCTAATACTAAGATATGCACTTGACCCCAGGCCACATTTACACAGTTACAGTCATAGTACAACCACAGGTTAGGGCCTAACATGTGGGCACATCAGTGGTGATAAAGAAAGAAAATGAACCAAATCAGGGAGGGAATTGACAATTCTCTCCAACAATTATTTTAACTCCAAGTAACATGAATGTTGTCAGTTTCTTGTCAGAAGTACTAATTTGTATCAGAAAGAGTACACTGCATCTAATTGTTTCTAAATTCAAATCATCACATTTACTTGAAATGTACAAACCCAGCAGAAACCAAAGTCTGATAAGTGAACCAAAATCACAATGTCTGAAGCTGTGAATACCCCTATCTTTCAAACTTTTCAAGGTTGGTCTCTAAACAGTGTAGACTGTGAAGTATAATAGATGTAAAGATTCAAACCATTACAAATTAGGTAGGAAATTACTACTTCCAAACATAGAACAGCCATATGTCTGAATGACCAAGACCTTTAAGCCTTGTAACACAATAGAAACTGAAGTGATCTGGTCATTTCTTTTCACTTAACTTAGTTCTGACAGTAATGCCAGTCGCCCCCAGCCTGAGGTGAAAATTTGTTTCCTGTAGTCAAGTACAAAGGACAGTGTGTCAAGCACTAGAATCCAGCCAGATAGCAATACGCCTTGATGGCTATAGCTGCCATGCAAATAGAGGTCAATGCAAGGCGAAAAGACTGGACCTAAAAACTTATATGGTTTAGGTTGAATAAGAGGAGACGAGGTGAAAGGTATTATATCAGGCTACCAGAAGAATCAAAGGGAGAGGAGAAATGATGTAAGGCGATGAAAAGAAAAGGGAGGAGAAAACAAAGGACAGGTAAAGAATGAGATGAGAAGGTGAAAGAATGGAGAAGGGCACAGGTAAAGAAGTCAGTGGTGGATATGAGGGAAAAAGAAGAGAGGACAAGAGATGAGAGGGCAAAAAAGGAGAACACATCTGTGAAAAAAGGGGATGGTGTATGAAAGAGGTCAGACAGAGAGATGAGGAGAGAAGAGATGCAGAGGAGCAGAGGGGCTGACTTCATGGAGATGAGCGCGAGGGGACAAGATGGAAGGAGGGAGGTGAGGTGAGATGGAAAAAGATGCGAGGGTACAAATGGAGAAAGGAGTGGAGAGGAGCGAGAGAGGTGAAGTAAAGCCCAGCGGAGCCTCGTCCGGATATTTACGGCATCCGACTCCATCTCAGCCCGGCCAGCTGGGGAGAGCAGGTGGACCAAGCAGGTCAGCTCATTACACACACACACACACACACACACACACACACACACACACACACACACAGCCACCATTCACCATTGTCCTGCTTTAGCTAATGTTTGAGTGTGACATTACTGTGGCCGTGAGGTTACTTCTCCCATCCCCTGTGTAAAAAACAGCTTGGCTGTTCCGTGCAGGCTGGCCCAGGTGTGTGCGTGTGTTTGTGTGTGTGTGTGTGTGTGTGTGTGTGTGTGTGTGTGTGTGTGTGTGTGTGTGTGTGTGTGTGTGTGTGTGGTGTGTCAGTGTGTTAAAGGGGTTAAAAAGACATGACCCAAGTATGGGACAGTGAGGACGGATGATGGTGTGTGTTTGTGTGTTTGTGTCCATTAATCATAGCTGTGCTCCAGGCCATGCCCTCTGTCCCACCCTATCACACAGCAGACCACACTCACCTCTGTGCAGTGCCTTTTCAAACCCACACATACATACACACACACCAAAAGCAAGAGAAAGAGGAATTTCTTCTCGATCTTCTTGTGTTAACGCAAACTTTCACCTCAGTACATGTTAATACACTCAGAATAATTAAATTACTTTAGACACAATTTTTTGTCATGTTGTCAGAGGGCAAAGTCTCTCAATTTCCAATTGTACATACAAAGTAATTAAATTCTTGAGTTATGGACCAAAATGTGTCTGGTCACAGTGACCTTGACCTTTTAAGCTTTAACCACCAAAATTTCATCCGTTTATCATTGAGTCTGGGGTGTTGAGATCACATTCAAGAGGCCGAAAAGTGTGTTTTGTGAAGTCAAAGTCACTTTGATCTTTGACCTTCAACCACCAAATTCTAATCAGCTCATGTTCGAGTGAGAGTTTGTGCCAGATGTTATGGAATGATGATCATGTAGTTATCCGTCTGGGAAGTCCTAAAATAATGTGTTCATAAGAATGTGAGGTCACTGTGACCATTGACCTTGAGGCAGCATCTTAGACTACTTATAGGACTTGCGGATTTTCCGTTTTTTGTGTGTTCATTAATAATCACCAATGATGTCATGCTAGCAGCTTTATGTGACTGTACTTCGGCACGATGGTTCTGTGAGATAGAGGCTAACAACTGACATACCAACACACTAATACTAGCTATGAAAGTGAGAAAACTTGCTGATATGAAGGTATAATGTTTACCGTCGTTACCAGTGTTGCTATGTAGCACTGAGCACAACATGCGACTGAGGACCAGAAGTATTGAATCAGAACATCATCAACACATCATACTTTTGCAGTGATTTTTCTGTTTTATCCTGATTATTCATTGGCTCAGCTGGACATTTTTTTTTCTAGGGACCTCACATAATCAAGTCCTTTTAACATCCACACAAACTAATTTGGACATTTGCATTTGCACGTACACCTCCTGTGGGTAATGTCTTGAAAATGTCAGTGTGTGAAAGCATCTCAAGTGTGTGTTGTTCCTGCTCAGCTTCATCCCTGCTTGTGTATCTTTTCACAGGTAAGCCTGTAACACTGTGGCCAAGGGTGTGAATCTGCCCCCAACACCACCACCACACCATCAACCTACACCCTCCCTCCCAGCTTGGGTGTCAAAGCCTGGTAATTGGTGGCGGCGTGAGGTGTAAACAGGGTGATGGTGGCGAGGCTATAATCGCCGCCACTGGTAGTGAGAGCGGAAGGGATGAAGAGGAGGATGAAGAGCTGCTGTGACAGGGTGTGAGGCCGTCACACAGGCACCTGCTCAAATTAACGAGCACACACACACACACACTCACGCACACAGAACTATATCACACACACAAAAATAGATATTTACTGTGCATATCAAAATGGACACGTACACATGTGTGTGTATACATATTTAAAAACACACACTCTCACATACTGTCACATGGTCTTCGGGCTTGCACTTAAACATTAATATATAAAAACATTGGTATGACACCTAGTGTGTATGGGCACTTAGAGCAAAGACCTTAAAAATCTGGACACACACACACACACACACACACACACACACACACACTCCATCAGGTTGCCATGTCTACCATGTGAACATTTACAGTAGGTCTTTGAGACACTGTGAAGTACGACAGGAAGTAGCAGAGCTTCTGTGAACCGTCTGCTTCCATTTAAATTACATTGTGAAAAGTGTGTGTGCAAGTTTTGTGTGTGTGTGTGTGTGTGTGTGTGTGTGTGTGTGTGAGAGAGAGAGAGAGAGAGAGAGAGAGATACACTTTTCTCACCCCAAGCATAGATCTTTGGCCCTGCATTAGTGCCAAACCAAATTACCCTCCTGCCTGTCTGGTGCCCTCAGACCAAACCACACACACACACACACACACACACACACACACACAGAGCCAGTGACTGTGACACAGTATGACAGGCAGCAGTAGCCTCAACTCCTCTCTGTCCACTCCAAACTTTCTTCTTCTTCCTTCTTTTGCTTCTTCCTCTTCCTCTAATCACTGTGTTTCTCCTTTTCATCTCCCATCTTCCTTCTTTTGTCTCTTTAAGATTCCCTTTCTCCCTCCTTCCTCCTCCAACTGTCCAAACATACAGGTAGTTTAAACATAAGGCCAAGAGAGAACGTTGATACGTGTGTTTGTGGTAGATACAGTTAATGCAGTCCTCTTTGGTGCTCATGAGTATCGCAGGGCCCAATTCATACACTCACACACACACATTTTGAATTGCTGCTAAACAAGACAATTGTCAAGAGAAGATGAGCGAGTTAAATACCTCCTGTTGTTCATTTGCTTTCTTTGGCCATTCATTTTTCAGCTAATTTTTATTTTATATCATACTGTAAAAGCCTCATTTAAGATTTGACTTTGTTTTGAATGTAAAACAACATATTCAACATATGACGTTATCACATTACAGCAGAAAATCATTGGAGTCTAGGCAACTATTGACAAAAAAGCAAATTGAAAAATTATGTTTAGTCACATAAATCAGAATATTTTAGTAAAGTAAAAGTAAGCAGAACGTATAATGTTTTCAATATTGTATTTATTTCTGTTAGTTAAGTAATGTATTTCCTATATCTTGTCAAAAGTCATATCATATTTTGTCATAATATATTTTAGAATTAAATGACTTCATAAGGACCAGTGGTGTCGCCTTACGTAATATCAGGGGTCATCATCTTCATCATATTTCACACCTGAAAAGCATCTTGTGTTGTTTATGTAACAGCAGCACTGTAACTCTTATAGTTCCATCTTGAATGCAGCCACTCCTTTCTTTACTTGTCTCTTAATTAACAGTCTCATCTATCAAATTCAGTCTCATGTCACATGGATCTCATCTTTCAGCATTCTCTAATACTCACTTCTCTTGTTTCTTTCCTCCAATCTCACCTCATCATCTTTTCCCTCACCTGTTCTTTTTCCCCTCTCACTTTCCTGCTTTCTTCAGTTCCCTTCATCATTTATTAAATTTATCTCCCAATTTCTGCTCTTTCTCTAATTTCCCGGCTCAGCTCTCTCTACCCTCTCGCTTTCCCAGTTCCTCCCGCTCACATGTAATCCCTTTACTCTATACTTCTCTTTTTTCCCCCCTTTGTCTTCCTGCCTGTCCTCTCTTCTTCTTCCCCCAGCATTTTGTGTCAGGCTGCTGCTTTTGAACTCTTTGTGTCTCATCCTGTCCTTGCAGAAAAGCCATGGTCCTCCTCACTGGGACTATACAGGGTGACTCTACAGCTAACCCAGATGGACTATCCCTGTTCTGTTAGAGACTAAAATAACACAGAGGCATGTTAGCATCATGTGAGGAGACTTCATGTACCCCCCCCCATAACATCATCCACTGTATTATTCAACACCCTGCGCCATCCCTCTGTGCAACACTGGTTTCTGACCTTTTCATACTGCCACACTAAGCTCTGTGATCCACATCAGAGGCAGAGGATTTACTAAATTTCTTTGAATGATGATTTAATCTGATTTCTTCCTATTGTTTAAAAATGACACTAAAAGACCCAAAGTGAAGAACATTATTGGTATATGTATTGTTGGAGGGTTTTTTTTTTTTTTTTGGTTACAGAACAATGGAGATTTACACCAGAATAGAACAGAATAGAAAGGTGTATGAGTAAGGAGTACTACCATTGGTTGTTCGGGGCGAACATTTGCAGAATCTCCAAAAGCAGTGCAGTGGCCATAATATCAAATGTGATCACACATGAAAATTCAACACAGACAATAAAACAACAAATAGGGAATTAACCTGCAGTGACATCACATTCTCACTCTAGTTACAACCACCAAATCAGTTCAAAACCCAAGCTTACTGTTACATTTTTTTTTTTTTATCGCTTAGACTACATATATTTTATAGGAAGGCTGTGTCTCAAGTACATTTGCATTGCTGGCAAACAGATCTCATTAATTATAATTTTCTTGCCCTGTTATTTCAGCTCTCTGACTCTTACTTCATTGTTCAGCTGCCCTCATCTCTGAGGAGGATACAATAATTGTATGTTTTTACCAAATGATGGACATAAAACCATTAGAGGATTTAATGCATCAGAATGCAGTACTTACACAGATATGATAACATGTTTTACTATAAAATGTTCTCTGTTTATATTTGTGAATACACAAAGAATTATGGACGTTAAAACGAAATTGAATTTGTTCACTATCCATCTGATTTATATCTGAAAAATACAAAAATCACTGAAAACATTGTAATGCCAATGATACTGTAGTTCAGAGGAGTGAACTGTCATAAATTAAGCTGATTGAACATATCAATACCTTTGCCATTTGTTGTGACATGAGAGGTTGTTAGATCTGTTTCTCAATGTGTCTTATTGTCGACTGTGCTATGTAGGAAGAAAAAAGGTCTTAAAAATCATCAGTGGTCTGCGTCATTTGATGATCAGTTCGCGAAACTCTACACATCCCGAAGTCAGTCATCCGCAAGACACTGGCTTCCAAAAGCTGGCCTTAAAATCTCCCTCTTTCATTAAGCTTATAGTGTTGATTTAAATAGCCTTGGTTGTGCTACTATTGGCCAAGGAATCACACTTTTCTAACTTTTTCTCCCTCTGTCTCTCTCCATGCATTTTTTCTAACTGTGGTATATGTCATCAGCTTTTTGCCTTTTCTTTTCATAGTTTGTGCTTTACCTCTCTCTGGTCCTCATATCTTTGACTGCTGCCATCATTGCTGCTGATATTACTGCTACCTTTATGATACGTAGTGTACCATTACCCCCAAAAACTGGTTTCTACCAGTTAAAAGGGAGTTTTTTTCCTCTCCACAGTTGCCAAGTACTGCTCACTCAGAGGAAATGTTGGGTTTTCTCTTGAATACTGAAAGGTCTCATCTGTACTCTGTACTCATTGCCTTGGGGTAATATATTCTGTGATTTGGTGCTATACAAATAAGAGTGAATTGTTGTTAATGAGGGAATTTCAAAACCATTATATGTTACACAAATGATTCATATAACAGATTTTCCAATGCTACATACACAGTTCTGTTTTTTTACTCAAGTTCCAATGGGAAGTTAATTCTGTGGCCTCATATAGTTGAAATTTTGTACTCTACTAACAACCCCACACAACTTCTGCTTTTGTATCTGACAGATATTAGTCATATATCACACAGCCACTACACGTCCGTGTCAGGTAAGCACAAACAGTATGTTGAACAAAAGAAATGCTGCTGTTTTTATTGAGAGAATAGTCTCAGAGATGCAGTATCCTGTCGGCCTCTCTAGCTGACATCTGTAGTAATCAGTTTTACATTTTTTCACTGGCTATGAAGAATTGGGCAGGTTGTATCTGTAGCGATTGTTGAGCTGGAAAAGTTGTACTTACAGAAGAGAATAAAACTTCTCTGACAGAGAATTAAAGGGAAAAATGTGACAGTCTGTCTAATTTGACAGTTGATTTCTACATTTAAAGCAAATTCTAAAAGAAGAATTGTAAAGATTTGTCATTTGATAAAACAATTAAGAAACATTTCCAGCTAAAACAGTAAGTTGCATGGATTGGACAGTGAAGCTGCATAGATAAATGCCTGGCCCGGCTTGTATAAAGTTGTCCCTGACACCCAGAGGCCTCATCATCCACCATGATCCAGACTCTGATGTATCGACCTGAGCCAGAGTCTCGCGTCAATAAATCCATCCCTCCTCCTCCGACTCCACTTCATTCTTCTTTTTCACTCACTCTCCTGTGACCGAGGAGGTGAGAGGTGTCCTGAAAAAGAGGAATGAACACGGCAACAGTCTATCACAGCAAGGTCGAACTGCGTCCAAAACTCTGGGACACATGGCCTGAGGTGGTGTGAGGGATGTGGATAGCAAGTAAAAAAAATGAGAAGAGATGTGAAGAAAGAAATAAAGACAAAGAGACAGAGACTCTGCCACAGTGGATAGATAATAGACGTGCAGTAGGAAGTCTCATTTGGGGTTTTGTATGAAATGTCTTCACACTGCCATGATAGTTGAATTTAGGATAGAAGCCATGCTTGGGGTCTGATAATACAAGTCAGTGAGGTGGAAATAATATTATTATACAAATATTACCCATTAGGACAGCTGGACACTGAGGCTAGCCCAGTCAGGGGGTGAAAATACTGGTGGTCCTCCATAATATTTCTCTATTATGGTTCTCCATGAAGATTCCTGGCAGTCCCTGAGATATTTCCTGGGAACCTCAGGGATCATGAGAGCCTCTCTGCAAATTAAGACAATGTTTCATTTCATTTACATTCAATTTACTGCAGTGATCACAGTTACAATATGTTTTAGAGACACTTGTACAATCATGGGCTTCTCTGATGTCTCTACTGTAGTGTAGAACTGTACAGTTCAATACTAAATTAGAAATGTTTGGAAAGAAAGAAATAGAAAAAATTAAATGCTGTAGTCGGAGCCTCACTTGTGTTTCTGTGTTTAAATATTTTGGGGTTTTGGTATTAAAAAAAAAACATTTACAAAACCACACAAGGCTGCTCATCATCTGCTGCATAAACTGCATCTTTCAAATCAAGAACCACATCTGAGAGATAAGAAATGGAGGAATAGCGTCTTGCTAGACAGCACACACCACAAACCACAAACACACACACACATGTACACACGCACCTACTGGGCATAAGGATGGGGGCTTAGCCAACTTCTGCGAGTCGTCCCGACTTAACTTGAGCTCCAGACCGGGTCTTAATATTCCGACGGAGTGGCGGAGCCGTTCTTCTGCACGACCAATCCCATCGTCAAGTCAAATTTGCATTAGCAAATGGGAAAGCAGCGACGGCCTATTTGTTAATCTGATCTTTGTTTACCCAACACTCTTGTAATCCACTTTTAATTAAATTGCTGCCCAAATATGTGCGAGCAGCAGTTTGACTTTGTCTGTGCCCACATAGCCAGAATGAAGCAGACAGAGAGAAAGAAAGAAAATGGAAAAGACACAATTCTGTTGTTACACACCTTGTTACGCTTTCTTGAAAGAGGCAGGTTTCGCACAACACATATCTTCTTTTAATGCAAAGAAACTTAGAATGCGCTGTGCATTCTGTTCTAAAGCACCTCCAAACACACACACAAGCTGAACACTAACCATATACACCCAGGGTTTATGCAGGTCACTTCTGGAGATGCAGCTTATCCCATTGTCTGGTCAAATATCTAATTCTAACCTCACAATAGATTTGTATATCCTATCTGTCATAAACCACAGGCTGTGCAGTTTGAATAAATCAAATACACACACAAGCAAACACACTTCCAAAACGCCTGCTGCCCCTATCATCCACCCACCAACCCACACCCCTCCCACACACACACACACACACACACACACACATGTATACACACAGTACACAATATGGCTGCATAATGTCCTTTATCTATTTATAGTTAATGCCATCCTAGGCCCGATAATGCAAGCAGATACCTGGTAGGCAATTACATCTTCCCAATTCCCTCTGCAATAAAAATGCACTGGTAATAGAAAAAAAGGGGTAAATAACACAGCGACGTTAAGTAAGCTGGCCTGGCCTGCACAATACATCCCCAATAAGTCAGCGTGCACTGACACAAGCCGCATTGTCATTCATACGTGCCTCTCCTGCTGTTTTTGCACATAAAAAAGAAAGACAGCGACAGGGACATTGTGTCTCTATCTGGATTTTAGAGGTGACATCACATTATCCTCATCCTCAAGAACATATCAAAATATTCTGAGATATTTGTGTGTGGTTTGTATTCATTTATCTGTATCTACACACGTGAAACACATAGAAAGTGTGAGTGAGAATATTTGGGCAAGTTTTTTTTTGATAGAATTCATTGATAAAGAATTGGAATTGGAAAAAAAAGCCACATCACTTCTCCACGGTGTTGTGTATGACAGAGGGACAAATCCATTAACTGCAATTTGTGAATCTGTATGATTCACAAAACACTGTGGCTACACAGGAAGAATCCAGTTTTTACTAACACGCTCACTCACAGAACAACTGGAAAAGTGTCAAGGAAAACGAACATCCTTTGTTTAAGCCATTGGGTCAAGACAAGGTCACTTTTTATTTGAAATCTGAATTTGTTCAAATGAATTAAGCATCTATTCAAACTCATTCGAATTTGATTTTTTAGGTAAAAACCAACATGCTCTTACCTACTTTTACTAATTTAAAAAACAATGAGCAACATGTTTTTAAATTTCAAGAGGTTTGTGGTATCAAAAAGTCATGTGCAGTTCATAACTTTTACTATAACTTGGGCACTTCATATATTCAGTTTTTGTAGTTTTTACAATTTTTTTAAATTGTATTATAATTTTGGGTAGTTTTATCTTGTGTACAGCCCCTCCTTATTAGTGCTCTGCCTTGGAATCGCCTTCAGTTCTCACTGTAAACAGTTTGTGAGAAGTATTTAGCTTCGCTGGACCATGAATATTCATTGATGGTTCACTTTTCTCATAACGCCGCAGTCATAAAGGAGGAGCGGGCTCTAATACACCCACCATTCCAGGGAGAGAGTATTAAGGAGAGATTTAATAGAGGCGTGAGTATGGATGGACTCATTATCTTTCTATTAGCCCTGTGGCTGCATGGTCTCTGCCAGCAGGGTTATACTGACTTCTATTAGGTTAGTGGTCAGATACACACACTCAAACACACACATTTACGCAGAAAAAAAAAAGTTAATATAGGCTAATTTAGTAGCCAGTGATGTAATGGTTCAAGCAAATGAGTGTCCTCCTTGGGTCTTGATTTACAAGGCTAGTAAACCTGTTAGTGTGTGTGTGTGTGTGTGTTGTCAACTACAACTGGAAAAATGATATCTCAGATATGAGAACACATGCACATAATACTGTGTTTTAGCATTTACCTGCTCCCTGACTGACAATCATATATTATTTTTCTCAGAAAAATATAAGAGGCCTTCTGTTCTTCCTGGTGTTATGTGTCTACAGCACCGCCCTGTACTGTTTCTAGGATGAAAAATGAAATGAAGCCTAAAATTAAACCCAAAATCTAAAGTTGCTTTGACCCTCAGAATTATTCTCCACAGCATTTATATGAACACAGAACAATTAACCCAAATATTCTGATATGTACAAAAATCTCAAAAATAATTTTCTATATTTAGATTAATTGAGCACAAAACATTGCAGTCCTGTATTTGCTTTGGGTACAGTCCAACAGATGTCTTTATCAGGGCATAGGCTATTAGTCTCACAGACTAACCTAAAAACACTAGTAAACCCGGCTATAACAAACAATTAGCATAGTTTTTCCTGGTAGCTTACTGGCTAGCAAACATGCATTCAGTTACTCACAGCCCAGTTGAAATAACCAGATTTAAGTTGTAAGAAATGAATAGTAGTAGTCACTTATGGGATGTCAGTCATGTGACACACATTGGCCCAAACCTGTGTTCCTCATTTTGTGATATACAGTATTTTGTTAGGTGATTTTGTCCAAAGTAACTTACAAGTGAGGGAAAATACAAGAACTTCAGTGCAGGAGGAGACATGCAAACTGCTTGAAGATTGTTATAGATATGACCAACATCTTTCCACCAGCCAGGTTATTGGCCATTATAAAATCAATGAAATGTCTGTTTATGATTGCTTGATTAGTTATGTTGGATCTTTACCTTTGGGTTGTAACAAAAATGACAAAGAAGGTATTCAGTACAGACTAAGCACTTAGGAATGTTTAGTATAAGAGGAAGATGTTCTTGTAAGAGATTCTTTAAGACAGAGATGGACCTTCCTGCTCTTTTAGTATTTGGGTACTTGATTTACCACCACAGAGCTGCAAATGAGAACAGTCTGGACTGAGATTTCCCACTGTGCAGAGTCAGATGAGTAGGCAGCACAAGTGACGTGATTTCTAGTCGGGCAGCCATGAGTAGCCAATGGAAGTCAATGAGCAGTAGGGTGACATGAGCCCTTCAGAGAGCTACTGCAGCTACTGCATTCTGGACCATTTTTGGGGTTTTCACTATGCGTGAAAGGAGGCCCAAGGGTGTTGTTGTAGTGAAAGCAGGAGATTTCCATGGTCTGTACCAAGAGTTGGGTGGTGTACTGGGTGTCGTCAGGTAAGGTCTGATTTTTCTTATGAAGAACACAAAGCAGCATGACCGTGAGACAGATGCAGCAGGAAGGTGAATTCATTTTTCTGAGCACCACAACCAACCTCAAAACGACTCTTTGTATAATCAGTGCCATGAACACTTGTTTGCCATATGCTTCTAGTAATCAACCCCTCATACAAATGACTGGAATGGCATTTTGAACAGAGTAACAGTTTTTTTGGTCGCTGTTCTCTCATGCTGTGCATGTCACCCTCTGCCTCACCCCAAAAGAGCCAAAAATAAAGATATGACTTCCATTTTTACTTTAATTACCATTTTCTTCTATCATTAATTACTATATTTTTCGGGCGCATCAATAAGGCGCATGTAAAATCACTTAATTTTCTCAAAAATCAACAGTGCGCCTTATGTATGACCTTTGGTTGTGTTTACTAACCTCAAACCAATTTTATGTTGTACACATTACAGCTACCGTAGTCAGGAGCCTCGTGGAGTAATACATTGGCCTACAGATAGGCCTACTGTAATTCAACATACTGGTCATAAGACTGACTCGGATAGTGATGAGAGGGATCCGGGCATGTTTGATGCTGAAATCGCCAAACTGCTAAACTCAGACACTGAAGCTGAAGGATTTGTAGACGAGGAATGACCTGAAAATAAAAGTAAGTGTATGTTGTATTTTTGTATTAGCCTACAACTGAACAACATTGAGAGTTATTGTAAATTAGTTGAATAAAGTTCAACTTATCTGACATGTTTTATTTCGCTTATTACGCCTTATAATCAGATGCGCCTTATAATTCGATGGGCCTTATGTGTGGACAACAACAGCAACTGACATGTTAATTGATACTGCGCCTTATAATCCAGTACGCCTTATAACCTGAAAAATATGGTAGAGCAAAGTGACCATATATGCATTTAAGATTAGTTATTTAATTGCTGTATTTGCGTATTATATTATTTAAGAATGTTATCCTTATTTTTAATCCAACATTTTTGTCTATCTTTATTTAGACATGAATAGCTTCTAGATTTATTTTCACAGTTCTCCTTTCATGTAAAACATCTATACCTTTAGTAATGCACTTCTCATCATACAGTATAATAAAGCCTTCCATAGCAAGTGGAGCAATATCCCAACACAGATACATTACCAAGCACTTAGATCTTCAAGCTCACACAGTAAATTCCCTCTTATAGGTTCCGACTGCAGTTCTATCGCTGTCCTAATTGAATCATAAATACATGTATATGTATATTACCCATTAATAAATAAAGACACAATTTTTTATTAATGAAGTGGAAAATGTGGTATGGTGAGACATCAATCATTTAGCATAAAAACCGTGTGTATTAGTGGGGTGGGTGATATGGTGCAGGGGGATAAAATTAGACCTGTTAAATAGGGAGTGCTGTGTGCATTAGTGTGAGTTTTTACATAAGCAATTATGGAAGCCTTCAGTGTTAATTTATGTGTGATCAGTGAACAAGAAGAGGGAGGGGGTGAGTGTAAGTGGGTAAAATAAATAGATGGAAATGGGGAAAAGCAGGGACAAGGGACAGTGGACTGAACAAGAAGAAGAGATGGAGAGAAGGGTGATGCAGAATGGAAGAAATACATTAGTTAGGGGAGAGACATGTGGCAAGATTGTATGAACAACAGATATTAATGAGGCAATATGAATCACAGCGATTACAGCAACAATTAATGATCGGTTGTCTTGCAGCGTGTGGCAGAAGAAATGATGGAGGAAGAAGGCAGAGGCAGGAAGTATCAGAGAGAAGATTGTGTTCAACTGGAATGGAAACCTGTCCAGAACATCCTGCTGATGTTTATCTACTGTTGTTTCCTGGGCGTACAGTCCTTACAAGTCCAGGTGAAGTTGTAATTAAAGTAGTTATAAATACAAACAGTTATACACAAACAAAGATACATCAGAGAACTAATCACCCACGTCATTTTTGTCTGTGGTTTGATATGTATATACCCAAAAACAAACCTTTGCACAAAATCTCTCAGGACACACTGAAACAACAAATGAGCTAACTATTAAAGGTAATTTAATTAAACAACAAAGTATGCAGACAATATGTAAAGGGCATGAAACATATTGTGTTTACATTTATGTTTAAATGTCTTTTGTAACTTGTATTTTAGGAAATGCTGGGCAACCCAGGCCTAAATCTGCAGCTAGGGGGCAAACAGACTGGTAAGTCCATGTAGCTTATGTAGCAACCGGGAAAGCAAAAATGGATCTCAAATGGTGTCAAAACTACAGAGATAAGGTCCAAGTTTGTAAAATCTCCCTGTAACTGTTAAGTATCCTCTCTGTGTCTCCTCTCAGTCATTTCAGCCCTCCCAGATGGCGTCCATGTGAAAAAGCAACATTGGTTGCCACTATGTTCTTGAGCAGGTGTCTCTCCCTCATGTTATTTTTTATTTTAATTCGATAAAGATAATGTCCAAAAACTATGACACACAACACATTAAGGCACACAAATTGTTGACAATATCATATTTATCTATTATTTAGTTTAATATTAAATTCTCTTTCGCTGTATTTTACTGAGTGGTGATAGAAGAAATTAAAAATTATTACAGATGAATTCACTGCTCAGGGTGGAGAACCAAGAAAACAAGGATAACAAGGATAAATGAACGCTCATTTATTTCCAGTGTTCTTTGTGCCATAGACAGGAAATGTCATTCTGATGTGTATATATGTGTGTGTGTGTGTGTGTGTGTGTGTGTGTGTGCCCTGCAGATGTTCCTGAGCGCTGCACCGGTCAAGACCTTTAAAGGGTCAGCAGCAGTCTGGGCCTCTCTCTTCCTGTCTGTCCACGCACATACAGGAATAGATAAAGGAAACTGTGTGTGTGTGTGTGTGTGTGGTCATGAGTGTATCTTGTCTTTTCCTGCATGTTATTATCACTGACTGTGTGAATACTCCTGCTTGTGTGTGTGTGTGTGTTTGTGTAGCCTCTAAGCAGGATGTGTGCAGTAATCTAATTAGGCAATAACTTGGCTTGCCATGACCTTGCTAACCACAGCGAGACCCTGCCTGGCCCCAAATCACACAGAGAGTCCCCTGTCTGGACGAAACACACACACACTAAAACAGGCAGACAAAAAGAAAAAAGATGCCGAAATAAGATTTATAAACATACATATACGATGTGTATGGCGGTAGACAAGACAACATTATTTCCACTGTATATACAGTACATACCACTATAACCTCCCAGATAAGTTATGATAGATGTAATCAAGATCAAGAGGTTGACAAAACAACTGGAACAGCTATCTGCAAGGTGAGGTTCAAAGCGGTCCCAGGTACAACATCGGAAGTTTTTTATCCAGAAGAGCAGAGTCCTAGTTATAGCTAAGATACTATGCTAGGACCCTGACTTTGAGGATGACTGTCCTCCACACCTCTATTCTATACAAAACAAGAAAATGCTGAGTCCTTTCAAAAGGTCTTTGCTCCTGCCTTCCCTCTCTTTTGCGAGTGACATCTTTCCCATCTCTCTAAATGTGTAAGCCTGCCATATAGGTTCACCTTGCAGTCTGATTATGTAACTGGCTGTTTTTAGACTGTTAGCTGCAAATTTCACCAGGATCACGCTGTAGTCGCTATGTGACTTGGCAAACTTCCACTAATTTCTCTGATGTATAATTTAACTTTTCAGTCAATCACAATTTGCACATCATAAAATAAATTCCTAGGCATAGGCTGGACTAATGAAATGACCATATGTTATGATGACTTCTATAAGAGCTCATCCCCAAAGACCTAATGTTATTAGCCTCTGAGCTATTGGAAAGACAGCCAGTCATGGTGTCCAACATCTTCACAGTGCATCAGAACAGACTTGGTGCCTGGTAACTAACAGAATTTACCAAAGGTGTACATAGTATACTTCTGGGAATTACAGGGACAGGTCTACAGACTGGGAGAACAAGGAGGAACTGGCCAGCTGTGTAAGTAGCCTGTCATATTTCTCTCAGGGTTGACTTGAGGAAGGTAAGAGGCTAAAGGCCAGAGTAGGGACATAGATGATAGCAGGCAATGAAGTCAAGAGACTGTCACAGATCAGAGGAAAAAGAGTCAGCACACAACAGATCAGCAGATAGTGGACCTGGCTCTATCACATCAAAGAAAACTACAGAATAGTTCTGGACCTTTGGAGAATGAAATGCTAAGATAAATAACAGGAAGTGAATGGGCAACTTTGAGGGACAATGGGTGTGGTTTAAATCAGCAGAAAGTTTATAAACTTTGTATGAGATGTACTTAGTGTATGCATGATTCACCATAGTTAGTGGCCAAATGAAGCACTGGAGCTTCTCACTGATGCCTAAGCAACTGTCTAATAGGGTCTGAAACCCCAAAATCACAATCCAAATTGGAACGAAGGATACTCAGGCTACCTTGCTTGACCTACTGCCACCACAACTTTGAGCATGTATATGTCTGAAAATGAATGAATGATTTAACAAAGGAGAAAACAATAGCTATGTGCTCTCTGTTCATGCTAATGGCATGAAATCTTGAACTCAAGACTGAAAAGGTTAGTAGCAGTAGCAGTAGTAACAGATTTAAGAAGAACATGGACAGAGAGATCATTAGTCAGATATGATGATGTCAGGTTTGGGAATGGGGGGATTTCACATGTGGGAAAAGCAGAGGTGTTGGAGGAAAATATATCAGGAGTACATGTCCAACTATGTACTCATGTATGAGCAAGACAGAGCATCAGGGCAGATATATTCATTATTAAACTTTCACGAAAGCTTCATTAGTATGGGGTTAATCTTTTCTCTTTAATTAGAGGGTGTTTATATCCACGGATGACCAGCACAGTTCTTGTATCTTTAGATTGCAATTGTAGCTGTTGTCTTACAACATTTATTACATTAATTAAAACATTTCCTCAGACTGCATAGTCCATATCCACACACACACAATGCTGGTAGTGTATGCAAAGACCACACTGGAACTTAACAATATGAAAATACAGGTCACAGTAAGTCCTGCCAGTACAGCTGTGACTTTAATGACTAGGTTAACTAACTTCTAAATTAAATGTATCCATGACACACAGTCTCATATATTGAAAATTTCCTGAGATGCAGAACAGCTGCCAATAATACCACTACACAAGTAATGTCCTCATGCAGCTGTTTGTTAGCTACTGCAACTACAACAGTTGGTTCCCAGTGACCTGTTCCAGAGAGCAGGTTTAATAAACTGTGACTGAACTTTAAGTCAACTAAGCAAGAAATGCTTCTTGGTTCAAGAACAGTTGATAGATAGAGTACATTGTATAGATTTTATTAACATCCACATCCATGTGTATTACATATGTGAATGTGCACTGATGACTGATCGCAAAGCAGTGTAACTAAAGATAGCCCTGAGATTTATAACAATGTCCAGCTGGGATTTTGATCTTCTTCTCTCAGTGTAAATTGCAAATTAACATGCTTCTTCATGCATTTCATTTTGATATTGACTATTTGAATGAGGAAGTGTCACAGAATGTTTGGTAGGAAGGGAGGCAATGGAGAGAATTCTCGGTTTTCTTGATGAAAACCTGTCAGCAAACTGGTTTGATTCACAGATAAAAAAAAAAAAACACAGTGTGCAATGTGCAGGTCCATAAAATAGAGCATTAACTTATTGAAAATATCAAGAGCTGTGGCAAAACAGTTTCTGTTCAACCAACCACTGTGCTATGAACTCATTTACACTAGCCTAGCACTACTAGTTTTTCCAAAATTTATATTTTTTCCATTGACTAGAGTCACGTCACGCAAAAGCCAATAAAAACTTCTACAAAAAATTGTTAATTTGACATTTTGTGATTTCATTGATTCAGTGTCATCTCATGTACTGAGTAAGTGTCAGTGCCAGAAGACAGCTCACCTTCAAAGTTGCTGGTAGCCCCTTACGATTTTCTTTACCTAATTAACATCATCTAGTAAAGATGATAAAGCATCAAAACATCTTTTGCACACTCTCATTCTCGATGAGGTGGTGGAAAAAGGAGAAAGGCTACAAAAGCCAGATACAAGCATTTTTGACATTCACAATGAAAAATCTCAAAGTGTATGGTAGGAAGCCAAACATGAGCCCTGCTCTTTCAAGAATGATAGTGTGAGAGACCTAGGACTCAAGAACCACCACCAAGGTGATGCAGAATAATTTGAGCGAATCTGGTACAAACATTTCCAGGCAGGCACTGCACAAGGAACAGTGAAGCTAAGCTAGCTTTTGCAAAAGCTCATCTGGACAACAAAGAATTAATTTGGTCATCAGTTCGTTGGTCAGATGGTGGAGTCCAGTAAAGTTGTTTGGACACAGGGATATGGCTTTTGTTTGGCAAAAGGATGGAGAAGCATTCACCAAGAACATGTTCCCAGTGGTCAAACATGATGGTCAGAATGTAATGTTTTGGATGCATTTCACCAAAGTAATCTGTGCTGAATACTGTATAACATGCTAATTACCTCATTGAGACAAAGTCACCATTATTTATGTGCTGTCTATGAACATCACTATATAAGTCTATGTACTTAGTCGTATCCCCTCTCTCTTATTCAGTGCTGTAAGCACCATCTTGAGAATTACAGTTGATTGGAATGCAAAAATTTGTTTGACGTCAAAATATCTGCAAATTTTCTTTTCTGCATTGGCAGAGGGGTGAGGAGAGGTTCCAGATGCTTCCTACTGGAAAGCCAAGGAAGTAGCTGTGTGCTACACTTATCTGACCAACATTTGACAAAGCAAAACAGGAGTCCTCATTCTTGAAGTCCATTCTCTCATAAAACCAAACTGAAAATCTGTTTCCATTTGTGCTCTTGGGTAAATGTAAGCAGCACAGCCTAATGGAAAATTAGCTTTTCCCTGTTAATTTCATTTTGACAAAAATTCAATGAAGAAATCCTCCAAGTTTATTTAACCATGTCACTGGTGATAATTATCCGCCTCAAATTCACTTTTTATCACTTTTTAGGCTGTGCATGTTTACATGTGTGTGTTCTGTGTGTCTCCAGGGCAGAGGAAGTGAGGGACACAGCTGTCTAAGATCACCAGTGGGACAGAGAATAACCTGGAGTCTGCCTGCCCCTCTCACACACACACACACACACACACACACACTGAGCTCATGGAGTAAGCATGGTATACAGTAGAGCCTTGGGGTCAGAACTCACTGGCCTTAAATTACATTTCTCAACATGACAGAAACAGAAGTAGAGTGGAATTATTGTTTCAGTTTGAATCTGGCCTGGGTGTTAAAGTGCCCTGTGGCACTGCACTGCACTACACTAGTTTGCTATATTCACTTCCCATCACACACACACACACACACACATGTGTATGTATAAACACACATATATACACATATAGACAAACACAGACACAGAGACACATACGCATATGCATAAATCACAAATCAAATCATAATTACAGCTGTGAAAAAAGTGTCATTGTTATACTTTCTTCACTTGTGTTGATAATAGGCACCACCAGGCCTACTGGTAGGTGTAGATGTAGATGGGTCTGCTTAAGTATAATTGTGGGTGTTGTGTAGTGTAGGTGCCATATTTATTCACATAGTATATGTAACATATACAAATGCAGTAGTTTAACCATTTATATAATGTTTTTCTTGTCCTAGTGACCACTCAGAGCACTTTACACTACAAGGCACATTCACCTGTTCAAACACACACATTCATATAGTACTTTGAAGCATCATATATCTTCCAACACAGCCATTAAGAGAGTCAGGGAACTGGGAATGTATGGAATACCATGATGCTGACTTTGAAATTAACTGTTTACATTTTGAATAGTTCCATATGCCTGCTCTTGGCTTTAGTCTTTGGTTTCACCTGTGAAAACTGCATTTAAAGATGGACCAGACAACTGTCTACGGGCCATTTTGAAGCCATTTGAAGAGACAAGACAAAAAATTGATCAGCAATAGGCACAACTAACACAACTCCATAGAATTTCCTGAAAAGGACAGAAATGACTGGTATACTGAGAAATATGTTGGCCAGTGACAAAAAACAGCAGTCAGTGACAGAAAGAAGAAAACCCGTAAAGCAACAGTCAGTGACATCACCACCACTCTCCATACGGCAGTGGTGAAGCTATCGTGATCCACTGTTCGAAGAAGACTTCTAGAGCAGAGGCCATACCACAAGATGCAAACCACTCATCAACAGTAAGAATCGGAAGGCCAGATTGGAATTTGCAAAGTAGCATAGAGACAAGCCGCAAAATTTATGGAACAAAGTTTTATGGACTGATGAGACCAAGATGAACTTCTACCAAAACGATGGAAAAGCCAAAGCGTGGAGAAAGAAAGGATCTGCATATGATCCAAAACATACAAGCTCATCTGTGAAGCATGGTGGAGGTGGTGGTGTCATGGCTCGAGTTTGCATAGCTGCTTCTGGAACAGTCTCATTAATCTTTACTGAAGATGTAACTCTCAACAGTAGCAGCAAAATAAATTCAGAAGTCTTCAGAAACACTTTGTCTGCCAGATTACAGAGAACGGCATCCAAACTAATGGGGAGGAACTTTATCATGCAGCAAGATAATGATTCAAAACACACAAGACTTCAGTCAGGGGAAAAAGTGAAGGGTTTTGATGGAGGCCAAGTCAAACACCAGATTTAAATACAATAGCACTTTCCCTCCTGAAAAGGAGAATGAAAGGGAAGGAAGAAATTTAAAAAATACTGATGGAGGCTGCAGTGAAAAGCTGTAAAAGCATCAAAGAAATGATATATGTACTAATTTGATATGAGAGATGTCAGTGGGTTGCAGGGTTGATGTAGGAATAACAAGGGATATGCAACCAAATGTTAACTTATGTATATGTTGATTTACGATAAAACAATAGATCCCTTTATTTTTGTTACTTCTATATTGGAATGTAGATCTACATTAAGCAATAAAAGATGATGGCTGAATGAACAATGAAAGAATAAATGAAGGTCTAATAAATGAACAACATTCTCAAATTCCCAATGCTCTGTAGTGGACTCTGGAAGTGTCTTTTTAATGGAGAACTCACAAAGTGAGGAAATCTAACTCTTATAATAATATACTGGTTATTAATTGCAATGTTATGGCACCATTTTTTCTACTATTCTGAGTTTCTTACTTGGGTAGTTTTCATTACAGTGTCCTCAAGGCTTATGGCTCCAAATATATTTTTACAGCCATCTGCGCCAGTTGGCTATTCTTAATCGCCGTGCTGTGTGTGCGTGTTTGTGTCTGTGTGTGTATGTGTGATTTTACCAACCCTACATACTGCAATGGATAAAGAGAGTCATCAGCAACACTTGGCTCAGGCTCTGTGCCTCTGTGGTATACACTGTGATGCCAACATAAATGGCAATGGAGTAGTCTAAATGTCACTCATGCACACACAGACACACATGCAGAGTTTTGAGGGATAAGTCTTAATGCAGTAGCATGGGCTCCCTGGCACAGACTGCTTGCCAGACTGGTATGTGGTCTGGGGTAAGTGGGGAGGCGTTGGCTGTGCTGACACACTACCAGACGTGACATACTGCACTCTATTCTCTCCTTTTATGACTGTTGTTCTGTCTCTGAGCTGTGTAATCATCTTTGGCCACAGACTGTTTTATAATAATCATAATTAGTGCTTTACATGATAAGTAAAAATCAGAAATAATAGAATCTTAAATGAATGTGATCAAACATGGTGTCTTTCCTGATACTGCACCTTAGCTGCAATGCCAGTAACGTTGAGGTATGATACCCATCTATTACTACACATTTTCATATTATATATCATACAAAAAAGCAATTCATCTATAGGATATATTAAAAAACATCTGAGATATGAGCTCAAAAAAGTAGTTTTCAACAAATTTCCCTTGACACAAAGTTTATGATTAGGTTAAATTACTTTGAAATAAGATGGGGTAAGAATACAGCCATGATTACTGTTTCTTTTCTGGTTGAATCCACATTTGACTCTGCATGACATATCACGTCTAAACAACAAAATTACTTAAATTAGATGTTCAAGAAAAAAGATTTATGCAAAGGTTTTTCTGGTGTTTTGGTATGGTTGAGGTTTGGTTAATTTGCCATTGATATGGTTGCAAGGTATTCTTCTAACCTATTAAGGAAAATTATTTCATTTGAATTTCAGATCTGAAAAACAGAGTTAGAGGCCAGATTTTGGGTTTTGTGTCCATTTAAGTTTTGGACAAATCTCTACCTTTAGTCACTTTCTCCTTGGGAGGAAAAGTAAAATTGTCCTTGTTGCTTTGATTTTGTCTGTTCTCTTCTTGAGTTGGTCTTGTGTGGCCCCCAACCCTTCAGATTTCATATTAAAGGAGCACCCATAGAGCCAAGTTGTTAGGACACATCACTTTGGCACATAAGCTGTGCAGCAATTGCCAGTTCGAATCCTGGCTGTGGTGACCATTTTTTGCGTGTCATTCCCCCATTCTTCTTGTCACCTTCCTGTCTACCTTCGCTTACCTATCAATCTTTAAAAAATAGTCTTGTTCTTCAGATAAAAAGTTCATTTGTCCTTTGTAGAAATTCTAAGGACCATTTGACTTCAAGACTGATTGGCTCTGTGATCACAGCAGAAAGAACAAACTATTGGTGTTTGAAGTGAAGATACACTTTGCTGGCCTATTTATGGAACATAACAAAGAATAAATATCGAATACTATAAATGATATCCTGACCCAAACAATGCCCCAATACTGAGCTTTGCAATGTGAGAGAACCATTCTAATGTCCAGTGATTGTTGATCTGAGAGCTTGATGTCTCTATGATGTCTCCCTTACAGACCACCCCACTTGTTTCAGATGAATTAACTACATTAGAGGAATTGAGTAATAGGTATAAAGGAGACATTACCCACATCCAGTGATGTATATGCCAGTTTAGCCACTGTCCTATTTGCCTTTCAATTCAAGCAACGCCCAACAGGCCAAGCACAATGCCAGGCTCCACCGAGCTGGCATCACTCCTGGCTTGAACAATAGATGACAGAGGGTAACGAGGGATGACTGGAGACAAGGAGAGAGCAAAGAGTTAAAAATGGGCAGAATGGAAGGGAAAAGGGGGAGAAGGAAACCAGGGATAGAAAGGTGGCGGGACAGAAATGGGTGCTTTGAGTACTGAAGTGGAAGCTGGGGACTGAAAATCCAATGAAATCGGTAATGTCTGTCTTGAGCATCAGTCTTCTGACAATGGTTGAAACAGTCCTGGTGTGGGAATATTCTTTTCTAATGTTGTAAAGTGATCATAATCCTTTTGCTTCACAGAGAGCCAAAGTCAGGGGTGAGGTCTCACTTTTGGCAATCAAAACAAGAACCCACATCTGGTCTATCTCTCGTCTTTTGTTGAGGCCTCAAGTTAGCATTAGCAGTTGGAAAATGTTTGTATTGCTGACTCACACAGCAGTAAGTGCCTGATCCCTGCGTCAGCTGAGACAGCATACACAATAAAAATGTAGGCAAATAGTTAGTTGGAAGTTGTAGAAATCACATATTGTAGCTTTAAAATGTTTGAGCAGTGTGGGTAGCTGTGTGGGTACCATCTTAATAAAAGGTTTTTATTGACCCTGTTTTATTGACCGCAAACTGCTGTCTAATTACATTATGAGTTGATGAGAATACAACTGATATTGGGTGAGATGAGGGTCAACAGTCTGTTAGAGGGCTGACACATGGAGAAAAATACACATTAATATCAGTGGGCAATTTAGAGTTACAGGTGAGGTTGGTACAATTAACCTCAACTGCAAATCTGTGGACTGTTGGAGGAACCTGGAGAACTAAATGGCACTAATGGAACTAAATGGAACTAAAAAGGCACTGGGCTGACTGTCTGGTTCCGACCAAGAACTTTCTTGCTGTGAGATGACAGTGAACATCTAATATCTACCACTTCTGTCCCAATATATATATATATATATATATATATATATATATATATATATATATATATATATATATACACAGTGTATATTATAATATATTATGGACACCTGATTTCAGAACAGTTTTAAAACACACTCATCAAACAGCCATTTGCACGATCTTTAACATAAACACAGTCTTAGTTAAAGTGAAACACAAAGCGTAATTTTAATTAAATTCTTCAAGTCATACAATATTTGTTTTGTTTAAAAATGGGGGATAAAATGTGTAATTTACCCTATAATTTTGGCTTACAATTCACACCAATGATGTGTTAACAGTCCAGTTTGTCCAGAACTGTGAGAGTTTTTATCTTAGACACAGTTTTTGAGCCTTGGGCTGTTTCTGACAAATGTTCAAACCTCTTAAAGTGCAGCTACATGCACTCTGCCATTGTTGTGAAATCAAAGTTATTATTTGGTCATCTGAGTTGGAGGGCATAATACTTCAGCATACGGGAGCATAAAAAAAGGGGCTAACATGTTCTGACATCAAGGAAGCCATCAGTGAGAAGCTGCCCTTATGACATGGACGGCTGTGGACCCCATGGCACAGGAAGGCATTAACGCCATCGCTTTCAACTTTCGCCTCTCGCCTGACTGGCCATGAGGATCACTGCCACAAGACAGCTGGCTTGAACAGCAATCATAAATATAAATGTATTTTTATACAAAAAGAAAAGAATAGGCACTCCTTATATTGCTTTTTTTTTTTTTTTTTTACAACAAAGTTCAGGAGCATTCTGGTTTAAAGCAGGAGCAGTAATGAAGGGATTACAGGAGGGATTTCATGTTTGTTTTTCTGTTTTTGTTGCTCCAAATGGTCAGCATCTGCCAGTCTGGGAAAGCAAAAAAGTTGTTGGAGACTTCTGACCATATTTTCAGAGAGTGGTTCATCCAAGAGTTAGAAAGACAAACAGTGTTAGTGATTAATAGGAGGCGGGAAGGGGGCACTGTGACAGAGAAAGAGTCCAAGTTAATTATCGTGCCATAAGTGCTGCTTTCAACTTTACACACAAGTGTACAAATACTGTATGTGTGCTTGCACTGCAATTTTATGCAAATGTGTGTGTGCGTGTGTGTGTATGTGTTCCTCGCCTGGCAATGGGTAGCACCAAGCTTGAGCCTGAAAAATATGTTGTGAAAAATGTAATTTTGAGTGATATCAGTGGTAAAATTATATTTGCTGATTATCAAAATTACACATTTCTACCTATTGCTATTTCGTTTTTTGTTAATGTTATGTTTTGGTATATGAAAACAATATTCTGGGACAGGAAGGAAATTACACTTGACTGAAAAAGACGTACATGTTGATAATATTAGACTTGTCACACAACAAATTTGCTAATTTAGTTTAATGACTCAGTACTAGACTCACATGTTAACATGACTATTTTTGTGGTGAAGCGGAGAATATATGTGTAGCTTTGTAGTTGGTAGGTGGTGTTTGAGAGGAGGAAGCCATGGTTTTGGAAAAACTGTTACCATAAGGAGGTGTGAACACAGCATAAAGCCAAACTGGGAATCAATCCAGCTGCTCTTGAGAAATGGAAACTGTATTTTAGACAAGGTTGGAACTTGAGGGCTACATGGTATTTTTACTGTTAGTCTACCTGTGGGACACCATGGTCATCAAAAGCATATCAATATGTTGTAGTGCACTTGATGTAAAGATGGTGAGTGGACCATGAATCTATTATTGATAACTTGCCAAATGCAGATAATATTATGTTCATATTTCCAGTTAAGGTTGAGCAAATGTATATGACCACCTAGAGACTGCACCAAAACGGGAAATGCACATGCACGTTTACAGGAATTCACTGCACTTGTGCCAGGTAAACCTGAACCACTGACCAGTCACGCAGCCTCAGGTGGCTACTCCTTTTCCATTTCCTTGTCTTCCTGTCATTTATCATCATGTCTTCATATATCCTCTGCTATCCACCCATTTCTTTCCCTCCTCTGTTTGGCTCCGTACAGTCCTAATTCCACAATCCTCTCATATTAATGCTTAAATTTTACAGACATACACATGACCTGTGTAAAATTGTGTGCAAAAAGAAAGGCCGTGCATTATTTAATGTGATAACAGCTTAAGAAGGTCTTGTGTTATCATATGTGTGCATGCATCCTTACTTTTTTTTTAAAGTCTTCCCTCTTTTCATTGAAGATAAATGTCTTGATTGGAATGTGTGTGTGCGTGCATGTATGTGTGTGCAAAAGATGTCCTCAGTACTCAGCAGGGAACCGTTCCATTAAAGTTGGCAAGAGGTTTTCATGGGGCTCTTATTCACCCTGCGCTCGTTTGGCTCTTGATCTCACCGTGCGACGAGCTCTCGCGCCACATTAAATGAATGACCTGGGTCCCCACTGCCTACAGAGCATACTGAAATGACTAGGTGAAAAAAATTAAAAACACAGTCTCCCCAGGCTTCCACATAAAGCAGACTTCAGAGGGGAAAGTTTTTTAACTGTGTGGTGTAAAATTAGAGCAGTGATAAAAGGAAAATGTTAAGTTTTGTTTAAAGCAGTAGTGTGTGAGGTATATAGAGAAAAAAGTTAGGTGATGTATGATTTATGATTTTATTAGATAATGTGGGACATCAACTACTCTTCCTGGAGTTCACACAACACATAAAAGCCATCCATCCATCCATTTTTACCCACTTATCAGTTCAGTTCAGTTTGCAGTGGCAGCAGGTCAGTCCATGTGTCCGTTTTCCCAGCATTACTCTCAGCTCCTTCTGGTAGATCCTGAGGCAATTCCAAGATAGATGAGATATATAGTCGCTCAAGCATGCTCTGGGTCTACCCTCAGGTTTCTTACCAGTTGGACATACCTGGAAAACCTCCAGTGGAAGGAGCCCAGTAGGCATTCTGATCAGATGCCCAAACCACCTCCACTGATTCCTTTCAACACAAAGGAGCAGTGGCTCTATTCTTCCCATACACTATTTCTAAGGCTGGGCCCAGCCAACCTCTGGGGGAAACTCATTTCAGTCACTTGAATTCACAATCTCATTCTTTTGGTCACCAAAAACTCATGAACATAATTTAGAGTAGTGCCTGCCTTACTATTGATGCCACACTGATCGGTCTGTCAGCTGCTTCACACAACAGAACCACATCATCTGCAAACAACACACAAGCAGTTCTGAGACCCCCAAATCCAAGGCACTCCTTCCCCCAGCTGTGCCTTGGAACCCTGTCTAAGTCACAAACAGTCATAAAAGTGACAGAGTCAACTCTGCTGGAATCCAACACCCACCCGAAACATACTTGACTTTATGCCGAGTATACAGACTGGAAGGCTCATACCACTGCTCCATATTCCTGCAGTATCTCTCACAAGTCTCTCATGACAGTCAAGTCAAGCCAAAACATATGTAGACTGGATGTGCAAACTTCCATGATCCCTCAAGAAGCCCTGCAGGAACAAAGAATAGGGCACAACAGATAAAACACTAACAGACAAAACAACCACACGGGATAAAAAGTATACAAGGATAAGTAACCATGATGATTCTTGCAAAAATATTACAACTCATATTCCTATATACTTGACTTGTTAAAGCTAAAACAACAACAAAGCGGAGCTGATATTTCCCCTTGCCCCCCATGTGAAATAGCATTCTGTCCCAAACGTGATCTGATATTGTTCATTTGCATCTATCTGGCAACTTGGTGCCATACTTGTGGTCATACCAGGCTTTTGAAGCTAGCATGACTGCCGACCAATGCATCTATTGTTTTGTCATTTCACATGTGAAATGACACAATGTGACATTCTGAGCTCAGTCACAGTATCTCATACATTATACATGTGTGCAGATGGGAAAATACACTTTCCATACACTGTGCATATGGAAAGTACACTTGCTCATAAGAAATTTCTTAAAGTAAATGGAATAGTCTTCCTTTACTTGAGTTGATAGTTGCAAGTCTTTGAGAAGATCCCTCTGTGATTTATCATTGGAAAAAAGTTTGAGTTCTCCCTTAGAGGAGTTGTGCGACTATGCATGCTGTCTCTAACTTGATGTGTAGGTTGCTTGCATAGTGTATAGTGGGAAAGAAAGAGCTGTTAAAACTTAGCAGTGAAGCAAAGTTCCCAGCATATTGACACTGGCCCTGGAATGGTTAGAAATAGGTCCTATTCTATGTTTCTGTCTCTTCTGGCTGCTTCCCTGTTTTGAATTCAGTTTCTGTGTGTGTTCTTCTTATTCACTTTATCACCTGCACTAAATCAACCAATCCAGTCAACACTCCACTGGGTTCGTTCAGTCACCGAGTGTGGTCCATTCCCAAGTGTACAGTACATGTACGACAGTATCTTGCTTTAAGCCCAATAATATCGTATGTATTTTTAAAAATTATTTTCTGCTGTCATCTGCATTCAAGTAGGTCCCCACTTTTCACAGCGTCAGTGTTTTGTGATATTTCTTCGTGTTGAGATTCGCTGAGGACATGGATGTGGTCAGTATCCAACACAACACCATGAGCATCTTGCACGTCAGTGTTCACCACAAATCATCCTCGTGCTTTTGCAGGTGAAGTGACATGTCATGTCTTTGAGGTGATGTCAGCTCACCTCAGACAGAATACGTTTGGACATGCTAAGCTTTTGTGTGTCTGAAAAGTGAATGGGGAAAATGGTGTTTGCATGTTTGCAGATGTTTATACTATGTTTATTCATTCATTCATATCACCGTTCTTGTCATTTGTTGTGATGTAGTAGGGACAGCATATGGTTTTGAGTATATATAGTGTTGTCTATGTATGTCTATGCATTTGTATGCTCACTCCAGGGTTGTGTGTGATTGTGATTGTGTGTGTGTTGTAGGTGTGTTGAAACTGCTCCCTGTCAAAGGCGATTTGAGGCCAGTTCAGTCACTGTCAGGGCCGAGGCCAACCGGGTTGTGGGGAGTCTGTGTTTATCAGCTCTGTTAGATCCTGTCATCCACCAGGCTCAGAGCAGAGCACAGGGGACCGATCATCATCTCCTCCAGCAGGTAAAGAACACTGAAGTGACAGGAAAGGACCTCCAACCACATGCACATGTACATGTACGAACGTACACACACCTGAAGAAAAAAACACTGAAACTGTTGGCCACTTTCAGTCTGGCTAAACCTTCAGCTGTAGCAGAAAGGTCTGTGTGTACTTAGGGTATAGTGAGTGTCTCTCTGAAGTCTATTCAGAGAACACAATATGTGCCTTTAAATATGCTCTAGGACACAACACTCACATGCCATTTTAACCAACAAAAAGGATCTTAAAGCATTTTTTTCATTTTGTTCTCATGATGAATACATATGTGTTACTTAAATGTGTTTATTATATGATTTTTTAAAACGGCTTTTTGTAGGTGTTAAGTTATACTACTATATATGTGAATTAAGATGCATCAGTCCTTTGTGATTCCAGCTATGTTAAGTCAGATAAATGTCCTCAAGTGATGTCATTTAAGTGTTGGTTGCTGCTGAAAATTATGCTATTGAAAGGAATAAGAAATTCAGGGGGTGTGGACTTAGAAATGAAGTGAGGTTACCAGACCTCTGTGGCCCACTGGGTAATGTAGGCGCCAGGTTTTGACAAGGAAGAGGAATGAGCGGAATAAAAAAGATGATATCTCTGGTTCTGCTGCATCAATTTTGATTTAGTTTAGTTTTTTTTTTTTTTTTTTTTACTGTATTGTGAGTCTGAGATAGTTATAAGGGCACAACACTAAATTGCTAAAGAACTCTTTTAATGCTAATTGTTCATGACTTACATTTTGGTCCATGGACAGTAGGGTCAGTAAATAAGAACAGCAGCAGCCTCTAAATAATCATTGGCTTGTTCGCTAGATGTGTCGGCAGATTTTTTTCTCCAGCAGAGTCCAAAATGCAGCTTGTTTTTGTTTTTGTTTTTGTTTTGTTTTGTTTTGTTTTGTTTTGTTTTGTTTTGTTTTGTTTGTTTTTTGTGTGTGTGTTTGTTTGTTTGTTTGTTTGTTTACTTTGAGAGCTCCATTGAACATCAGGAACAACAATTCCTTGAAATTTGGAGTCAAATTTATGTTGTGCAATATTGGAATATTTCAGGGAAGATTCTTGCATTAGCCAAGGGCGAGTGCTGATCTTCTTTCCAAATGGATATAAGTTTAACCCTCCAGGTACACAGAAAGTATGCTGGCAGGTATGCAATACATTTATTTATACTTTAACAGCAGCTTTACTCTGAATATGCATCCTTAAAATTGGTACAAATACATATAATATAACCTTGGTGTAAATATTACTATAACAGTACAAATGTGATGTAGTCTTACTGTGTTTGGATGTGCAGCATCAGCTGTTGCTACAGGGGTGGCTGCGGTTGTAATTGCAGGGTTGGGGGTTCACAAGACATTGAACCACAAGTTACAGCACTTTGCATCTGCTATCAACGTGTGTGTGTGTGTGTGTGTGTGTGTGAGAGAGAGAGAGAGAGAAGGAATGGATGAATGAGAGACAAACTGTGAAGTGCTTTGTCCATTGAGGTTGAAAAGTGATGTTTATCATTTACCATCTGTTGGCACTTGCCACTATAGTGATATTTTTACATGAAAGCAAGAATAAACATGTTTTATCAGTCAAGCTCATTAGATGATAGACAACAGAAAAAGAACAATCAAAGCAATTGTGAAATGATTGTTCCCCAAATAATCTTTACTCTGTAGTAGGTATAAGAAACAAGGGTTCAACATTTTAGTGATCTTGGCTACACCACTGGGTGTAACCAAATAAGATTTTCTCATTTCCTTCTCTTTTTCTGTACTTCAGAGTTGGTAAGAGTTTTTTCCCATGTATGTCCTATTGATTTTGTCTACACAAGCAGAAACATGTCTTGTGCATACACAAAGATTATCTAACTTTCTGTGGTGAAAATTTCACCTCATGTCTTGTGTTAAAATAATTACAGGTGGACCAAAATATTCTGCTAGATTTCGCCAGCTGTCAACAATTTACTCCAGTAACATGTGATTTTTTGCTTATACAAAAACTGAAGACACACTAACTATCTAGCATCTATTGTATGTGTCTCCTCTAATAGGCAATTCATTAAAAAGCTTTTACATGTCTCGATTGATTATTTGACACTTAGGATTTCTACATTTTCTGGCAGTAAGACAGACACTACAGACAAGTGGAGCTCTGTGCAGCCTTTTCAAGGCTCATCTATTAGGGAATTATTCAGTAATATACACCATATGTATGGCTACATCACAGAAATCCAGATTGCAAATGAGTGTTTCTAATACCTTCTGGTATATCAAAACGCTTTTGCCTCTGTCGGCAGGAAGCCTTTCCTTTTTCCCTCTTTTTCTTTCTTTGCCAAATGACAAATAATATGAAACAGAGTTAGGTCATGAATAGTTGATGACAGTTTTGTAGGTACAGCCTCAGCGCTCTGGTAATTTTCAGATCAGCTGGACCTCAAACACATAAGACATAGCTTGAATCGACTCTATCAACCTTTTAAAAAATGACTGATCAAACACCTAGTAGATATTTAAAAAAAAGGAAAGGAAAAAAAAACTGAGAAAGGCAAGGATTTCTCTAAAACCCTCAACACAATTTGCCTTCAAACTAATTTACAGGTTCTGCCCAGTTACGTTTGTGGCAGTGGCTGAGGGACCTGGGGATTTAAGCCATTCCACAAGTGAGTGTTTTCTGTTAAAACAAACATCTGTTCAATGTTTTCTCACAGTGAGCTCACCCACCGGACAAAATTACCCAGGAAAAAAATGCCCATCAAATTTCTTTTTTTTTTTTTTTCTTTTTTGCCCTGCTTTCAAACCTTCACTCAAGAAAACGATTCAAACTTTACTTTTAATGTTGCTATTATTAGATCACGGTAAATAAATTGACTGAGATGGCAACCAAAGGAAATAAGAAGAGACATGGAGTAGGAGGACATGAAATCAGAAATGCAGAAGGATGGAGATGCAGATGTGGAGTAGAGGTCAGGATAATTACTGTGGACAAGTCCAGAGGAGTTAGACCGCCAAGCTGTGAGTTCCAAGACTAATAGGATTAAGAAAGATGGGATTTCCCCCCTGGAGGACTGGACACACTCGCACTAGAGAGCGACGGAAGGAGAGACATCGCTGCCTCGCCTGGCAGTTCAGTTGCTGGAAGGGGTTTAAGTGTGTCTTCATGTGTGTTGCGCTCCTTTGAGGGTGGGGGTATAAGGACCAAACAGTCCTCACAAAGATAGAAATGTGAAAGAAATCCTGTAAAGTGAGAACATTTGGCTGCCCATATGAGATTATTTACATTGTGGACTTGGATTTTTGATAAATGCAAGCTGAGTTTAGCTTAGTTCATTGGTTCATTTTTCATGGTTAGCACTTATTAAAAACTGTTTTTTATACTTTGTGTTTTTCAAAGATATCTCTGGACAAGTTATCTTTGAAAAATATGAAAATGAAAATAAGAAAGTATGATGCCTGAATATTTCATTTGGAATGAGTACTGTGGGTGTTTTAGCCTCACTAGCAACATGGCTCAAAGTCAGTAAAATGAAAGAGCTTGGCATCAGTTGTACAGAGTTATTTCATTTATGTATAACAACCGCTACAAAACAACACTACACTGCTAAATTCTAATGCACAAGTACTGTTTCCACACACAAAACCATGCATGTATATAATGTGTGCAATATCATAACAGATCTAGAATAATGGAGGCTGAAGCAAAAGTAGCTTGACAAGAACACTATGGCTATAGGTGGTCACTCATCAAGGATCACAGCATTATCCTCAGTGTGCATGTTTAAATGTAAGAAGTGTTTGTAAGTTTGACACAATCACACCCACAAAAATAACACATACATGATACAATGGCTCATAGTTGACCTCACCAACTGCCACAAATGGCCAGTAATTTACATTATGCAACAGGCAAAATCTGACTGTTTCTTTGACAGAAAACTTCCACATTGCTCTCACTCTACTTCATAACTACTTTTAGATCTTAATTTTTATTAGCTTTTTTTCAGTTAAGTGCCACACTTACGTTTACTTTAAATAGTACACTGTTAAGGACAAATTTTCATATTCCATTGTTGCCTTTTTTCAATTTCAGCTTGTTTCTGTTGGTCCCCTTCTTATGTTGTTTACAAAAGTCAGATTTGCTTACTTGGGCAAATTGTGATTATGTGACAATGACACAATCGTACATGCAATCGTCCATTTCCTTCACTTTTGTTCATCTTCTTAAATGAGAGAGAGGCGAGGAGAAAGAAAGGCCTCCGTGTGATGGCGAGTGATGGTGACAGAGACCACTGCCTGGGAGCCTGTTCACGGTTCTGTCCACATCATTGCAGCCAACAGAGAACCAGAACATTATATAGCCTGCAACACTTGTGTGGTCCTTCTGACACCAACTCAAACACACACGAGCAAACACATTTCTACCACTACACTTTTTAGTAAACAGAAGTGGAAAAGCTACCAAAGTCACAGTCTCAGTAAAAAACATTTATGTGCAAGAAAACCAGCTGCATTACTTTAATTACTTGTTATTATTTGTTTAAGTTTATAGCCTCATCATTAATAGTCGTACCTTAGAAGGCTGAACATTTTTCATAAAAATGTGTGTAACTATATCATTCTGTTTGACCTAGGATTAACATGTTATCTAAAGATTGTATTAGTAATAGAAATAGTAGTTTATTATTATCAGTAACATTACCTGTCAAGAACAGTAAGGTCAGTTGGAAATCTGCTTTTTGTTTCTAAGTGTTTCACACATTGCGTTAGATGTTGAGTCACTAGAAATAAGCTTGTCTTGCTAACTGCATGTTGTATAATTGGCTATTAATTTCTCTACAATTGAATAATATGCCACCACCAATACATATTTTACAATACAGTGAAGTACAACACATTTGTCAGAATAAATGAAGACAAATGTGCTGTGGTTCAGGAAACTTTAGAAAGAAAAACATCAGATCTTCTAGTACCTAATTAGCCGACCATCAAAATAGCCAAAGAAAACATTGTTTTTTTCAGCCTCACCTATCATGTTCCTACACATTTGACATTTGGTGTGGATTTCTCCGTAGATTAAAACTGTAAAGTTATAGGCCTTCTGTGGTCACCTTAACCTGAGGGTGCCCTGCTCCCAAAAGACTTACTGCTTCAACCTGTAACTCTAAACACCTCTAACCATTACTCTAATCCAGTCTCCATTCTAACCCTAATTCCTAATCTTAAACCAACCTGAGAAGTAAGCACCTGAACAATGTCCTCCCCGTGCTCTTTGTCCTTGCATTGCTTTCTAGCCCCTATTAGGATAGCAATACAAGTAAGCACACACATTTGGACACACACATTCCCATGGGTGTCCTCTTTGAACACGCCTCCACACACCCACCCTCCAGCTCAGTACTTAGGGAGCATATGCTGGGTGCTGTGTCTGTCTGTCCTCAGGGGCCCGTGGGACAGAGGCCCCTGCCTGCCTACCTTGTCTGCCTGTTTATGACCAGAGCCAACTGGACAGGGCTGACGGATGGGCCCCTGAAGCTGGAGACAGGCTAGGGAGAGGGTGGTGGTGGAGGAGAGGGGGTGGCGACGCACTCAATCCTGGGCAATTAGAAGGAAAGCCTATGTGTGTGTGTGGTGTACGCTTGTGTGTCGAGGGGCGAGACATAGTGTGAGTTGGACTTTCCTAATCCATTATCGCTGGGCCTCGCTCCAGGTGGCGTTATGTCGACACACTGAATGGCGAGTGTGTCATGATGTGACAGGTCGGGTGTGCGCGTGGCGCGTTTCTGCAGAGTTGTCCGCAGATGCATCTGATGTGCGGTAATTGCTGCCCTTTCAGTTAACTGTTACAGATTGTCGTGAGAGGGGAAACTCAGTTCAGTCAGCCCACACTTTGTCTCTGGTGCTGCCAAACTTAACTCCTTTCAGACTAGAGAGACTCAAACACAAGAGGTAAATGGTAGTTCACAGGAAAAAGAAACATTATTGCTTTGTTTTTTGGCACTTTGACTTGCTGAAGCATGCTGTGTCGAATTTATTTTTGACTTGTTTGACTTCCTGCGGTGAACACAATCGCTGTTGTATTTCAGTAATTGACACCTTCACACTTGCTGTTTATCTCCATTAAAAATTGTGGCTTGTGAAGCTGTTCTTCTCTGAAAAGGTGTTATGTGTATCATTTTTAATATAAATATTTCTTTGCCAAATCAATTGTGAGAGTTGCATAATTAGTGAACACAATAGCACAATGGTGGAAATAAATGATAGTTGCTTAATCAAGTAAATGACTCCAACTTTTGGCTGATTTTTCCTTAAACTTGTCACCCTTTGTCAGGAAGAAACTCTAAATCTCTCTCTCTCTGTTTTTCACCATGAGCAGTCGCTGAATCAGAAAAGCCTCAAAAACTTTAGTCTATTGCCACAGCAGTGACAGTGATGCAATGACTCATTTGTTTCTTCTTTTAGGAATTTTCATTGAAACCTGTCAGTAACTTTACTTTGAGAGTCCATTTTAGTATTTCTAAGAATATATAGGTAAAATCATTAAAAATTGACTGCTATAGAGTTTGTTACTGCCTCTCAATGGTTGTGAAAGTCACGCTTGTTACAATTCTCATGGTCTGCACAGAATAAATGTGAATTACATTAGGACATTTTTTTTTCTACATTTTTTGAAGTATTTCACAATTTGCCAAGATGGCTTAAGAAAAAACAGGATTACTGCTTCCAGAGAGCCATCTGAGATACCATAACCACAACTGACAGTTGGAATCAAGTAATAGAGCCATATGTTCAGAACTTACCTGGTAGTCCAAGTGCTTCTCTGGCTTTTTTCAAAGCTCTCTCCATTCCTCTCTTTTCTTTTTCTTTTTGTAATCAACCACAATAAGTCCTGGTGATATCTGCTTTTGTCACATAGTTACTTTGTTGAATTAACTGTGAACTTTGGTGGTACTATAAAATTTGATATCTTTTAATCTGTGGAGCCCAAGTTTTAATGTATTGAATTCTACATTTATTATTTAGAAACCAGGAACAGCCTTTCTTTTTTTTTTTTCATTAGTCATAAGTTCCAATGACTGAAATACAGACAAAGGTCAACATGTAAATACTAAGAACAATTAAAATATTTTTTTACAGTTGCAACTTTATTCTCACTGTATCCTCCCACTTCACAGACATGTCATTTCTCTCCATCTTCATGGAATAATGTGCTTAATGAACACAGGCTTGCAAAACAATTAAATTGCATTTGAATATATATTTATGTTTGTTTAATTTATTTTGTAGTACCATATAAATAAACTTTATTATAAAGAAAAAATAGGACAGTCAGGTTGGTATTTTATGATTTCTTTTGAAGAGAACTGTCAGGATATTAAAATAGGATGATTTAAAACATATATACATAAATCAATGTATATATATCCATCTAACAAATCAGGATTTAATGTGAACTCGATTGTATTTAATTATTCAATTATTCATTCCATATACTGAATTAGTATTATGTTGCTCAAGGCAAAAAAAAATTGAGACAAATATCATAGAGGAATTCATATTGTCTGTTATCGTACGGCATTACCGATGAACCTGCAAAATTAAAAATACAGACTCCTGTGTTTTCACCATCCTGTGAATTGACGACGGGTGCTTTTAAACATGAATGATCCATTTTTGCATTTTAAACATCCGAGATTGATTCACTTGCACGTGATGTGCGTTACAACATGTTAAGTGTTAATTTTAATCATTATAAAAGACAATTTACATAATGCTTCCCATAAAAGTTCCATTTGAGGAACTGTGTCCTTTTGTGTTCATAGTTGCAGCCTTGTAAAGGAAGTGTAGTAATTACATGTTTATGTAATTAGGTCAGTAATTCAAAGGAATAAGCTTGTATGTTCCCCATTAGTAATAAAGTAGCCCTTTGTGGCCTATATCTGTCACAAGAAGGGTTGCTCTTTCATTAGTTAGCACACAAACAGGCATATCTCTTTACCAGTACAGCTCAACACACACTAATAACACACTACTACACTATCTACACACACACACACACACACACACACACACCACTATCATCTAGGGGTACCTACAGTTATGCAACACACGTTTAGGATGCATTCATGCAACCAAATACTGATAAAAATGAATTTGTTCACAATTTCTCCTTTAAGTGGCAAAAGCTAAAACATACATAAACAGTATACTGTATATTTAATACATGTATGTAAAAATTTAAATGCATAAATCTAATCACATGTAATCACATACTTAGCAGAGAAACTTCCACACACACACAAAAAAAATTCCTCCACATACTTAGCGCTGCCAGACTCACACATGCTCACAACATGCTCATACTTTCGCCCTCCACCGGCAAACCATGAAACACACACACACTCACACGCTCACACACATACTCAAATAGGCGCAACTCTCGCCACTTCTAGGCCTTCAGAAGGTATTTTTTTCCTCCCTCTCTCTCTCTCTCTCTCTGGCTCATCAGGCCCTGTAGCAGAGGGCAGGCAGTAGCTAATAATAGGTATTGACTGGTTCAACGTGGGATGAGCAAGGTTCAACCATTGGATCTCCAAATGCGCCCGGGGGTCACTCGCACAGCGAACACGTCTCCCTGGACCCGGCTGAAAGAGAAGGCATTTTAAACTTTCATGACTTCTCTGAAATCGCGGCTGTTTCGCCTTTCAGGCCTTAACTCTTTGTACTCAAAGTGCTCGGCCCGATCAATATCCGAGAAGGAGAGAGAGGAGAGCAGAGAGAGGAGGGGGAAGAGAGAGAGAAAGAGAGCAAGAGAGGGAGAGAGTGAGGAGGGGGTGAAATCCAGACATCTTTATTTTAGTGGCTAAGCGTGGTGTGTGCAACACATGCAGGCCTGCGTTTGTTTGGTCACTGCTGCTGTGAACTTTATGTGCACACATGCACACACACTTGAACTGTGCAGGCGTAGCCTGTAAAACACACACATAGAAATACTGTACATGCTGCAGAGAACTAAGAGCACTTAAAAGTATACCCATGTGCAATTATTATTGGACGGCTTTGGACTATTTCAAGTCTAGTGTAATGTGAAACTCACATGTTCTGTTGCTTATTGCTCCTATGAAACTTTGTTGTAAAAAAATTAGGAACAGTCCTCATTCTGAACAAAACTGAATTTTAACTAAGTAGACTGAAAAAAAAATGTTTCCTACAGAGTAAAACTGTAGTAAAATGACACACTCAGGGGTTTTGCCACTACAGTTTAACTACAGTGTGGTATGACCAGTAACTTTTCACTGCTCCATGTTAAGCACAATTTAGTTGACCCCCCTGCAACATCACTTACTAAGACTGTGTGTTCACACCAAACATAGAAAATGGAAAAGGACATTTTTTTGTGAGATGTCATTATAGGATCAAGACAAACACATGGAACTGGAGGAAAGTGAGAGAAATAGTAAGACAACCAGGTAAGTTGTGAAAATATAGATACATTTCTTGAATTCAGCTCATCAGTCATGGTTATGACAACACAGTTGGTTTTCTGGGAGGATAACTCCCAAGAACAAATGTTTGTGGATTACATAGTACTCCTAAAAAAAAAAAAAAGGCCAGTAGTTTCTGTCAGAAATGCAAAGCAAATTTTTTTTTTTTTTTGGTTTTCCCATGTGGTCTAAACACATCATAACGCATCAATGGATCTTCACTTTTTTTCTTTTTTTTTTAACACTGTACTATGTTTTAGCATTTGCCATTATCCCGTAAGGTATTACTGTTTTATTTTTACTTGATTCTGATTCTGTCCATATTTTCTTTTCACTGTCTTTCCATGTGAAGCACCCTGTAACAGTTGACAAGACTGGTTACTCCTCAACAAAAGTCAAGCAGTCTCTGTTAAAAGTTAGGCCAAAGCCAATAGGCAGCTTCAGCAGTGTGAGTTAGTGCGCTACAAAATCTCCTCTTTGTTTTTCTTCACAGTGTTTCCTGTGTGAAGAATATGTTCAGACAGTTGCACATAGTTTTCTTGGTGAGCATCAACACCAGCAATAAACCTACACCCAGCTGCCAAAACAAAACAAAGATACGCCTTATATCCCCCTTCGGCAAATTCAGACTACTGAAGCCTCATGGTAGCTTTGGCAGAGCTTCTGCTCAGATGGACTGTGCAAATATATCTATACATAACCAGCAGGAAACTACTTTGACTCTCCATTTGAGTAAAAAATATCAGTATCACAGCGTAAAACCAGAGAATTGTGTCCAAAGGTCTGATAACTTTTAATCTCAGTTTTTCATCCAGAATGGACGAGAAATCCTTAAAACGCCTCAAAAATGTAAATGTGAACATCTACAAATGAACTGCTGAGACTGTGATCTATTCAAATGCTCAAGAACTTTAAAGGTTTAGGGGTATTATCAGCAAATAAAGTATTAAAAGTAAAAAGAGTCATTATGCAGTAAAAGCCCCTGACAAGGGGTCTATCTTATGCAGCGAACATACACACACACACACACACACACACACACACTGTAAGATTTATACAAATGCAGCAGACACACAGCAAAGAAACATAATGTGCACAAACCAGCAGAGCCCTTGTGATCAGAATTGGCCTCAGGCTGTAATGGACATGAACAACCTCTGTGTTAACAGCAAAGGGGCTTGTTTTGATTTCTGACACATTTAGCACAGAAACAGGCTCGTCTATTTTAGATTTTTTTTTTATTCCAGTGAGCTGACTCACACTGGTCCTGGAACAGTTTATTTTAGCTTTATGAAATATCAAACTGTAGGAATTTGATTTAAAATGCAAGACAAATAACACACAGTGTGTGGAGCTGCGTGGGATATGTATGTGTATGTGAGATGATGCCTTCAGGTACAGAGAGGTTTCACCACAGTGTGACTCCAGCTGCTGCAGAGACAGAAGTTAATACCCAGAGGGACACAGGGGATAGTGTGTGCATTTATCTATGTGTGTATGTGTGTGTGTGTGTGTGTGTGTGAAGGGCACTACAGCTGCGGCCCCTGCAGATCTACAGTGTGGAGGTAATGGCTCTCAGAGAGAGAGAGAGAGAACCCATACAATAATACTTTAGGATCAAAACTACAACATCAAGTCACTGTATTGATGTATGTTTTGTCATTTTGCTTTCTCTGGTATTGTTTTGTCACTTCCTTTAACTTTTTAGTTCTCTCCTCATATCATTTATCATTTCTGCAGCAGATGATGACAGTGATATTAATCTCCATCTTACTGCTGCATTTATCGCCTGTTTTCAGGGGAAAGCGGCAAATTAAATAAATGAGAAAACAACTGCTCCCTCTGTTGAGGCCGCGTCTGCTCTTTGTGCCTCAAAGGAGCAAATATTTACTAAACCATTATATCATTACTTTTAAAACAAGCATAAGTTATCAAGATTTGCAGTTGTTTGTAGTTTCATATAGTGAAATGATGATACGTGATAGGTATTAGAATGGGTATTGGTTTATTTATATGGATATTTTCACTTTTTAACTGCTTAAATCTTTGTTTTCTAATGTGTGACTAGTTTCTGGTTAGTGTAACTTGTGAACTCAAAGTGAAAACAGCTGATGTATTTCATATTATTCAACAATAATATTTGGGCCTAAACAACTTTGATTATGTGTATAAACAAGCATAACACAACTTCAGTCTCATAAATACATTCTCATAGGAAACACATTAGATACAATAAAATCTCAACTTTATGGAGATTCGACAGATGCAAAAGGTGAGTAAGAAGTGAGTAAATAAAAAAGTAAACTATCACCATATGATTGCTACCTATTCACCTCTATTTTGAAATTCAAACAGGATTAATTTTCTGAGGACAATTTACAGCTGAAGCACTTGAAATAGTTGAAAGTTGCAGTGACAGATGAAAGACAAGTTAAAACAGAACTACCGAAAGAAACAGAAAATGCTGTTTGGGTGTGGAAGTAATGAATTAGGTCAAAGGCAGAATCTCACTGGACCCCCTAAGGACACAAACCCTGAACTTAACCACCATCAGCTGGGACAGCACATAGTTCTATATTACGTAACATCAAACCATTGCTAGTTGTAGCAGGTTTGGGAACTTTTATTTATATTGTTGACATCATGATGATAGCAGCAAGCGCATGAAATGAACAGTGGTCATATTTAAAAGTATTGTTTGTTTGTTTTCTGTTACAGTTATTGTTTGCCTGTTTAGGATTCTGAGATTCCCCCGGGCCATCCCTGTGTTTCACAGCCCAACACAATGAACTGTGTTTAATTCCCAGAATGCTTCAGACTTACAGACTGTGTAGCATAAAGTCAGGAGGTCTGTGAGTGACTGTGGGCATTAATCTTACAGTTGAAGTCAAAGTGGTCTATAACTACTGAACCATACGGTAGCTTTACGAATGTTTGAGTCTGTTTTACAGATTTGTCTCCACCAACATCAATGTCTATTTTTCATTCTTCACTCACACAAATTCTCAGTAAAATATTGAAAAAAAATAGAACACATGGCAAAGCGCACAAAACCAATAGAAGAACAACACCAACAACAACAAAAAATAAAATAGTATCAGATGAGAAATCAGTGTATTTGTGTTCCAAGTTGGGTTGGTCGTCAAGCTGTGAAGACACGGTGTCATGTGTTGTTCGATGGTGGTGGCTAGCTTCACCATGTGTGTTTGGCATTAATCTGCCAGGGCACCGCTGTAAATTAGACTCTGCTTGTCTTGGATACAGTCCATCCAGATACACCACTGTTCCAACACTGCCAGCTCCACCACAGACAGTAGAACATTTGTCAGAAGTTAGATGAGGAGAAGAAAAACACTCCAGATGCTGAAAAATACACTGCATCTTGGTTATAGTAAAATAATCAAGTACATTGCAACGGGTGGTTTTGATTAGTCAGATTCTGAGAATCTCTCTGTCTGAGAGAGAAGGAAATAGACTGTGAAGAAGATTTTTTGTAGACAAAGAAAAAGTGAGAATTCACAGATTTGGGCCAAAGGTTTTGTGTTTCCAGCCAGACTTTTTTCTCTCCCTGTCTCTCTTGCTTTTATCATCCTCGAAAGACTTGTATAGATTTCCCGACATGTGCCAGTGCTGTGCCAATGTCCACATAAAAGAATAATCCTCCATTACCACTGCAACATTCATATCTAATATGGAAATTGCATTAGTTTAACTTCTGGAAGAGACGATTTCAAATGTTGCTAGTTAATAAAACTTGTGTAGTCGTGTAGTCACTAGTGTGGCATTAGCATGAGAATATCACTGCTCTACAGAATGAATGGATTATATGCACAAGTACAGTTTTGGATGTTTTTATACTCTTCACAAAAATGGCACTTGAGCTGAACTGACAACACAGCTGAAGAGCTGTTTTCAAATTTGGAGATTTCTACCATTGCTATCAAGTTTATTGAATATTTTAGAATCAATAAACTAAGAAAAGGTCTGATATATAAACTTTATTTCTTGTCGTCTCTACACTGTCTGAAGGGAAAGGTCTTCCAGCAACTGTCATGAAGTGACACATCATTGGGTGTAATGTGACGCTGATGCAGCGCAGCAGTGGAGCAGCTTTCAGTGGCAAGAGTAAAAACATTTCCCCTCGTTAATAAATGATTTTATGAATTTGGGGTAAACCCTGCTTTCATACTGATCGCTGTGCAGCTTGAGGTTATTATTCTCAGTGAAGACTGTTATAGCACTTTCTTTGGCAGCAAATGCTGCCCTGCTTTTCCACCATGTTTGATTTAACTCAACTTAACCTAATACTCTAAGCCTTGTGAACACGCATCCAGCGAGTTTTCAGCATTTACAGCACAGATTTCATTGTAGTTAAAGTTAGAGAGTAACTTAAAACCAGACTGAAAAGCAGTTTTTCATTACAGTTCTTCACGGCCGGATCGCTGTTTCAGATTAAATTGGAAAATACAGTAGAAAACCATCATCAATATATTTTAGAATGGATCCAAAAGGATGTAACTGTTCTGTGCCTCTGTATAAATTAGTGATATTTTCATAAATTAACATGTGCCATATTTGATTGGAAAAAGTTCTGATAAGGTAATCTAACATAGATGTAAATATGTAGATAAATAAATATATAATTGTTTATATTAACACTTCTTTATTAGACCAGTGTAACCACAAGCTCGATTTCTAAAACCTTAAAGGTTGATTCTGTATTCCAAATTGCTCCTTTGTCTCTGTTCTCCTTTCCTCCGCTCACTTTGTGCCCCTAACCACTAACCCCCTCCAGACACGCTCTCTTTCGATCTCGCTCTCCACCTCAAACACACATATACACAGCGTGGGCGCTGACAGTCCCTTGAACTGTTGACAATAAGTTGATGGGCTAAAGCCTCCAGTAAACATCTCTGGTGCCACCTCTACCCAGATGGAGCTACTTAAGAGAACACACAGACACTCTGCTCACACACACACACAAACACGCACACACACACACTTTCCAGGCCTGAGTTTCATTAGTCAGTGTGTTTATGTCTGCGTTCATGTGGCCTGGCGGAGAAACTTCCCCATTTCACTGCCCTCTTTTGGTTGCCGCTGTTGGGTTTTACCCTGAGCTGAAAGCACAGAAGAGAGAGAGAGAGTGACCACAGTCACCGTTCCCTGTTTCATGTACGGACAGCTTGTGTGTGTGTGTGTGTGTGTGTGTGTGTATGTGTGTGTGTGAATGCACCCAGTCACCTTTGATGTTAAAACACATAGTACATGCTGTTCTCATTTGTGATCCCACCCGTCTTACCACGCTGACATCGCTGGCCAGCCGCCCCAGGGCAGATGGCACCATGATCTGTGTGTGTGTGCAAGCATTTCACTAAAGCACAGAAATTGCTGACCTACAGGTCACCGGCCCTAGACAGGCTTAATTTTTTAACAATTAATCTCTTTCAGCCAGGAGAGAGAGAATGAATCTAAAAACTCTTTCACGCACTATCCCACACACACATAAACAGCAGATGATGATAACAGGCATCAAACCGCTATGTCCGTGTGTGTGTGTGTGTGTGTGTGTGTGTATTAATCTGAGATGTGAATATGAGGAGATTAGATGGACCCAGGGATTAAAATCTGGCCTTTACCTCAGAGGATCCGTTCCAGCAGGGACAGCCTGATGGACACACAACTGTCCACATTTACAAACACACACACACACACACACACACACACACACACATATATATATATATATATATACACACGCACAACTCCGAAGGTCTAAAGAAATTTATGATCAAAGCACGAAAATAAGAAGCCAAAGAAAGGACATTAGAAGTATTTCTAACAGACAGGGGGAGAATCAAAGACAGATGGACATGTAGGAAAGATGGAGGGAGAGGAAGACAGACAGACACATAGAGAGAGAACAGGAACAGTGGAGTGGCAGTGGTAGGCATGCCGAGCAGAGAGGAGAGGGTTTTCCTTCCTATTTAAAAACCTCACTGGGTCGGAAAATTAGCCCTGGCCCTCTGTTTATCGATGAAGAGGTGCACACACACACTCACACAATCCGTGCAACCTCCATTAGACATTAGCACCAACAACAACAACAAAAACAATGACAAAAATTTAAACCTATCTGTTCTCACTGTGGGCCAGTCAGCGCCCAGCTAGTGAGCAAACTGAAGTCACTGGACAAACCTAACAGGCCCTGGAAAATAGTGTTGTTGTCCAGGTCCTCCCTGAAGTGTCAGTTGGTGCTAAAACATTTAAAAAGAAACGATTTGATTGGACTTCATTGACCACAACTTTACTAGTCTGCACATGCAGAAAACCAGTGGTCATTGGCAGAAAGCAGCATCCACTCTAGCAAAACTGCAACAAAGAAAATTAATCATAATATAAAATACTGTCCCCCCCCCCATTTTACTCATTTGGGGTGTGTTGCTATTGTCTATATGACCAGACTGTTGAGAAATTCAGAAGATACCATAACATATTCAAAGATGGCATCCTATTCTCAGTGCATATTCTCAAGATCATCCATAGACTTGTCCTGAGCCAGATGAGATGATGTCAAATTACTATAAATGTCTGATGAGAAAGGTGAGGCTGCTCAGCATCGGTAATTTTACCAGCCAGCTTGACAATATCTCTTGGTTGAGTCCATTTAAATTCCCATACCAACAAATCATTGAGAAGGTCAAGAATGAACCAGATTCTTTAATAGATCTGCCGCCACACAGCTTAACATCGCAGTTTAACTTCTTGTCTACATTAATTATGGATGTTTTCAACTCTTCAGCCCTCTGAAAGTCCTTCAGATGAAATAGATATTACTGAATGTTTAGTGGTCACAGAGAGTGTTGGAAAATCTACTTGGAAACTATGATCAATCATTCATTATGCATTACTCACTGACAATGTAACTGCGTTACTTCTAAATGCGATTACCATAGGTTACTTTACTTAATTACTAATTCATTATATTCTTTAAGAAAAGCCAAACAGCTTTAGGATCAACTGATACAGAGAATAAAAATAGAAACAATGCAGTATCACCCACACTGTCAAAATGGTTCATCAGATGAAGTAAGAGTTAATTTCACATAGAATCAATGGTAAAAAACAAAACTTAAATGTAACTAAATGTATGCTAGAAATATACATATAAAATATCAAAACCTTTAAAATAAACTTTGTGTGTATGATGTGTTTGGTGAATTAAGTAAAACGTAAAATTGTGTTAACATTTGTTAATGTGTGCACTTTTTTGCGTGTGTGTGTGTGTGTATGTATGTGTGTCCACTCAGTGTTGTGCCGGGCTACATGAGGAGACAGGGAGCATGTTGGAGCTGACAAGGCCTGTAGGGTCAACATCAAGCCAAATCAACTGCACTGGGGATCAACCACTGCTCCAGCTCTGTCAAATTAGGGCACGACGCCACACACACACACACACACAAACACACAGACACATGGACATGCACACAAACAGCTGTCAGGCACACACACACACTCATGACTGCCCACTGCCCCGGAAACATCTGAGCACATCTCTGCCCTGAGGTGAGAATTGCAGTTTGTGTGTTTGTGTGTGTGTGTGTGTGTGTGTGTGTGTGTGTGTGTGTGTGTGTGTGTGTGTGTGTGTGTGGTGTGGGTGTGTGTGGGCAGTCACAGGGTCTGTGCGGTGATTGCTGGAACATACTGGCTGAGCAGCATGAGATTTGTGTTCATTTGTGCATGTGTTTGTGAATAGTGGGGACATATTTTTGCGGAAATCATTCGTTTAGTAGTGTTTGAACATAACTGAGTCATTCCTTTAGTATTCAGTGTGTGTGTGTGTGTGTGTGTGTGTGTGTGTGTGTGTGTGTGTGTGTGTGTGTGTGTGTGTGTGTGTGCGTGTGTTCAGTAAAACAGTGTGTATGTGTAAGTGTGTAGGTGTATCTGCAAGAACATAAAATGAGAGAGCCACAGCTGTACATGTATGTGTGTGTTTCCATGTGCTGTAATCAAAATATGGTTCAGGTGTGTGTGGTCATATCTATGACTCGGTGTGTAATAGATGTGTTTAGATGTGTTTATATATCATTTTTATATATCTTTATGAATGTGTGTGTGTGTGTGTGTGTGTGTGTGTGTGTGTGTGTGTGTGTTATGCCCCAGGGGTGTCATCAGCAGGGCAGTAAATGGGCATCTGTGCGTGGTCCAGTGGAAGCCAGCCGGCTAGCTGGGCTAACTGGGCCACCTTTGCCAGCCACTGCCAGCTGTGCCACTGGATGCCTGCTCTGCACTTTATCAGCATCATCATTATTTCAGCTTCACAAACTCTGCCCAGACTGGCCACTGTCATCGCTTCACCTCCACCCATCCATCTCTATCCCATCTCCCTCTGAAATATATAAAATGTGAAAGCCTTTCCATATTGTATTGTCCTTAAAAAGTTAACTAGATGAGGGTGATACATGCAAGCCATGAGTGTCATCTCATTATTTTGCAGCAGAAATATACTAATAATGAAGCCAATTTTACTCAAGCACATATTTTTCAAAGAACTCTTTGCTATTGTTGAGCCCACATATAGGCAATAAAGATGGCATGTTGGACAGTGTGATCATAGCATCATCATGGTGTTTCCTTCTGGTTTTGACTGCCACTGTCAGATCAATGAATAGCCTTCTTTGAAATATACAGAGATAAATGTTCCCTGTTCTCCTGGGACATTCCATCAGCTTTCTTCTTATGTCAGCTTCAAACCAACGTATCAACGCTGACATAAATATGTCTCATTTAAGACTCAAAGATGGGTCCAATCTGAGAGGAGGCATAGACTGGTGCATGACTTGAAGACCTGCAAGTCCTAAACACTACTTTGGTCAGTGACTATATGAGAGTGTCCTGCCATCAATAGAGAGCTTGTATAGAGGGTTTTCATTTTTATATTTCTGGGAAGTCACATCACAGTAGATCTCCTTGAGCTGCAAACACTTTAGAAATAAAGACTCAGAGGAAACTTCACTCTGAGAGCATTATGCAAAAATAGACAGGGAAGAGAAAGGTGCTGATGGCCTTCTAGCACTACTGCAAGTGTACTGGCGCACTGGTATACTGACTATTCAGCAGTAGACAGCAAAGAGAGGTCATCAAAACTGCCCTCTACCTTACCCAGAAGACATCTCTAACTTGATGCCTCAGTAGAGCCAGGAAAATAATCAAGGACCCTTTTCATCCTGGACAACTTCTGGTATATAAAAGCTGGACCAACATTCTTGAGAACATAAGGGTTCAACCAGTAATCCATGAACATCCAGAGAGAGAGCAAGTAATCAATCTAAACTGGCCTTGATTATTTATTTATGCATACAAACTCCTGTTTCCAAGATTATGAATGAACTTTATGATCAAGATACTTGATCTTTATCATGGCATTCAACATGCTGTATGACTGCCCTCCACAAACCAGTGAAAAGGTAAGAGAGGAGCTCTAGCAGCCCTTCATAAGTGGCAAAACTGAATAATAAACCAGAGGCCATGTAGTACAGGAGTTAAGAAAATGTAATGAATATAATGAGCCAATATATGAGCTAATGGTATTTCTCTGACTTACCATCAAGCTCCTATATCATTGCCAAACTAACAATGAATGGTTAGTAAAGATCAAACTCAATGCAGCAGAATCATGGATATTGTCTTTTCCATTTCACATATTATTGTAAAAATCTGGTGCTTAGATAACTCTAAACAATTGCAGAAGTGTGGTGAGTTCAACTCTTTCTATAAACTCCTCTGTTTGACGTTACTTCATATCTGCAGTCTTCATCCCAAAACAATATTGACTCAATGGACACCAGTTGAGGTAATTTGTGCAATTTTTCGCAGCTCCCTTTAGAAACCAAAAAAAAAAAAGACCTTTTACAAATACCTTTCACATATTAAGCAGTACTCCCACTAAAGGAACCAAACACACCCAGCAGTATCTCTTCCCTCCCTTTCTCTCTGTCCCTCCTTCCTCTATCTACCTCTCTCTCTCTGAGGCTGGTGACAGCCAGGTCACTCTGAATGCTTGAGTTGTTCAGGGTGACTCTTCAGGTCAGTTAGTCTCCAGAGGTGCTCCTTCTGTCCACTGAGGTGTTCATAATTCTCCCGTTAGTATCACAGTGGTAATTTCTCCTCTCTTTGACTCAGCCACTGCGGTAACTGACTGTACACTACAAATCCGCTCTCACACAGCATACCAAGTGGAATTATGCATCTCCAGGCTGTGGCAGGATTTTCAGGATTGGTGACTGATTGGTCCAATTAATTATTAAAAAATGAAGAGGCCAAACATTTCAATAATGTCATATGACCTGTATGCGATATGGAATGGTACTTGATTTACTACGAAGCCATTTTTGACCTGCATATTAAAATATTAGATTGACCTCATAGTAATTCACCCCAAAACTGATTTGGAAAGCATTTTTCATTAATTTCTTAAAAGTTTTAGAAAAGACTGCCTCTGCAGTGACTGAAAGGCTTGAAACTTCAACTCATTTTATATTTGTATAACTTACAACTCATTTGCCCCAGGGTGTTGGTGATTATATGTTTTCTGTTGCCTTGTTTGGGAATGAAGGCGTATTCCTTGGAGTGTTCAGGTATTGACTCACATGCTAGAGGAAACTGTATAGTCCCATCACATAAATGCCAAATGAATGTTTTGCTATTCAAATATCTAATTCTCAAACATATATAACTGACAGGGGAAATAATTAGATGGACCCAATATTTATAAATACCATTTGTCCTTATTCTATATTTCACATTTTGATTTTGCCTCCGTCATTATTGACTTTGTGCATTAACTTATAACAACTTTACCATAACTACATCATAGTTCATGTCTTTTGGTATGTATAAGTTACGTTTTTGCTATTCAGGAGTGGTAGGGTTACATAAAGGCAAAGACAAACTTAAATTCAGCCACCACACTAAAAGGATGTCCCAAATGTCACCTGGTGTCCTTGTTATGGATTTTATTTGATGATTTTGTTCTTTTTGAGGGGTTTTATAAGGACATATGTCAATGTTTGTCGGTAACCAGTATCTTAAACCTGAATCTGCATGGCTGTCATGTAAAAGTAACTTCAGTATACAGGATGAGTACTTTCTTGATATGTTCTGTTCCTTCCAAGACAACATGTTGCTCTTAACATTAGCACAAATGTCATTGACTAAGCATTTTCATCCAAAATTAATTCAACCAAATTTTTCCACAAAAAGCAAACTAATCAGTATTTGTTGTCATGCAAATTTAGTGGTGCTGTACTGTATCCTTCAGGTGTCATTAAACCAAGGATTTCCGAACAGTTTTGCAACATTACAATGCATGTATGTACAGTACATATGTGTAAGTCTCTGGGTAATTTTATCAAGCTAAGGTAATGAAGCTATTCTGTTTATGCAGGTCAATTGAATACCTTCATTAAATTCCTCTCAACTGGACCGAAAACAAAACCTTCAACCTGAGGCAACAACTGCTACAAACACTGTGCTGGTTTGTGTGTGTGTGTCTGTTTGCCTGTATATGTGTGTATGTCACTGTATATAGAGTGGTGTGGCAGCCCAGGCCTCATGACAGATCAGGGCATTCAGGCCAGTGACATTCCTCCAGAGCCCCAGATGCATCATGGGCCAGCAGTGTGAAAAATGCTGGTCGGCCTGATCCACTCAGCCGCAGATGAATGGAGCACTCGGTGCACTCACCCGTAGATGAATGGAGTGATCTGTCTTGTCAGCGGAGGTCGACCAAGAGGTTACAGTATCCAGCATGTACCTGTGTGTGTGCAAGTGTATTGGTGAGTGTGTGAGTGCGCATGCATGTATGTGTGTGCAAACGTGTTTATTTTTATACTGCCAAATCTTCTCACAATGATGGTAATCTGAGGGAAAGGACAAGACATGGGTTTTGGATTCAGATCCTTGGTCAAGATAAAGATGAAGATTGCAGTTTGTGGTTAGAAAATTTTGCTATTTTACCACCTATAATCCACATACCCAGTTCATCCTAATGAGTTCGGTCCCACTAACATTAAAGCTACTTGGGCTCCAAACCTAACCATGCAGTTTAGGTAAGTTTTTAGTGGTCAGTGTAAAACCCAGAAACACATCAAACTGTCTACTATGTCAGTCATTCATTTAGATGTAGAGTGCCCATGATTATTATGTGGATTTTACAATCAAATTTTCTTTGGAAATTTAAAAGTTGTAAGTAAAGCTGGATAGAGTAAAGATGAAGATTTCTGATGCTGGGTATGTAGAGTTTATGTGTTTGCATATATAACATATATGTTTATTGTGTGTGTGTGTGTGTGTGTGTGTGTAATAGAGAGGGAGAGAGACCATCTCTGCTTATCTTTATTTCTTAGTTTGTTGTACTGTTTGTTTCTGGAGTCACTCTCTCTCTCACAGACACACTCACACAGTGGTCCCTCATCAAACACTGCTCTGGCATCCCTGACTTTTTCACACACACACACACACACACACACACACACACACACACACACACACACACACAAACGCATCTCCTCAGCCATCAGCCCAGAGCTCCGGCGCCCCGAGCAGTGGCTCTGACACGTCTATATGTTTTTCCACCTGACCTTTTGCCGTCCTTTCTGCCACAGCACGTAAACCATAAGCTGATATATGAAGGCAATTTTTAGCGGTGCCACTTGTATCTGAGTGATTGCGTACGCTTTACATTTGGGGCGCCTGCCACCTTGCCACCCCACCTTCTCTAGATCTCTCTATTTGGATAACGGGTGGTGTGGGGTGATGGGGGCAGGGAAAAAGGAGGGGGGACAGAGAGGATGAAAGGATGGGTGGATGTGATGGCAAATACACACATCTATCTACTCTGAGGGCAAGGAGTCTACTCTGTGATAGCCCTTCACTCGGCCAAGCAGAATTTAGGAAGCCTTATCAAGCCTTACATTTACATTTCCATTACATTTACATTTACAATCACCTGACAATTAAATTTTCTAAACAATAACATTAACAATAAAAATAACATTTATCTATTAATAAATAAAAATGAGAAGAGAATAATTTTTTTTAGGTGAATATGGATAGATTTCATGACAGCAAGAGGGCTCTGGATTTGAACCTACTGACAACTGCAGTCTTTTTTTTTCACGTGGTATGTTTGAATAAATAGGGCTACAGCAGCTCAAATTGGCATTTGGCAAAAGAATGATTCATGTATGTGAACGTTTAATCAGTTTTAAGTTTTACTTAAAGTCTAAAGATATATTGATTTACCATAAACAGTGGCGTTCCTCATTCATGGCTGAATCAAACTGCTGTTTTTGACACAAATGTCTTTTGGTCAAATGCTATGAATTCATTTATCTGGTAAGTTTTTGAAGCTTTAACTTCAGTCCTTTTCCATGCACTATTCAAATAATCTGGTGTTGAATGATGCACAGGGAACAGTGACACAGCCCATTACATACAACATGACACATTGCAAGTGTGTTGAATTGAATTACATAAAATTTAAAAATTTAATTTAAAATTAAAAATCCTAAATTTACATTGTAAAGGCCAAATTCACAATTTGGCCTGTGTATGTAATATAACAGATAGATATAACAGACATTGCAAATATATCTTATAGCCTGGATATCGTAAAGTAGCAGCATGCTGGGTTTTTGGGCTCTTATTGTCCAGTCCATACCATGCCCACCCTTTTGGACTTAATGTGGCCCCATAATTTGGTCGGCATCTGTGACCCCATTTCATGGCAGGCATGTGTCCCCTGTGGGCAACCCAGCCTTTGGGGTTTTTGCACACTTTCAATGTGGAACCCATATTTTGGGGTTTGCACGTGACCCCATTTCAAAATAGATGCAGGTTCCATGTAGATAACCTACACTAAAGCCACCCTTTCAGGCTATATCTTGTTGCTACAAGGGACCCTCATTTTGGGGTGCAAATGTGACCCCCATTTAATGACAGATGTGGATCCTATGTGGGTCCCAATTTTCAGACCTTTGTGCCCACATATGGGACCAAAATAGTGTTGTTTGCTAATGCCAGTGATGAGAGCTGTTTGATTAGCATCAGTTCATGTTCCATTAATGGACTGAGGTACTAACTCGTTAGCATTTTAACTCGTGTTTGAATAGGAAGCAATGTACCCCTTTAGGCCCTTATCACAGTAGCAAATTGAGCTTGTTAGCTTGTTAGCATGAACTTATTCTATGGGAGCTATATGGCATTAGGCCACTTTATATTACCACAATCCAATGACACTTGTGAGCTTATTAGCATAACCCCCTATTAGATGGACAAGGGGGTGTGTGGTGCATTAGCCCGTGTTACAGTAATGGAAAGGCTCTGCTAGCTTGTTACCATGCTAAACAGGTAGGGGGTATGTGAGTGGCATTACAGCCTGTTTAAGAGCACTGGAACAAGCAGTGTTAGCTAGTTACCATAATCTCAAGAAGGGTTCGTGTGTGTGTGTGTTAGTGTGCTGTGTGAGAGAGTGTATGTGTGTGTGTGTCTTTCCTCCAACACTTTTCAATTACAGCTGCTCATTGTCAGGTTGTAAATGGCTAGGTCAGCTGGCTGGAGTTCTGCCTTTGAACATGGTGCTGACGTCCCTACAAAGGCATCATTAGAGAGGCTTGGCCCAGCAAGAGGCTCCCTCACTTCTCTATCACCCCTGAGGAAACAACTCAATAATGTGCCAGAGATGGAAAAATTACCAACGTATTTAAAAAAAAAAGAATAGAATTATTCCAGAACAGGAAATAAAAAATAAAAATTTATGTTATATTCGCTTTTATTCTCCCTGCTCTCTTTTGTTTCCTTGAATAATCCGTTTGTTTTTTGTTGTTTTTGTTGTTGTTGTTGATTTTGTTATTAGTTTCAAGACATAAATTTTGTTATGGATTAAGTTGAGGATTGAAAAGACATCTCTCCTTTTCTCTTGATCTAAATATTCAGTGGCACACCACTTCCGCATACACCCTGAGAAAAAGAAAGGCTTTGTTATTTGACAGGATGGGTAAGGGTGTGTTTGTCTCTGTGTGTGTTGTGTGTGTGTGTGTGTGTGTGTGTGTGTGTGTGTGTGTGTGTGTGTGTGTGTGTGTGGGGGGGGGGGTATCTTTTTGTTTGTTTGTTTGTTTATTTGTTTAATTTTTTAAGAGGTTAGAAGGAAAACAAATACTACTGGTATTACTAATTACTAGGAGATTGAGAAACTGAGAAAAAATTATAGAGGTCTCCGAGTGATTTGCATTTTGATTCCTAGTTGTATTTTATGCAACACAACTCTTTTTTTGCCATACCTTTTTCCTTGGTTCTTGCTAATATCTTCCAGGATCAAAGGCTTTTCTGCTGGGTTTCTCTCATCTCGCTTTCCTCCAAGCATTGTTTGCCTCCCAGGACCACAGCAGCACAAGTTTTTCACCAGAGACAAATTCGAAGAGAATGGAGAATTAGCTATTCCAGGACTCATTTGACATCAAAAAGGGGATGATCCTTAGAGGGCAGAGATAAAAGGAGTGGCCCATTCTGACCGACAGTTATCTGCAATATACTATGTCTTTTTCTACAGTACATACTGTATAAAAGCCATGTTAGTAGCGTACATTTAAGAGGAATGTCATATGTAAAGTATCATTTGAGCGGTCCAGGACGAACATTCAGAAGAGGAAGTTAAACAGTGTTAGTGGTGGTATTGGTGTAAATCCAAATCTCTTAGTTCTTACTACTGTATGTTGCATTTAGTCTGCATGGTACGGGCTTTGGTTTCCACTTTCAGGTGAATGCACTTAGACTGGTCAAAGACCAGTTATGGACCAGTTCTGAACCATCTATCGGAATTTGCATGATAGGAGGCTCACCAGGAGGGCATAGCAGTTGCCAACCATGGAAAATAACTGAGGCCATTATCAAGAGCTTGGTAGCATACTAAGGCAGGTAAGGCCGTTCTTATGTTTTAAGGTACAGAGATGCTGAGCCAGGAGGCACATGTTACACAGACGGAGAAGGATAGCTGGTCATCAAACATGACACATGGCTTTCTTGCGGCCTTGGTTGGGGTGAGGGATTAAGAGACAATTTTGATGTTGATGGTGTGATAGACAGATTGATTGGTAGGATGACGAAGACTTAGCTTGTTGGAGGTGGTGTTCCTTTGCTGATATGGATGTGTCTTCAAGACAAGGCGATGTAAGGGCAGGAAAATGTGGCTAGAATTTGACCAAGCAAGCGTATTTTGCACAACAATTGGAGGGGTCATGTTTGTAAAAACTGTGTCTGTGGGACAAAATTTTGTGTTTTTTCAAATTACAAGCCAAATGTGTAGTGTGTCGTTGTTAATTCTTGTGATTAAATTCTTTTCGACATTGTTCCCAAGAGTGAAAAATGTGAAGAAAAGAATTGGTTATCAAATTAAATTTAAAATTACATTTTTTCTCTATTATTTGTCCATGTAGAGTTCTTATTTCTAAGGGATTTTAAAATAAGAAAATAAGAATTGATCATGTTTATATATTAATTTAAATGATTTACATTGAATTACATATGTTAACTTCCCCAATTTCTTTAAGTTAAAGTAAATTAGGTGTACTCAGGTGAATTTGCTGAAAAGAGGTACAAAGGGGCAAGAAATATCAAATTAAATGACCTGGAATTATCCTCTAAAGCACGTTTGAAAAAGCTTAGAGGAGTGTTGTTCATCTGTAAGCTTCTACTTGTGTCAGCTTTATTTGCCTCTTGAGAAACAATTAATCTATCATCAAATTTTAAACTTTAGTTCGTTAAAGTAGTAGCTGCTAAATTTCATGCTGAACCAGCCACTGACGCCTGTGGCTAAAACATTTAGTTTCCTGATGTACACAGATGTACCACTGACTGAGCAAAATATGCTATCATCATTTACTTTTTCCTGTTATGTCAACTACCAAATGAACAATGATCATTCAAAAAAAAAAAAAAAAAAAAAAAACGCTTAAAAAATGAATACCAGTGAAGTGAAACTCTTTGTGGGTCTTAAACCCCCACTTTGTCAGACTCTGATTAAAAGTACACCTTTTCACAAGTTCACAATGCTTTTCTATTATAAATGATTGCAGCATAGGCATTACCTGTCTACACTGGGAATATTAAATCTCTGTGGAGACAGATAGCATAATGCAGATGTCTTAATGAAAACTTCATTAAGATGGAGGATAATTACTGTGTCCTTAACGACACACTTGCTGTGCTTTTAAATAATTGAGGTGCTCAACTTTTGATGTGTTTATACTGGAGTAATTTCATCACGCAGATTTCATCTGAGATAGACTGATGGACTGGCTTCAGTGACGTGTGTGTAAGTGTGTGTGTGTGCGCATAAATGAACCTCTACATGTGTTTTTATGCGTGACAACGAGTCTTCTTGTTTAATTCTAGGTATACTAGCAGGAGCTTTGCTTTAGAGATGGCAAGTCAGTCAATCAGTAACAAACAACATTATTCCACACTAGGGCTGAACAATATATTGTTATTATATTGTTATCAATGCACTCATAAAAAGCAAAGATGCGGATGACAAATTTCTAAAAAAAAAGAAAAGAAAAGGAATATTTCCATCCACCCATTTTCTTCTGCTTTATCTTTATCAGTTGTCACCTCTTGCTCTGAGGTGGCAACTCTAACCACTGCACCAGCTTGTCTTACCAAAAAGCAATATTTGTTTGTTTAAAAAGGAACATAAACATTAAGTTTGAGTAGACTAAGGCTGTGTTTTTCTTTTAATTAAATTAAATTATGTGTTTAGGTTGGCACATTATCCGTTCCATCAAAAGTTGCTATATTTAGATTTTTCATTTTGAAAGTTTGGTCACTGCTAACCAGCTTTTTGACCACTAAATGCAGCTGGTGATATTAGTCCTTGTCCTGCTTTGCCCTCTTGGCTGTCTTCGCATTGTGGCACATGTACCAGTTCTCTCCTTGAACAGAACAAGAACTACTTTTGCTGGTCTGAAGTGTTAGAGCTGCAATCCGGGACAGGAGACATACAGGTAAACACGAGTCAGGATAGTCAGGCTATCTGGTTAGAAGTGACTAAACAACACCTCCTAAATAAATATAGTCACTGTCAAAATGTCTAAACTCTATATGAAATAAACAAAAGGTCTGATCGGTTGTGAGACTGGAGACCCAAAGAATTGTCCAAGTATCATAGAGACACAATTCACAACTTCCAGCTGGGACTTTAAGAATTAGATCAGAGTGAAAACTGAACGCAGAGATTTGATTTTTGAGCCTTTGGCTTTTAGTCATGATTCAGGCCGTGGCTTGTGACTCTACTGACTACGTCAGTAATTTAAACACCAAATATATGCCCATTGTAGAACTGTGCATTTATAGCAATAGATATTTGCTTATTCAACAGGAGCACGTTAGCGTGACTGATGGATCACATATGCTTGAGTGTAAACAGTAGGTTATATGGGATATACAGATGCCATTATTTGCCACTTACTTATTTGCTCTGTCTACCTCTTTTGTTTTAGTGAAACACTTAGCAAAACATCTTCAATTAAATTTTCCTCTGAAATCAAATCTGTACTTGATATTCAATGTCAATGGCAGGAGCCACTGATGGGTAGGACCAAGTCTGGGCAAAAAAAATTGTAATGGTGTTCATCTTGCGCCAGACTCAATCATGTAGGCTGATTAATAAGGAATCTATATAAAACAAAGCCTTCCGATGGTCATTTACAAGCTGTGGTAATAGAAAGCAAGTAGGCTACTTCAGCCTAAATTAAAAGCATCAGTTCCGATTCAGGTGCGATTACTCCTCTTGCAGATTTGGGTCAAAGGTGGACAGAAACTTGCGCCCGAAATGCTCTTTAGTCCCCACATGGTTCTTCTACACCCACTGTAACCCCAATATAGTGATATTTTTGACAAGGCTTGCATCAGCTATGGTGTAGTTTTAACTGCTAACACCATAACCCTTCAACTACACTATGAGTCAAACTATATTCATGTTTTAATATAGTTTGTATGGAGCACCTGCATTTGTGTGCAAATCATACAACTTAACAATATTTCCTCTTTCTCCCATGAGGTTATGTGCTATGTGGGGGAGCACATAGGTCACAGCTGTTGGAGTTGGGCCAATGTCATGTGGATTTTAACTAGCCTTAAGGTTACTGTGCATCTCACACTAATCAGGTCGAAGCTCAAACTTGCTCAAAGCCTTCACCTGGCTCCACACTCATGCAAACACGCACACACACAAACAAACAAGTAAACAAGCATGAACGCTCATACAAAGTTACAGTTGTTTTTTTTTCCCTCGTACTTTTCCCACTGTTTCTTTCTTACCTGCACTCCATCTTCTTCACTTATAGAGGTGTCCAAATAAAAATACTGAAAGCTCTGACTGTAAACTTTCTCTTCTCCCTCCTTCTCCTCCACACACACACACACACGCGCGTGCACATGTCACATACATATGCCAAAACATATTGTATGTTGCCCCTGTCAAAATGCAAATCCGCCCACTACTCAACTCCTCACTGTTTCGTTTTTTTCCGGTGCCTTCATTAGAGGGAAAGCGGAACCTGGGTGACAACATTAATTACAGGTGTGTGCACACACAGTGCAGACTATTTTCTCCTGACTCAACTTCATCATCATCATCATCATCCTCATCATCTTCATCATCAATACCTTCGTCATTCCACCCCCACAAGGGGCCACCATGCTGGGCGCATCATGATTGGCTTTGAACAACATGCATATATTCTTCAACAGTCGGACAGACAGTACACTTAGAGATGCTCCAAGACCCTTCAAGATGTGAAATGGTTAAATCCAAGAGGGGCGAGGGGTAAAAAGGGGGTGGGTGATGCTGATGTGTGAGGAGGGTGTGAGTGTGTGTGTGTATATGTCTGTTTGGGGATGGGGGAGCTGGGGGGGTGGGGGGGGATAATTGCCTGGAGACAGTGCAGAAATAAGCCCTAATGGTCAGTAATCCAAGCCTGGAGAGGGCCTCTCCACAGTGCTCCACTGAATGCCGGTAATGGGCTTCCAGCTCTGTCACTTACATATGCATAGATCTTTCTCCATTAAAGCTGGTTTGAATGACAAATATGGGTGGGTAAAAAAAAAAAAAAAAAAAAAAAAGTAGTGGAGGGCAAAAGAGAGAGAGAGAGCGAGAGAGAGAGGGAGAAAGAGAGAGAGAGGGAGCTGGGGGAAGATTTTCTCTTGGCTGGCAGTAATTTGGCAGGCGCTCAGGCCCCTATCCTTAAATCTCATTAGCCCATTGTTCGCATGATGCCACCTGGGTGAAGCACAGGGGCAGGAGATGCTTAAAGTGGGCTGGATAGTGATTTGGACCTGGCACTTCTTTTTCATCTGTGTGTGTGAGTGTGTTTCTAAAGGACAATTTAATGCTAATGCAGACATTTATACAGATACTTTTCTCTGTATTATTATTATTATTATTATTATTATTATTATTATTTTTATTACTAATTTTGCTACAGAACCTGCAGCCTTTTACTGACCTCGGTTCAGTAATAAAACAGAATTTATATTAAATACTTTGGACTAAAATTTTCTTTGTGTTTCATTTGAATTAAGAAATTCTGTGAAATTAAAATCTAAATAAACCTTCAGTCAGTACCAGATTACACAGTCCCTGAAGTCCTTTTTTGTATGTTTTCTTTGATTTAGTCATTGGATATTAAATTCTCTGTATCAGAGGAAAGGATTAGTCTTAATAGAGGACAATACTTTATATGCTAGAATTAATTCATGTTGTATTTTAATGTTTGTATAGAAAACTATTCCAGAAATATATATCCTTTTCTCAATATTAAAAGGTAGAAACAAAACGTTTCAGCTGACCAAACTTGGATCGTACAGTAGGTTTGGCTATTTTGACATGCAAGTTCCTTTTTTAAACAAAATTACCATAAACCATTTTGTTTTAAATTCAAAGTTAAAGTTGAAACAATAACATGAACTGGGAAATAGAATACAATACACCTCGTAAATATCCATCCATCACTTATACTTTTATGTTTGCTCTCTGAACAGGTCCACAGTAGGTAAATATGTATAATAATATGTTGTGGCACATTTCACTGAGTCTATGGTTGTTGTTCTTATATTAACAGTTCTATAAAACCTTTTGTCTTGTGGCAGAGGTTGTCAAGAGTCCATGAAGATTTCATTCAACACTTCGAAGTTAATACTTGCACCAAATAACAAAAGCAGAGTTGGTTGTGGATGGGCAGGAGGTGAATGAATGCAAGCCATATACTGTATATGTGTGTGTGTGTATGTGTGTGTGTGTGTGTGTGAGTGTTTTTGTCTGGTTGGGAGCGTTGAAGAAGGGAAACAGGGGTCCACTGGGGGCACACAGGGAAGGGCACAGGGGGCGGAGGAGCCATCATAACGGGAAGCATCAGCCCCCCCCACACCCCCACCCTCACGTCCACCACCCCCACCTACTCTCCTTATTCTCCTGAGCAGCCAGATGGCACACACTCAAACCCCCAACAGAGGAAGCATCAGACACACACACAGACACATATCTGAACACAAACACCAGGAACATATGTGCACAAGCACTCATATTTAGAAGAAGAGCCGTCCCAATTCAGTTTGAAAACGCTAATCAGCCACAAATCACCTACTTTGTGGAGCTAAATCAGATGCTTTTCTGTGACAAAAGTCAGCGTCGTGTTCCCTCTAAGTGCTCCGCCAAATGTATGGCTGGTTATTGCATCCCAGATAGCACCAGGCCTCACGCTGTCATTGAAACGTGTCACCATATGGGTGCAGGGACACTTAGGAAATGCATCACTTTGTAAGATTTTTTTGTCACTTGATGTCTTAGCTCTATTTCTAGACCAAACGTGTCATTCTTCGAGACCATAAAAAGAGAATCTGCACCAAGACCAAGGGTTTTGTGTGTGTGTGTGTGTGTGTTCCAAGTGCAAGAAGTTCAAGGACGTACACGCCCTGACATGCAGGAATAAATGTACCTGGATTGCAAGATAAAACGCTTCATATTTCGCTATTGCTTCTGTAAGTGCTGGAACTCTAATAGGAAAGATGGGTTTGTATGATATGAATATGAGAATATGAGTGACATGACTTTGTTTTCTTTGTGTGTGTGTGTGTGTGCGTGCGTGCGTGTGTGCGCATGTGTGCGTGCACGTGTGTGTGTGCGTGGGCATATGTGAGAGCGAGAGAGAGGGGGAGAGGGAGACTGTAGATGTGTGGCCTGATGCTTGTGACAGATTTGTTCATAAAGATATTTGTGTCCTACCTTTGCTTGGATAGCAAAACACACATACACACACACACACACACAGGACCCGCAGTAATAGATATCCAATAGCTGGAAGCTGTGGAAGGGTCCTACTACATCTGTCAGCGCTGCCTGGCAAAGGCACGGCAAGTTCAGATGTTATCGCCACAAACGGCTGCATCAAAAGATTTAGTGTCCCTGCCATCCCCTCCCTCCCTACTCCCCCCGTTCTCTCCCTCCCTCTCACCCCAAGGTGGGCCGTGTGGCGCAGTCCGCCGGGCAAACACAACAACAAGGAGGGGACGTAGAAGAAAGACGGCAGGCGGGGGACAGATAAGAGGAAAGCAACAGCAATATCAGCCGGGAGGGTGGTTGAAGGGTGGACGAGAGGGGGAGAGGGGGCAGAATAAGAAGAGGTGGTGGAAGGCGCAATGGCTCCCGTTTTTCACCTCCTTGCGAGCTGCACTTGAGATACTATAGGCTCAGGACAACTCTATCAGGCTAAAAAAATGAATAAATAAACCAAAATAAATGAAATGTAGAGATGTAAATGGAGTTCAACAACTGACTGAAGACAGACGAAATCCCCTGTCTGTCTTGAGAAATTCAATTTTCAGTTGTAATTGTAAAGTAGCTAAATTATATCTAACCACACTTCAGATAAGAGGCATATGTTAATGGCATGCGTGAATGCAGCCTTGGAGCTGCCAACCCAAATTAGTGAGCGCTGACCTCTGTGTTGCCACTTATGACTATTCATGAGTGTGAAAAGAAAAGAAGTGAGAGACAGCTCTTTGACTGAAAACAAAACAGGAAGTGGCATCAGATTGAAAGAAAAAAAAAAACTTAACTCAAGAGACTTAGAGCTTTTAACTGCACTGTCTCGGTCCATGACTTTGTCCCTTTCGGAAACAGTAAGTGGTCTTCTGGTGTCCCACAGACCAAGAAAAAGGCTATTCTTTGTCCTAAGAGAAAAAGAAGAAGATTATAAAAGTAATTTGAACCGATTCCTTTTTCATGGTGAAACTGTCTGACTGGGCATGGCTTTATGGACACTGTGCTTAAATTTGCAGTTGCACATAACAAAATGGTATTGGTGCTTCCTTTACATAGTGTACTTCCTGTTAAAACACATTGTCAAGAGTGGGATGTTCTAGTGTATGTATTGTATGTATGCTAGCTCCAACAATGCAATGTGGTGCATTGTTACGTGCAAAAATTAGTCACATGATGCTGTGTGCTGTTAGCGATGATGCCCCTGATGAGAAGTGTCTGGAATATAATTTTACTGCTCAGTAAACAGTAAACTACTTTATAATGTCGGGAGAAGTGAGCAGGCTGTATGATTTCAGATTCAGTCAGTTTGATTTGATTTGACTGTGTGATTATTTAGCTCCCCTAAAACACAGCTGAAGGATGGATCCAGGGGCTTCTGGGTGTTATTACTGGTACTGATTGGTTTATTCTGGTAAAATAAAGTAAATTAAAAATAGTTTTCCAGGAAGTAGCTGTGAGTTTTTTGGGTATAATGTGATCCCACCCCCACTTTTACCCAAGGGTAAGACAATATAAATCTAAAGCATTTCAAATAAACATGACATTAAATACTTAGTCATATTTATATTTATTTTAGTCTCTGAGATAAAACAGGTTTAACAAAAACATCATTTTTGTCACATGATACATTCAGACTATAGGCTTGAATATGCCATTAAATGTACTTTAGTCTGGCATGAAGATCGGAGGGGGGGACCAAAGGAAGGGGAGGTGTGAGGAAGGGGTCTTATTTCTCTCCCTGTGGGTCAGCTGCTAATCACAACTCTCCGGAGACCCTACTTCCCCACATCACCACCCAAACCCCCCCTAAACCCACATGCACACACACACACACACACACACATCTGAGACACACTGATTCCTCTGCTCTTGAATAACCTCACCGGGGGCGAGTGACAAGTTAGGGAGGGGGGGAACTGGGGCAAAATCACCCTCCTTATTTAGAGGGGTGGGTGGGTGCGGGGTGAGCGACACACACAGAAAGAGAGAGAGAGAGGGAGTATGTGTCTTTTGAAGCCTTCGTTGCTTAACCGCCACACAGCTACGGGGCTGTCGGCTTGCCGAGGATTTCTCCTGGATGTGCGTGTTAAAAGACCCTCCTGTGGAGAAGGAAAGAGAGAGGGGGGGAGAAAGAGAGAAACAGACAGAGAGAGAGAGAGAGAGCGGTAGCCCTGATTAAATGCTGGAGCTGTCATGCCTGCGAGCCAGCCAGGAGATTAATATCGGCGTAACCTGTTACTTAATTCATTATGGGGATACAGGCTAATTTGATTTGATATTATTTTAATAAAGTTCTGTGATATCCAAGATTGTTTCAGGCTATCAAAATAATTTTCCAGTTATTACAGTTCGTCAGGCAGGTCCCTTTGATAGCAGTGGTTGGCCAGGCCTGTCCTGAATACATTACAACCCCCGCTCCCTCTTCACACACGCACAGACACACATTTTTTTTCCTCAATCTCACTTACACATGCACACACACTCTGGTCAAATTCCTTTCCTCTGAATCTCTTAAATCCTAATTTTCTCTTTTCAGATTTTGGCTTCTTATTACTTGTTTCTTGTAATAAAAATGGACAAAAAATAATATTCCTAAAACAATCAAGGATACATAACAGGAGTGGAGGATTACAAGATAGAAAAGGAGGAAAGCAAGTGATGTGGAAGACGATTTGGCCTTCAGTTTTCAAGAGAGCAGCTTGTGTGTCTTTAGTTTGATCCCATGAGAAAGTGGAGGAAAGTGTAAGAGTAACACAATGCAGCTCATTATCACTTGAGCCCTTGAGCCAGGCACTTACCCCCAACTGTTACACATATCACCACATTCACATGTAGGGGCATGCGTAGTGCTGAGTATCTAATTCATCTAAGCTCCATGTCTTCTGGACTGTGGGAGGAAACTTGAGTACTGAGAGAAGACTCACATAGACACAGGAAGGGCACAGACAAACCTTACACCAAACCAGTGGATTCAAAACCCAAGACCCTTTACTGCTGGAAGTGGGGGCATGTAGCCTCAGGTACCAGAAAGACAATGAAATAAGATCCAGGAAAGTCAGTTTGTGTAACATTTTTGAAGGGTTATGAGATGTCACTCAAACCATGACTTTTAATATTTCAATATTTGGAAAGACTATACAACTTTAGGACCAAAGTCACCAAAATTGTAACAAGATTATGCATCCTTAGTTTTGATTTGGAAAATGCCTTAGAAATACAAAGTCATCTTACAATAATGAGTCTTACTTAAGATGCTGCTTTGTGTTGTTGTAAAAGTTGAGTAAATATCAGCTTTTTTGCAGATGACTGGACATTTTCTTTGTGTGTATTTTTTTGACAGAACTCTTTTGCCTTGGCATCCCACTGTGTTTCACTGGAAAAAAAGTCAAAGGGCTGTCTATGTCACACACACGCTGTTGACTGGGTCAGTTGCTAATCACAACTCTCCAGCTCAAGGGATGACTTGAATAAAAGATCAGGTTCCCAAAGAGACATGGCCATACTGGCTGCTTCCAGAGGGTGGATGCCTTAGCATCACAAAGGCTTGTGAGTGATCCTCCAGAGCGCCAACAACAGTGAGTTGTGTGAGGTTACTTACTTATCTTACATACATATCTTTGGAGACATATAATTGCTTACTTCATTCCAGTGTGTCAATGTGGCATGGCTGTGTCAAAATGGGAAGGCAGTTGCCATGGAATTATTGCCATAATAACTCAAAATAATGACACAACACATACAGGCCAGAACTCGAACAATGATTTTTGTTATGTCGAGGGAAGTTAATTAACACCAAACCCGAGGCTATTCCAGTGACTTACAGGCTGCAACGTATATTTTCTGTTGCTGACACCAGAGAAAGGAAGTGAGTCTTACTGAACACTTCATCAGCATCAGCTTACCTGAACGGGGTGGTGATGTCAGCTGCCAATACAGGAAACTATGAAACTGGACTAAAACTGCACTCATTTTCTTGTTTGGAAAAAAAATCTCCCATCATACAGCATATTTCCCGGTAAATCTGACCCAGTATCATGCAATGTGAAGTGCAGTGTCACATGTAGTAGAGCCTGCCAACCTTACTGCCGGTGGTCTGTTCACAATAACAGTGCTAATGTCTCAACATAAATTTTGAACTGTTTTATTGATGTTAAAATACTCTATAAAGCTCTTTTAATCAAAGCTCTCCCTTCTTCTCTTGCTCTGTTTTACTTTCTGTCTCTCTTTCTCCCATCACCAATGTCATCCATTCATTATTAAAGCTCCCCTTGCCCCATCTCTCCTGTGTTCTGCTCTATTAGAAACCCTTGTATCAGCTGCTCCGGGCCATAGAAGGACAGAGGAAAGGGGGGAAAAAAATAAAATGAAGACATGTTCAGCTCTTTGCAGGGGGGCGTGTAAGTCGCCTGTCAGCCTGTAATCACTGTGTCCGCGACTCTGTATGCTAATGCATCTCTCCATACTGCTGACTAGGACATGCAATATAAATGAAGTTTGTTGGACTGCACAAGGGCTGACTTGAATAAAAGATCAGGGTCCTGAGGAGATTTGGGGCTGTTATTAGCCATGTGGAACCTCACAACCACACTGCCAGAGACCTAATGTTGTAATGAAGGCCTTTTTACATGGAAATTGGCATCTTTATCCCTGTCAGAGAAGGATTAGTATGACTGTGGCAAAATTGTACATTAGATTTGAATGAACGCAAGCTTAGTATAAAAATATGAGGCACTACATTGAAAATATGTCAGAGGTACACTAAATGTACATTTACTTCCTCATGCCTGAAGATGGGAGTTATTGGTTACAAATGCAGTGTAAACTGTAATTTTCATCAAGTAGTATTGATTCAAAAACACAGTATTAGTAGCACTGACAGAGAAAGTGGGTGTTTTGCACAATAGGTATTTGTCCTGCAGTTATTACTTCTTGTAACACCGTCCTTATCCAGTAAATTCAATCATGCCCAAGCCTGGCAGTCTTAAAGGCTGTAAACTGTCATAATGGTCATGTTTGTACATAGAGATGCCACTTCACCCTTTTAATGCTATGTTGTAGTTATTTACATAAAGGATGTTACTAAGTCATTCTGAGCTTTCTGTGCTCTTGTATGCTTCCATAGATGGTTTTACCTACAGCGCAAATTCAATTTTTTTTTCTTATATTTTCCTACATTATTCATACAAGCTACATTTTAAAGCCACATGAATTGATATTTTTAAATGAATCTCTTGTAAACAGTGTCTTAAGGTCAAAAGTGCAATGATGAGCCCAAAGGGTTGCCATGGACATTGTACAGTTTCCCTCAAGATGTGCAAGTCTTTTGAAAAACCATGACCAAACTTTAACAAAGAAATTGAAAGAGAAATTTTTCTGCTCACATGTAAAAGTTAAGCTAAGCTAAGATATTCTGAAACACAAAGAATGAAAACCTAGAAAGTATTAAAAAAAACTGAGCGAAGTGCCTGAATAAATAATGATATAATAAATACCTTTAATTTATTTCAGTGAGGCACACGGGGGTGTGGGAGGGGTTCTGGTAAAAAACCTGGTGAATTGGCTCTTTCTACTTTTACTGCAATGCACTATGTAAGACAAGTAAATGCATGCAAACACATATTCCTGTTGGATTGCTATGTATATATTTGTGGAATTTCATTTTAAATTAAATTAAAAATGATGGTACCTGAAACCACATGCCCCCCTTTGCTGGTTGGATGTATGTCTGTGCCGCCCTGTGTCTCTAGCCGTATCTAATAATCAGGTGGAAAGTAAAAACTAACTGTGTTAAAATGAGTTAAAATGTACTGATAAATTGTACTGATAAGTAAAAGTAGATGACTGTACATTACATCTATAAAAGCAATAGGGTGTGATAGTGACAAAGTTATACAACAGAATATTTTTAGGCTAGGATAAAGTTTAATACATATTCTAACAGAACATCAGCATTCTGTTCCGTAGTGTAAATTCCATCTCAATAGACAACTGCTTTCATCAGTGTAGCCTTGGTAGAATTTACCAGAGAAGAGGATAAACTACGGTGGGTGATATTAAGCTACATAAATCAAATGACTTAACATGTCTTACAGAATTAACAGCAGAATAAATTTCACCACTACAGCAGACAACAGACAACAACACATACAGTAAAGCAAATGAAACTGCAGTAGCGCAACCCATGCACCCTGCTACATTCCAAGGCAATGTATTGACTTTGGTGTTGTTTTCACCTGTGTGAATGTCAGTCTGTGAGCTTGTGCCCTATGAGGTCCATACAGTATGTTATAGTCTCAGCAGTAGTGTTGAGACACAAGACACAAGACAGAGGATCCTGTAACTAAAAATAAAAGGCACAACATTTAGCATTTAGCCAAACTCATCATGCATGTGTTCGTCATTTAAAATTATAACTTGGTCAATTTAACTATAACTAAGTTTACTTGCTGGCTGGTGCATTAAATCAGTAATTAATTAAGGCAAGCACTTTTTTTTCTTAACTGAGTCACTGCTGGTTTTAACCCTGGCTTCATAATTATGCCATAATTGTCTTGCATTATTTTCTCTTGTTGCTCAATTCGGTTTTATTTGTTCTTACTATCATTATAATAGCAGAAACTTGATAATAATGTCACTGAGTGTTGAGTAGTAATAGCAGAGCCAGGTCTGGTACAGGACTGGGAACAAAAGACAGCAAGGGGAGAGAACAGCCTTGTCTTACAGTGACATAACTTGGGATCAGTTCAGGGCTCACTTGAGCCATCCCTGGTTGGGAGTTTATTCAAAGAGGAAAGTCTTAAGACAAATCTTAAATGTAGAAACGGTGTCTGCCACCAAGACCCAAACTGAAAGCTGGTTCCACAGGAGAGGGGTCCAATAGCTGAAGGCTCCCAGTGTACAGTCTTGATTATACACACATAAACATTTTTAACATGTATTATTTTTACAGAAAATTAACAGAGAGTGATTGATACCAGCACATCCTAGAGGTTGAATATATAGTTTAGAACATCATCTGATTTAAGTCCTCATTTTTGTTCTGTTCTCACTGAGGTTATCAGGATCATTCATCACATTTTTTTTCCCTAAGGCTTGTAACTTGACATATGGTGAAGCAAAATAACTTGCCATACAAAAGTAAAAGTATAAGACTACATATGATTTATTACATCCACTCTTCACTGATCATGGTTCACACAGGTACTGCAGTGTGAATGTTTGATGCCAGGAGGTGTGTTAAAGATTAAGTTTGATAAAAACAGATTTGGGGGTCAGTGGCCCTTGCTGTGCTGTTAGCTTCACAATGAAAACATACGTGCTCCTTTGTGGATATTTGGAAAATGTGGAAGCGTTTTGCTCTGCATTGAGTTTGGAGGACTTCAGTCCCAGAGGGGTTTGAAAAGGGGCAGGTGTGGGTGTCTGTGTGTGTGTGTGTGTGTGTGTGTGTGTGTGTGTGTGTGTGTGTGCTTGCGTGTGTGCGTGTGTCTGTGCTCAATTATTTTAGTAAGTATTTCTACTTTACATGTGTGTTTCTAAATAAGCTGCATGTGTTTTGGTTTACTGTATGTATTTGCTGTTTGTTTCTCTGGGTTTTCTTTAAAATGCAAATCGTGTGTGAAGATACGCCAGTGTGTTCTCATACATGTGCTGTGTACTGTATCTTAATTTGTGTTAAACATCTCTGTGTACAACAATACATTAACATATGTATGTGTTCTGAGTGAGTGAGTGGGTGTGTACATAAAAATGTGTAATTAAACTTTTTTTCCCCCTCATTTCTTATCTCTGTATAATTTACAAAGATTTCCTGTTCTTGCCACTTTATATTTTTACCCCACCAAATCGCAGACAAAAAATGGTGGACTTTTTACTGTGTACATTTTACTTTAATACTTCTGTACAGATTAAAAATATACATGATATGTCTGTAAATCATAATGATGCCATGAGGATGTTAGCAGTTCCACTAAATGGTTCGTGTTTATACTTTTCACAGGTTTTCTTTAAAAACTACTGTGTGTGGTTTGTACTTTTACCTTGTCTTATCTTGATGCATTTTACTGCAGGCCAGTACTTTTACTTAAAATTACAGTGTAAACTTTGTGTGTGTGTGTGTGTGTGACCAATTATGTATGTGTCAAAAAGCCTGGAACAGAATTGTACCTATATAAATGTTGTTCAAATGTTCATTTTGGATCTCTACAAATCATATAAATACACTTAAACACTATTCTTGTTGCACACAAACAGATTTCCAAGTTTGCAAAAGTCTGAAATAATTATTGCTCTTTTTGTTTTTGAGAAAGCTCCATCAGTGAATTTGCTTTTGTGTCTCCAGAGGGAGCATCAGTTTCATTTTCTTAATTATATATTTTTTTCACCCTAAACAGCTCATTTTCCAGCCATGCTTGAAAATTGTTACCAGATTTTTAAAGATTTTAATTTGGGAAACTAGTAGCGGTTTAAATTGAAATGTGTGCTGTGTTTTCTAATTTTCTATTTTTCTCCCTATTTTTTTTTTTACATGTTTCACCCTCTATAAATGTTCAATGACAATATCAAAAGTGTTTAGCAGATAACATGTGCTCAGCATGTTCTCCTGCAATGTTTCCCTCTTCTCTCATTTCTGTCAACATCTGTGTTTGTATCCTCCATCTTTTTTCCTTCTGTCTTTGTTTTCTTGCTTCTCTGTATTTTTTTCCCCAGGCTCTGGTCTGGGAGAAACCTGGAGGTCAACAGAGGGTCAACAAATACAGCAATTACTGGAGGTCAGAGGTTGCAGGTCACTCTTATCCAATTTCTCAAATTCCGGCGCTAAAAAGGGGCCTCCGCTAGACCTGTGTAAGTACTTCAAATGAACTCCAATGTTTTTACAGCCTGGCACATAATGACAATTACAATTCAGTTATGTACGATGGTTGAATGATAGCAATTTTATGACATTTCAGTTATGCTCTGTATCATAAAACACTTATGCTTAAATTACACATCATGGTTAGTACAGAAAACCACTAAACACAGGAGACTGTGTTCCTGTATTATTATATATGTATGTACAATATGTATTTTAAGTTTGTAAACCTTGACAAAGGACAATGTTTCTTAGTGGTTTCAATGATTTATACAATTTATAACAAAAACTGTCTTTCTGCTTGAATTGCAGCTCATCATAAACTGATATCACTTTAATTTATATACTTATGATGACACCAGCACTTGGAAGCGTGATGGAATTAAAGCAGAGAACAAACAGATGTTCAAATGTACTTTTGTGCATCGTGCATGAGCTCTATTGGAAACATCATAACTATAACTGACCTGCATCTCTGTAAAATATCTATATATAAAACTTTGAACTCTCTGTAGAAAATACCTTTTCTTCCAAACCCATCTGTGCTCAAAATGATGAGACTCTAAATCTATTTTACATGAGGTTGTAAAGAAGCCCTTATCCCTTTTTCAGGGTCTGGGAAAGTGCCAGTAGTTTTTTATGCATTATTGTGCTTTTTTTTGCATTTATATTTATTGTTGTTTCTTTTTTGTCCCTCAGCATGTGTGACAGGGTGAAGCTGGGGAAGAATAAGTATAGTGTGGCAATAAGCATTGAGATTGAGTTGTAAAGTACATTGACAGTGTGGCTCTGGGGAACTACTTCCTTTCTCTGTGTATGATGACTGTCACTGTGGCAGGAGTTAGAATACAAAGATTTGACCGGTGCGCTCAGTCTCCCTGCACTTTAAAACATCTTCCAGAATAGAATAGAACAGAATAAACGCTGCTGTAGTGATGTCATCTCACTTGTGTCCATTGTTATTACATGGTTTTCTTGATTGCACTGTAAACACATATAGCTGTAACTGTTGACAACATCCCAGCAAGGTGCATTTACCGTCCTCTGTAGTACAAAAGATATACATGTCTCCTCAGACTGGACTGTGGGACCTGTGTTATTAATGTACCTTCACCTCTGACCAGTGATGATTTTTTTTGTCCTCTCAATGACTAAAAATCATGTCCACACTCATTGGTCCTGTTTTTGGTTTCATCTCTTGAGAGAAACATCTGGCTCTTTAGCTGCTAAATGGTCCTGTAGATGTCAGTTGTTTCTGTCTGCAGTTTGTTGCTGGGCAGTTAATGTTATTTCACTCAAAACAGCAGCTCTTGCTGCAGTTGTAAATGTCACTATGAGAACAGCAAGAGTTAGCCGAAATAGTAAATGTTGTTGGTTGGTCTGATGAACAGTTATCCACAGAATCAGCTGACTGTTCTCTGCAGGGTTGAGAGTAGATGTTGTATCAGACTGACATGGTGAAACTTTAAGGTGAAGCTGTTGATGTGCCAATGTTCCAACCCTCACCTATGGTCATGAGCTTTGGGTAATAACTGAAAAAGTAAGGTCATGGATACAAGATCCTAAATTAGTTTACTCTGTAGAGTGTCTGGGCTCAAACACAGACTCTAGGGTTAGGAGGTTGGTGTAGAGCTACTGCTTCATTGTTTTGTAAAGAGTTGAAGTGGTTTGGTCATCTGATTAGGATGCCTCCCATTGGAGGGTTCTCAGGAATGTCAAACTAAAAGAAGACCTTAGGATAGACCCAGAACATACCCTGGAGAGATTATATATCTCATCTAGCCTGGGAACGCTACATGATCCCTGAGGAGGAATGGGAAAGCGTCAACATGGAGAGACACACCTGGACTACCTTGCTTGACCTGTTGCCACAGTAACCCGACTCTGAATAAGAAGCTGAAAATGAATGGATGGAAGAATAAAATCCACAAATCATATGCAACAAAAATAATAAATAAATAATAAATCTGACCTTATATTTGTGGCTCCATCTGCAAAGACTGACTGTGAAAGTCTTTTCACCAAACCGCAAGGGATTTTGTGCAAAGTTCTTACTAAAGCTGCCACTTTCACATTACAAGTTCATACTTCTATTAAAGAAACATCAGACATTGGCAAGTCATGCCCTCAATCGATAATTATGCAAGCCTAATCAATATGTGAAATATGAAATAAGGACAAATGATAATATGGAGATGGGGCACATCTCATTTCTTTCCCAGTCAGATGAATATGTTTGAATAGCAAACATAAGAGTAGTAAAGCATCAATTTGGCTTTTATGTGAAGGGGCCTTGCATTTTACTTGGCACACAGTTCAATATTTGAACAGTATTTACAGCCAGCGAAATAGAGAGAAAAAAGTGTTTTAACTCTAAAATTATATTGCTCGAAGTGATAGTGGTAGTAATAAAGAAGTTATTGACCAAATGATATTGATCGACAGCTCCTCGGGCAAAACGAGCCGACCTTGGTTTCCCTTGTGTCTTGCCCTCCCTCCTCCTGCCTCCCCTCTACTCTCCTCCCCCGGAATTCAATAATATATTATTTTACACAGTTTAAAGCCGGACAACAAATAGCTGCACAGCAGAAGGTGAAGAATTGCTGGTAAATTTTTCATGGCTATTTGCCTTCAGGAATTTGGCAAGGGAGTATGTGAGGGTGATTAAAATCAAGACTCCAGTCAAGGCTTGATTAGGGGGTTTCCATTTAACAGAAGGCATGGCAGAGGAAGCATGAGAGGAGAGACAAGGAAAGAGAAAGGTTAGGCGGAAGAAAGGAAAAACCAGAGGCTATGCGTTTCTTCCTTTGCTCGGCATAAATCAGATAATGACCTTGAAGTCTTTGTAGGAGAGAGGCAGCGGTAACTACATCCAAGCTCTGTCCCCTGGTTTATTCACAAGGTCAGAAGAGGGAAACAATGGCCATTGATTTGGCCCCCGAAGAGGAGGGGGAGAAAAGGCCTAGGTGACTGTCACATTACACTGTTAAAAAATACACTTGAGCACGTGAGGGTTTGCACAAAATTAATAATGGTCTCAACATCATCACAGTTTGGTTTTAAAGAGTCTGAGCACTCTTATTTTTTTCAATGAATACTCAATAAAACATGTTATGCTTTATATATTCTACTAAAATATGTTTGTAACAAACACAAGGACATGAATTATTATCTATAGAAGAAGCTGTTACTGCCAACCAGCCTACAAGAACTGCAGCTTTAATAACACTCATGGTCTGCACCCCTTTTTGTTTCTAGCACTTCTAGCACGTTCATCTTTGGTCAATATACTGTGTTATTCCAACATATAATTTTTAAGAGTGTGAAGAACAATGGCCAGCAGGTTTGTGATCCAAACATACATGATTGCTGATGGGGGACCAGAGGAGATTGACTCTTTCTTGTGATCAGGTGGACCTATGGCTGTTCACCTTGAATGCAGTGAGTTATCTGCTTTCTTTCAATAGTATTTCCTTGTGAACTGCCATACTAGTGTAGCTACAGTTAATCAATGTGAAGAGTTAATTTCACAAAGTAACATTTTATGAAATCCATTCACCTCAGTATCTTATCCTTCAATGAAATTAATTTACACATCACTGAACTGAAGTATGAAACTGCAGTCAAAAAGAAAAAATGGACTGTAAACCATTAATTAAAATATGGTCTTTCCATGCCAAATGTCAGTGATATTTATGTTGATGTCAGTGAACCTTTTGCTCTGCATTTATCAGGAATTTTTGAAAGTTCAACAGGTCATATAGTATATTTTCCTTGCATAGTTACTAAGGAACAGCTGAGGAACGACCTGATCATTGATGGATAGCAATTTCCAACTGGAGATCACATAATAGCTAATGAGGAAAAGTTAGTTAACACTATATCAATAAAGCATTATGTGATGAATAGTTTATGATCATCTGTGAAACTGAGTAATGAGACATTTCTCTCTGCACCTCAGAAAAGCAAACACAAAAGACTGAGATACTTAATCTGTGGTTTGTCATTTCTTTGTGGTTATTCTGATCATTACTTGTTGCATTTCCTGAAGTAGTTCCTCATTAATTCACCCTTACATTACAATGAATTTAAGAAATCAGAGATCAAAATATTAAAGCCAGACATAATACATATGTATATCCACAAGTGATACAGCCTTCAGCGGAACAGTCAGCCATGTCTCCTTCGATCTTTCTTTCCTTCATAGGATCCATCTCCTCTGCTCCTCCATTTATTACCATTTCAGGGAAAATGAAGCAGAAAAGTATATGACAAGCTAAGTGGAGTATCCAGTTCAGCATCACATCACCAGTTGCTTTCGATTCAAAACTTTTAAAAAGATAACTAGCAGTGAGAGTCACGGTATCTTACCAAAACCATAAATCTGTTAGCTTAGCATGCTTGCTGTTAACTGAAAAGCTAACATTTTCATTCCCTTGCCAGTCCATGTTCATACTCAAAGCATTCAATATTGCCGTGGGTAGGTTTACACTGGAGTCCACAGAGCCGGAGTAGTTGCTTGAGCACACAGAAAGTTAATGGCTGAATGTTGATATGCTCGTCTGTGTTCCCTTCAATTATTACAAGCTCACAGCAATGAGCTTAATGAGCAGCAGCGAGTGGTGATACAAGTTACCAGACATTTTATCATTAGTATCATTTTTTATGATAATTTAAGATTTTTGGGGGTTACACGCAGCCTGAAATGCATGCGTATGCATACCTGTAGGTACAAGATATGTATTTAAAAAGTATTTTATTATTTGAAGCTAATATTAGAAAAAAGAAAGAAAGATAGGAAAAACATATACCACAATTACTAGATAAAGTTTACATTTACATTACAGTTATTGTGTGTTATATGTGTGTATATAGTATATATAAAATCATGTAAGTAGTCTTCTATAAATCCTATCTATGGTGACACAGTTATTACAGTATATACATTTTTATCAGCACAGATCTGGACTGTGGTGGCAGGGCAAAAATAGGATTTTGACAAATGAGGGGGAAATGTCCTCCCGATCCCCAGTAGAAATTAATCCCTTGTTCCAATGTAACTAATCACTCGTGCTTCTGTTGAATAATTAGTGATTTAATGTAATTATTTATTCAGTGTGTAAGTAATGAGTACTTGTTTACAAGTAACTTCAACTTGCTCACTGATTAGAACATACATAGTACAGAGTACAAAAATAACCAGGGCTGCATCCATCAGCTTTGTACAGAAGCTTAGAGTAAAGCTTGATTACTGGTGGCAGAGTGAATGAGAGAGGAATCAGAAAAAAATGAAGGGAGCATCAGCTCATCAGTAAAGCGTGCTATCCCTTCACCTCACTTATCCTGTGCGAACACGATCGTCTTGTTCGTTTGCATGTCAGAGGAATGCTCACGGAGAAAGAGATGGTGGTTATGCTCAGTAAAATATTCATTCTGCTTGCAGGCCAGTCAAGTGAAACATCCAGCTACTTGGCAGACATGGCAACTGAAAGAGAGAGAGGGTGGGGGAGAGATGCATCCATTATTGAGGTGCCAGGATGTTATCAATTCATACAAGGTCAATATGGAAGATTTCAATTTGTTGCTGTGTCAAGACAAAGATTTCACCTCGTTTTGACTCGTACTTCTTTCTTCCTTTTCTACCTTCTTCGCACCATCGCAGTTTTTTTTTTTATTATGCCATGTGCTGTGTATTACATTGTCTCAGGTTTGTTCGTAAGTGCATCGCAAGTCTTCCAAAGCCTGGGTGCACGATGATACAAGATATGACCTTACCACTGGTAACTTAAAATTCAGCCCACAAGTCTATTTCCCCTACACACACACACACACACACACAAACAGAGGGACAGATTTGCACGGTGTTTGCCGTGGGAGAGCTCCTCATTTACATCAATTATGGATAGTCAACTTCCATCCTTGTGGCCTGGCGCTGCATATTTCATGGAGAGAAGGGTATTTTATGAGTTAATGTGTCCAGTTGACATGCCTCTGAAAGCACTGGCCTGTCCCTTACACCATGTGCTGGGCTGAACAGAGCACGCAAACACAAATCTTGTGAGAGTGTGTGTCTGTGTGTGTGTGTGTGTGTACCCACTCAACCTCTTCCCTAGCCACAAATGTGCCTTGCCGTCAGTTTCTGCTACAGTGAGGTAGCAATGTTACAAGTGCCTCCACAGTTTTGGAAGCAGCACTCAGGAAACGGCTTGTCTATTTTTTTTTTTTTTTTTTTTTTTTTTTTTTGTGTTTGTGTGTGTGTGCCTGTGTATTTATTTATTTAATTTTTTTGTAAGTTACTGAATTCATGCAAAAAAAAAAAAAAAAAATAGGTATACAGCCTCGATGTGTGGGATAAGAAACGTGGCACCAGTACCCAACATCCAATGCAACTTTTCAACCCTTTTCAGAAAGGCCTGTAAACAAAGCTGATAACAGCACTCATTATGCCTGCTCTCCCCTCCACCGCTCTCACTCTTTCTCACTTTTTCACCACTCCCCACCAATCCATGAGTCCCCCACCTCCTCGCCACCACTTTTTTCTCTCCTCGCCCTCTTGCCAGCCTGTTGGGGAGGTGTTACCAGCAGCTGGTGCCTTTGCATAATGTGCGAGGTGTTTATTTGCGTTTTTCATCTTTTTTCATCACAGAGACGCAGAGAGAGAATGTGGGAAGGAATGGAGGCTGTTCTCGGATGGTACAAATTGCTTTTTTGACCCCGTAATTAGTGGCAGAAGACACTCTGAAGGAGCTGGTGATGAAGCTCCTGTGGCCAGATTTCAACACGGACGCATAAATTATCATTTATGGAGCACTAATGGCCTGTTGAGTTGTCCTCTCAGACCTCGCTTTGCCACGCCAGCTCTGTGATCGTCCATAGTCGAGCTGGGTCATCTTTTATGCGTTATCTCCATGGCATGAACACTAAATATGACATGAAAGAACGCCAGCTCTCCTCCCATCCCCTCTGCTTTCTCCTTCCCTTTCCTCTTCTGTTGTCTGCTTTCCGTTTTCTTCCTGTCTCATCTCCTTTTCCTCTCCCTCAGTGCTCTCTCTTCCTCTCTCCTGTCCTCTCCTCTGTTTTACCCACCTGCTCCTCTTCTCCACTTCCTTCCTATGTCCTCATTTCTTGCCATTTACTGCTTTTTACAACTCCTCTTTTTTCTTAGCCAAACTACTGTCCCCTTATATATTTCTCCTCTTCCTCATCTACTTTTTCTTTTCACGTTTCCATTTTTTCTCATTTTTTATCCCTCTGCTCTTTCCTTTCTCACCAAATTAATTTTTCCCTTCTCATGCTCACTCATTATCTTATTACGTCCAACTTTTTTCCTCTCCTTTTTCATTGCTCTTCCTGTCCTAACCTCTTCCTACATCTCCTTTTATTTCTTTTTAACTTTCTTTATTTCTTTTTCAGTAGAAAGTATTGCACAAGGAAACTGTTCCTTCAGATGCAATGTTAGAATTTCATGCTACTGCAAAGCTCTTTACATAAACACATGAAACCATTTTTTGCCAGTTTTTACAAAGCGCATATTACATTACAAAGGTTAACACGGAGAAATGGTGTATGTGTTATTGCATATGTGTGCGTGCATCTTTTATGCCGTACAGTATTTGACACTAACAGTGGGTAAAGTGTGCCCTTAAAACAGCTGTCATTACAGAACAGAGTAGAAAGGAATGCAATTAGACACGTCAGCTCTGTGATCCATCACTGGCTATTATGGCTTCCACAAGGTGAGGAAAGGAGAGAATGGTCCATAGATACTGCAAAGAACACTCACACATATATGGCCTGTGTGTCTGACAGCTTTGTCACCAAAAAGCAAAAATGCCCTCATAGCCAAGAAAATAAGCAAGTAAATATGCTTGTACTCACAAAAATAATCCAACGTTGGAGGAAAATTACCTGTCTTCTGAAATTGAGTCTTAACCAATTAATATGGAGAAGGCAGGTGTTGTGTATTTTGCTCAAGGACTCAAAGATATGGTTGCAGGCAGAAATCAAATTAAACCTAAACCATCATGTTTGAGAAGCAATGTCATTTTGGGAGTTTATTTAAATAAAAATCACAAATATCTTTATGCCCATAAAATGTATTGAAATAACAATAATAAATTTAAAAAAATACAGGCCACCACTGACATGGGGTTCAAAAGTGGTCAAATAACAGATGCCAGTTGAGACAGTTGGTCTGGACTGTAGTCCCATAACTCAGTTCAGATATACCTGGATTTATACTCATTAGATTTGTTAGAAGTTGACGACAGTTGCAAACAATGGTCAATTGCCATCAACTTCCCATTTATATCACCACTGCAGCACTGACACATGCATGGCACTTGATCATTCTTGGAAAGAGGACTAATCCCTTTTCTTCCTTAGGTAAAGTGATTTTATTCAGCAAAGGGACATCACAAGGAAAATTTTCTTCATCTTCTTTAATGTTGTCTTCACCACAAACCATTTCAACTGACAAACACAACTCAAACATTCACCACCTTTGCAACTGTTGTAGCGACAACCGTTGTTGTCATTTTCTTTCAGAGATAATAAATATATGATATGACACACAATAGCTACATAACTATTTGTCCTTGCTCCATAACTCTTCTGTAACTCCTAAAAGCACATCCTCTCCCTTAAGATGGAAAGTAAAATGTTATCATGAACATGCGGGATACAAATCCAATTAGTGAACTCCCCTCACAGTAAACTTGTCCATCACTGGCTTTGGGCAGCCTTGCATATAAGTTGTTTCTGTGATTAGACACCTCAGGACTTCATCATTAAAAACTAGTCCAAGATAGTATATGTAGTTAAATTAAAAATTACGCACAACTCTGAGGCATAAACCACTTCTCCGCTGTCCATTCCGATGCACAATATAATACAATCAGCCATTGTTTCATCAAAACATTAATTTACTTTGCTACACTAGAAGCAAAGTAAATTACAAAAATTTACACAATTGGAGTTACAATCACCCATCAATTTTCAGGCACTATCAGGGATTGGGTCAATATTCATTATGGATAACTGTGTCCACAATTTCTTTCCTTTGGTCACTACCTAAGTCTCATGGCTTTTGGTGAATCAACTGTTCCAGCCAGGGTCCCCCTTCACCATGACAGGCCAGGACAATACCTGCCTTGCTGCTGACACCAGTCAGCCTCCCACTCCATCAGAGTTGGTTGTAGATAATGTGAATTGAAACTAACCAGAGACAGCCAGTGTCTTAAAATTTCACAGCACATTGTAAGCTTTCAAGGCTTGGACATTCACAAGATGGATTTTTGTTTGGTGTATCACTGTATACACTATCTGTAAATGTATTAGAGCTGTAGAGTTGAATTCTGATTGCCTTGAACTTGGTCTACATTGACCCAGTCATTGTACCACTTGACTGTGGCCCCAACTAGAAAGTGAAGAATCAAGAAAAGAAGAAAGAATGGAAAAATAAGTAACATAGGGGGTTCAGAAAGGCTTAATAGAAGGCTGCAGTACCTCCTGGACTGTTATAAACTGTAAGTTAGTGGAGCCCACCACATCTTCAAACACACTGCCTTAGTGAGTTCCCTGAAGAGGTCTGCGGCTAGTCTGCCTTGAAAGCGCCCAGATTTTTGCCGGTGTATGCACTTTTAATTGCGCTCCCATCACTTGCCCCCCAGCCCCTTGAATCTCTTCTCTCACACATACTGCCCCTCACTCACCCTTTCTCCACAAGGCCCCCGACTGCTCACTCCTCCCCTTTGTCTCTTTCTCATTCTGTCATTTTAGCCTTTTCTCTCTATCTGTCCATTCTTCAAAGGGTAACTTCATTCACTTTATTTTAATTTCTTAGACTAACCCTAAGGGAAGGAATGAGAGATGGCAGTGTGAGCGGGAGGGAGAAATAAGAAACTCTGTTTTATTTTAGTGATGGCTCTGTGGTACTGGGGCAAAGCCTTTGATGGTTTGGTAGTAGCCAGCCATGGGTACTGCCTAATAAACAAATGAATAGCCCCTAACAGAATAATGTTACCAGCTACTATGCCAACATACAGTTAGAGGATAATGATGATTACTTGCATCTTTGGTATTATCATTATACTTTAGGCTTTCTTTCTATTGACTCTGATAACTTTATACTTACCAAAGCAGTTCCTGAGAAGTACATATCAGAGACAGTCAGTAAAGTACATTTATTTACCATTTACATTGGTGCAGAGTTACATGAATGCCTTCTCCCAGTCAGAAAGAGAGCTATTTACCATGGACTGAACATGGATATTGATATGCAAATAAGTTGGTCTAAAGGGGATGAGTTCATCAAGGTAATTCAAGGCAGATCGTCTCAATGTGTGGTGAGTGGGGATGTCCCAAAGATCGATAATCTGAGCAGATTAAATTCCAATTCTTACACTGTCATACTCTACTGTTTTTGTTTTTCCACTGATCTCTTGTAAGACAGTCAAACTGTATTAGGACAGCATTTCTACACACCTCTCAGTTGCAAGTTGTTTGTATAAATGGGAAAAAAAAATTAATTGGTCATGATTTACTCTGCTCTGACATGCAGGTCAGCAAAATAGACAAATTCACTTGGCTCAGACAGTAATAACTCCATTATCTGTCTTCTCTTATTAGTAAAGAACAGTACACTAAACATTCAGATAGCAGCTCTCATTTTAGTGAATACTGACCGTTTGACCAGTGGAAATGACAAATAATGTAATACAATCAGTTGTTACTAATTGAGGTTAATTTGTTGAGTAACTGGTATGTTTTGTGACAGAAGAACTTCTACTCTGTAACAAAACTGTGTAAGCAGACTGGGTATTTCTGTGTTTCAAACAACACAGTGACACTTGGTCGGACACATATTTAATCAACATTTAGGTAAGTGGATTGGACTCAACATAGGTGGATGCTCAGCACTAAGGGACTTTTAATTGGGACATTCTCTTTTTCATCCCAGTAAGTTCTGCTAATGTTCCCTGCCCAATCTAATTTTAGTGATGTTACTACATAAACTTGATGATGCTCACAATAATGAAAACAGCAACTAAATGGTAATAAACTGCAATTATCCTTACCCTAAACAACAAAGCTGCATGCTAGCTTGCTTGTTTGGCACAGTCTGACCTACTTGCTGAGGTAGGCAACTTAAGAAAACCTCATATCTCCAAAAGGTCAGCTTTCACGATGTACAATACTTGTTGTATTTTTAAGCTCGACCCCAGTGTATTTTTGAGCTTATCCGATGTAATTTGAAAGGTTTTGATAAGCCTCAAGGGAGGTAGATTTTTCAGACCTTACTCTTTCATTTAAGTTCAAACTTGTTGCCTTTACACATGACAACCGCCACTGTTATTTATACCTGTGTACTGTAAATGTATGTCGCCGTGCGTGAAAGCTTACAAGCATCTGTGTGTGTGTGTGTGTGTGTGTGTGTGTGTGTGTGTGTGTGTGTGTGTGTGTCTGTGTCGGTATGCAGGTGTACAGACTGTGTGAAAGATGAGACCTGACGACGGGCCGTCCACCTTGCCCTTTAGCTATTTCTGTTCTGCGCCTTCTCCGGCATTGGTTGCGTAATGATCTGGGAGACAGAGATCACTCTTTGTTTGTTGTCTCCATCAGCCATAACTGGGCCTTGGTGCCAGAAGGTCAAGTGTACAGAATAAGAACAGTCTTACACAACACAGAAAATACAGACACACCTTTGATGTGAAAGAAGGGATGTGTGCTTATGCATCTCTCAGATTGAGGGCGGTGATTGATTTCAGAAATCTCACTGTAGAGAAGCAGACCTTCGTTTATGCAGGGATGTTGAACTCAGAGCAGGCATCTTATCAAGCTCCAGGGTTTTTATTTATTAATTCTGGTGTGAATAAGTTCTGTATAGTGGATAATCGTATTAATGGCATACATAATGAGATAATCTTAAACAAAAGGCCTAAAAGGAAAGAATTTAACATGACAAATAAACCTTGAACTACCAGTTCACTCACTAATAAAATCATCTTACCTTACAGAATTGGTTTATTGAAAAAGAAGTGCAGTCAGAATATTTCAATGTGTTACTAAATGTAATCAAAATTTGAAAGAGACAGCAAGTCCAGTAATTAGAAAATTATTAAAAGCAAATTAGAACGAGAACTTTTAACCACCAGATGGAGTTTAAACTGTGGTGAGAAAGAATGAAATGCAGCTGAAAGTTCCAGAACAAGCGAACAGGTGAATGTCAACATTACACCATTCAATGTGAGATCTGAAGGCTTTGGAAATCATCTTGTTGTTTTTTTCTTATTAAGTTACTCTTTCCAAGTTGACATAATATTGTGCACTTATATACTTGTTTGGAAAAAAAAAAAAAAAATTAAGTTTCCCACTTCCTGGTGCCATGAGGATGTCCAGGTACATGTTTTGATATTTTCGTGATCAGGCCTTCCTGATGCACCTGTGCCACTCTTATATATTAGGTATGATCAGAGAGAAAACATTGTCATTAAAGGTTTTGACAGTCATCGCCAACTGCAATCACCACTTTCTACTTGATGCAATTATACTTCTATCCTACTGAAAGTTTCTCTCTGCTGAAACTAGTTGTTCTTCTACTGGACACACTGTAATTTCAAATACAAATTCAGTAGCTCAAAAATTAAAGTTTTCGGATACAGCATAGGCTAACAGTGGTTAATATGGGTGTGTTTTAATCAAAAGGAATGACCAAAATATATTCTTAGCTTAAAGACTGTATCACAGCATCATCTTTTCTTCCACTGGAGTGCGCAACAAATCACCATGATACCTAACCATTAAAACCGAGGCATAAACCTCAGTTCACCACAGGAAAATACCAGTTCACTGTAGTGACACCGAATTCCATGCCATGTGCAAAAAAATGAGCATAGAACCCAAGATGGAAACACTAAACTAGAATTATTGCCATGTGGTTGTATGCCTTCGCCGAACAGTTTACTGTCAGTCAGCAGAAAATATGCTCCACACATATATAACAAATTTATTATTCACTTTATGAGATACGAAAAGTATTTTTCATGAAATGTGTGAAATGTTTATGTTTTCCTTGCAGTGTTCCTAAGATAATGTCGTTTATTGTGTGTATTGGGTTTCACATTTGTTGAGAGGTCACAGTGGCCGTGAACTTTTGACCATCAAAATCAATTCATCTGAGTGAACATTTTTGAACAAGGAAGGTCAAAGAACTTTGCAGACCTTTTGAGTTTTTAGAATTGAGTGTTTTTACATTAATGATGGTTCACGTGACAATGGCTTACTCACCCTGACAAACTCCCCCGAGAATTATTACATCACTCGGCAGTGACCATTGGGTTTATCATCCCTTGTTTTTGTTTTACAGCCTGCAGCTTTACTTCAAAGCACCTTAATGAATAGATATTTCCCTCAGGACTCAGTGGCCACCAAAACATGTTTTTCATATCAACTTATAGAGTGTAGAATTTTTTACACTGCCTCCAAAAGATCGATTAATGCAGTTCTAAAAGTAGCTTTTTAGAGTAAGTGTTTTGTGTTGTATTCACACCTGTTAGGAAGTTTGACAGAGCTACATTTTGGCACTTAAAGCAAGAAGAAAGAACAAACCTGTGTGAGGTCTTGGGTAGAATGCTGCAGGGAGAGAAGACATAAATAAACATCAAATGAAAATGAGATTTACCTGCTTGATCATTAGCCTCCTCCAAGTTCTTATCTTTGAACGAGCACCGGCGTTGGAGAGGAGGAAGAGGGAGAGAGGGGAACAGGAGCACAAGGAACAAGAGCTGAAGGCAGAGTGTCCGTTAGGAATACAAGCAGTGCCTTGCCAAATACAAAAACAGGCCTCTCTCTCTCTCGTCTTTCTTTATGCTCCTATTTTATTCCCTTTGTTAGAGGAACTTGGCGTACAGGACTTCAGAGGAGGCTGCAATGAGCACATCAAAGCACACCGACAGATTGTGGCCCAACGGACACACTTGAAATGGGCAATAATTTCTTTGTTGAAAATGTAGAAACGGCAAACACAAAGTGGGGAAATGAAAGCGGCTTCTTTTCTTTTGTTATGTTTTTTGCCTCCTTCCTTGTTTGGCTGTTGTTTCAGGGTCTCTCTCTTTTTCCCTCCCTCTCTCTTGGCGTTCCCACATGTCAGAGGTGTGGAGTCTGGTCAGGCCAGCACCTTGTTTTTGTCAGATGCTCGTTTGGCGAGATTTCCGTCCTCCTTTCTGTCCTTCTTTCTTACTTTCTTTTTCTCGCTCGCTCTCCCCTCTCGCTGACTCTTCTGACAAGCGCTCTTTGAGTTCAGCCCACATGGCTCTGGGCGAAAATCAATGCCCATATGTGTCTTCAGCTGCTCTACGCTGGACTGATGAAGGTTAGAAGAGAGAAAGACAGATGAGCAAAATCCAAGACTCTGAGAGTCCACTGATTGCAGACAAAATATGGATAAACTCTGCATATGTTTACTGAAATAATGGGAGAATAATTAAATGAGTAACGCTCTCTCAATTCGGTTCTGTTTTTCAGTCCTGTTTGCCCCAGGTGCCTTTTTTTGGCTGATGATGGATGGGGTGAGGGCAAACTAATTGCTGAAAGTGTTGGTGCAGGAATTAAAGATTATTACCACAGGATTCAGGCAGGGATTTATTCAGACCAGCATTCGGTGACCATTAGCCTACACAGTCTGCTGCTAAGTTCACTGACCTTGAGTGGTGAATTGCAGACTCGCTATTGATTGCCATCACAGTGATTCATTGTTTTGGTGTCACGGCTGAGGCTACGCACTTGTTTAATTGTTTCTCGTTCAACTGTAAGGTAACAAGTGGGAGGCAATTGAAATAGGCTTTTAAATAGTTTGTGCTTTAGCAAAATACTTTAAGAAGAGTCCAAGGCAAATGAATCTTTCTTCATCTTCACTTTATCGTTGCACCTTGCATAGCAACCACGAAAGGCTTTAATGAATGAATACTAGGGCTAAATTACAGCATGAGCCCTTGCCTAACATGGCTTCTAAACTGAAACAAGCTTTTCACTATTGTTCATGATGACCCAAAAGTTCAAGTTTCAAGAATTCAACAGGCATCTGAAAACATTTCAAGCGTGATATCTTTCAGAGCATCCCCACCATCACAGGAAGTGGGTGCCATTGGGCCTGGCATAGCCCCCTCAGGGCGACGTTTCAGTTCCTTCTTCTGGAGTAGTCGGCATTTCACAGCAGCATACAGTGCTCGTCCTGGGTTTGATGCCTTTTTTGCTCACTGTGCTGACCCTTTTAGAAATTCTGCAGAAACCACAGATACTTCCTTGGACTATAGATGCTCCCCAGATCTTTCGCTTCACGTCGACCTCTTGGCCTCCTCTCTCTGGTTTTGATCTCCCCTCCCTAGCTCCTCAGCCCCTGGAGGGTGTCAGCACTGGCTGAAGGGGCTTCCAGGGGGCTTCAAGGGGCCTTTCAATCCTTCATCCAGGTCTTAGTGTTCAAAGACCTTGGCCAGTCATCCAGCTGCACACACGCACATGCACTCACTCGCTTGCACTCAGACACATTGGTATAGAAATGCATGGAAGCTGCACTGATAATATAAAGAAAGAGGGAGAAACAGAAAAGGAGCACTAAGAGGAAGAGGGAAGTGGTAAAGAGAGTAAGAGCTGCTCTAAATGTCAGGATAAGATCAAAAAACTCCTATGAGATATTGCTTTAGCACTATCAAAATAAGATTAAAGATGTCAATGTACAACATGCAAGTAGAATATAGTTGATATTCCAGCTCCTACAAGCAGAAACAATAAGACGCATACATACATACATTTATCCACATTGTGTGCCCACTGTTTTCTCTCCTCTCTAGAGGGTCTCGGAGTCATGTCACAGCCAGATTATAACTGGTTCATAATATTGTAGAAAAATGCAGCGTTCCTTAATTCTACACTGCTTTCTAGGTTCCCTAATGGCTGAAGTTGGGATGGAGAAAGCAGATGTGCCTTCCACTGGAGGAAATAGTTGCTGGCCAATCAAGCGTAAAATGCCACAGCTTACCGACAAATTTCATGGCAGAGTGATAGGCAGGCCAGGAGGAGTTGCGGCAGTTCCTGCTCTGACATCTATCAGAAACATGTATCTCGACCTGTGGACTGCTGCGAGGGTGATTTAGGAGGCGAGAGATTGTAGGATAGAGAAGAGAAAAAAAAGTGGAGTGTGAACGTATGTAAGTGTGTAAATGTGAAAACAGCGTGCTTGAATTGTGGGTTTAAGTACATGTGGCTGTACAGTATCCTTCACTGTCTCTGAAGTTGAAACTGTGAAGAAGACTGTGTTCCTATGTGCGTGCACAAGCACTTCAGCAGTACGGTGCATGGATAACTGTGCACACGAGGCTTGCGAGGCCTTATCTAGATGTCCTAGTTATCGATTGGGCAACATGGCAGATAAGAAAGGATGAGTACCCCCTCCCACCCATCCACAGCACCCCACAGCCCCCCACCGACAGCCCCACTCTCCCTGCTCTGTGTGATACAGATGAGGTGATTTAAACCACTTTACTGTAGCCTGTTTACATCAGACCAACCTCATTTTCGAAATGAGAACAGATTTCATATTTGGAGCAAATTTGGCATTAATATAGTAGAAGATGCTTGACACAGGGCATCTTCTTTCTCCATCTGTCTTAACTTATTTTGCTTCACTATATGTATTTACCAACATCTTCTACACTATTCCATTATATAATGTGCAGAATTAGTAAAAACTAAACAAAGCTATAACAGGACATTCTAGCAGTCAGTGGTTTTAGGGATGTCATGCTATTGACCACTGGATGGACAGCAAAGAAATTCAGGTTAGACAGTCATTGTGCCCTGAAGATATATACTAATTATTGGTAATCCTCACACTTATCATCTAGTGCTACCATAGCTCAAATGTTTCAGTTATCAAGAGAAAGATGTCAACATTGGATTCCGTAAAGGTCTTTACCCCGAGGAGTTTATTACAAAGCAAGTTTGACATGACCGGGCCTTTTTTGTATGACCTGCTTGACAAACCCTAAACTCACAATGAGAAATAACGGGTATCATGACATTGGTTGTCAACTTTTTTGTTCTTTTTGGGAGGAGTTGTGCACATTCTCATGAAATGAAGCGTTTGACCCATCATTTGACTTCATAACAAGCTTGCGAGTTCAGCTGCTGGATTATTTTTGGAATATTCCACAATAAACAAATATTCACCCTCAATAGCCAAAGGGAGTGGCCTTTCCAGAAAGCCACACTGCTGGTATAATCACAACTGATAGCTGATCTATATTTTCAGAGTCCTACTGTTTATCTGACTTTTCTTTACACTGGGTGTCCACAGCCATGAACTTGTCCTTCATTTCCTGAGTCTTGGTGACTTGGAGAATGTCAGCATGGATATGTTTTTGTGACAAATTGAAATATCTTCATCTTTGCTTTGAATTTGGTCATTTGGTCGGAACATATCTTGACAAATTTCATCAGTGCCTGTATCTCTTTCATGAAGTGTGCCCATCAGCAGTGGATCTCTGCGTAAAAAACAAATCACTGGCTCTTTGATTAGTCCGGTTGGAAATTGACACATAACAACAGAGTGGCAAGAGACTTAACTGACAGAATATGAAAGATGATGACACCATATTCAAGCAAAGTAGTGGGTGTCATCCAACTACTTCCAAATATACTTTGAAAAGAACAATGTCTCATATTCCCGATTTTGTCATAACAGCTTAATTTTGGTATGTTAGCTCTCAATGTATCCTTACATTTATGAATGTGTGTGTTTATAAACTTGAATTATTAACTTAACAGTGAGAGTTAGAGTGAACAGAGAGAAAAAGCACAGAACATGTTGGATTATTTCCAAAGTGAATTTGTGATTGACAGAGTGCCTTGTTGCTGAGAAAATGTAAATGTTAGAATTAATTTTGAGTTATGAATGGGAGGTTTATAGAGTAAATCACCAAAAAAGAGCTATGGATTGGCAGCAGAAGGCTGCAGGAATAATGTCAATGATAAAAATGGAACATAAATGAGCGTGGACAGTTTATTAGAGTGCTCTATGTAGATTGTTTTTTGTTAAACCCTATAGTGTGCAGTTTGCCATAAGACTCTAAGAATGAGCACACATCTGTAATTTTAAGTTTTAAGTTTTTGTGTGCATCATTTTGTATTAATTCTAATTGTTTTCTATGACCACAGTTCATGTAACCACCAAAAAGTCTATGCTGAAAGTGTGTTGTGCTGCATCATGCAGTTAGACCATTAACCTGTTTTTCAGGGAGCCTGAAATCTGGACTTGATGACGCACTGGAACCATATAGTCATCACCAGTGGTCTTGCTGCTTGATCATAAGTTACTGCACCTATTAGAGTTTTCTAGTTTGCTGCCTAGTTGTGCCTTTGTCTCCTCCCTGGAAGCACAGTCTCTTCATTTAGTTTTCATAATACTGATTCAGAAGAGGTGGAGGAGTTTTGTGAAGAGCCATGTTGATGAAAAGCTAGGGTCCCCACCGACATCAAACCCTTCAGTGACCATTTTACACAAATTTTATTGGAAACAACTGGAATTTGTGGATAATCCACCCTCACTGGTGATGAATGGGGTCTGAACCGACTTCTTCCCTCTTCAAAAACCATTCTGGGTAATATGAAAGGAATAACTCAAATCAATGAATCCACAAAATTATAATCCAACTTTTCAGTCTATTTCTGTTCATTGTTTTGGCTTTTCTGGTCCACAAGCTCCGCTTTCAATAACCTTTCAACTTTTTTGAAATTCAAAAATCTCTCAAAACCTTGGAGTAGAGCTACACACTCTAGTCCAAGGAGCTGATATATATGCATATTGGATTTGACAGAAACACAATTTAAATAGTAAACTCTGTGCAATAAGCACAACATATCAATATTATAAGGTGTTAGTTAGATAGTGAGTTAAGAGCATGCAATGTTGTCCTCAACATGCAAATTTTGATACAGTTTTAAATATGTGAAGATTTAACCATAGTTAGGGTGAATTCCTCTTTCCCTCATTATGCATTTGAGAATTTCTAAGTCACAGAAATTACAGAAACAGAAAAGATAAGAACATCACCTCATTGTTTACCACCCCAAGATATTAGTAGTGCCTCCATACAAAAGATGACAAAGATGTACTTTAAAAGCCTCCAAACCAGCAATTTTCTGGGACATATATAATTTTTTTCTATAATCATATTTTGTATTTTACCCCAATTATTTTTTGACACATCGTGTCATCATTTATAAAGAAAGCTATTTGGGAAATTGTTGTGCTTTATCCCATAAGACATATTTCTCAAAGAGATCAGTGAATCTGTGTTGTTAATTCTGGATGTTTTATTATAGATTGGGCCCTGTTTCCCTGTTTTATTTTTCTTTGTCTTTTCTCCAGGCGGTTCCACTTTGGCAGGTCAAAAGTTCAAAAGATGAGTTTGATTAATTTAGTCATCTTGCACACATTACATTTTCTTATTTATTTATTTTTTCCCTTTTTTTCACGCCTGCTCAGCCTCATAAAGGAAAACCTGTTTGTGTTTTGTAGCCTCATGCTCGACTTCACCCTCCTCTCTCCTGCCCCCTTCTCCTGCTCCTCCTCCTCACTAACTGCTATCTTGTTGCTTCTGCCCGAGTGGCTCCCTCTGAATGCGCCTCTTGGATGAACAATTAATTATTCTAATGATAGACCAGCACTCAGTGGTGCTTTAAACAGGGACACAGAGAAAGAGAGAGAGTAAGAGGGAGACAGAATGGCACAGATATAGGGGCATCTTCAAAGTAGGTGAGCTGCAGTGAACGAAGGTGAAATGTGGTGCTACCACATTTCATCTTATTGGTGTTTGCACATACAGATGGATGGATGGATGGACGGAGGGATGGATGGACGGACACAGACGGACGGACGGACACAGAAGGACAGGCAGACAGACGGATAGACAGACAGACAGATATATATAGATAGATAGATAGACAGACAGACAGACAGACAGACAGATAGACAGATAGACAGATAGATAGACAGATAGATAGATAGATAGATAGATAGATAGATAGATAGATAGATAGATAGATAGATAGATAGACAGACAGACAGATAGACAGACAGACAGACAGACAGATAGATAGATAGATAGATAGATAGATAGATAGATAGATAGATAGATAGATAGACAGACAGACAGACAGACAGACAGACAGACAGACAGACAGATAGATAGATAGATAGATAGATAGATAGATAGATAGATAGATAGATAGATAGATAGATAGATAGATAGATAGATAGATAGATAGATAGATAGATAGATAGATAGATAGATAGATAGATAGATAATAGAGTTTACGTCCCCCTGTTACAGCCTGGTGATGATGGTTAGTCAGTCAATAGCCCAGAGCAGAATCGACACTGCAGAAGCCTTGACCACTTGACCAGACATCAGCTCTTCTACTCTGCCCCCAGGCCTTACACACAAACTCATGCACTCTCTCTCTTACACACACACACACACACACTGGAGTGCACACGCTTTCATGCACACTTGCACTGCACAAAAACAAAATAGTCTACACCTTTCTATATCTCGGGACTGTGTTTTAAAATGAAGTGGGGCAAACACAGGCCTGTATAGCTCCTGCATGCTCCTCTCAGGCCCTTTCAGATGTGTTACTACCACCATTCAACCCATTTCCTTGTTCCATAGAGCCCCGTACTCCCAATTCCTACGCCCACCTCACATATACATCTGACCAGTTCAGCTCGCCCTCTGGCTTCACGTGAACTGGTGAAGAAGACCACAAGACAGCTACCTTCAAACAGCTCTTTTTTTCTCAGCTCATACTGTCCATACTTGAGCTTCCCCATTTTCTCCTCATCCTGCTTTTGTTGTTGGGAACTTTGACAACTCATGTAAGTCCCCATAAAAAATAGATGCTGACTCTACTCATTCTCTCTCCCTCTCTTCTCTCATCTGCTCTTATATTCTACATGTTATGTTTTTATGAAAAGAAGAGATAATCTGCAATTTTCCTGTTTCTCCCTTTTCCCCTTTCTTCCTCTTCTTCGCCTTTGCCTGTGCTGATCCTCACCACAAATCCCAAGTGGGAAAGAGGGGATATAAGATAGAAAGGAAGATAGGAGTAGTGTAGAAATAGAGGGAAACACACAAAGGACAAAGGAAGAAAGGGCAAAAGACAGAGATCCGGAAATAGTGAGAAAAATGTGTGGTTTTAAAGTGTGTTGACATTGTCAAGGCAGTGCCAGTGTGCCAGGTGGGCAGCAGTCAGTCAGTCCCCTGGCTTCAGTGAGATAGATGCCCAGAGTTTGATTTGCATATGCTATTCAGGGCATGGCCACCTCTCTCTCTCTCTCCCCCTTTTTTTTATTGTTTTTAATCAGAGGCGAATGTCAACAGAATAAATGAAGTTGCGCGGCAAAGTGAAATTTTTATCACATCAGTGGTGGTTGGGTAGGTGTGGAGGGAGGGAGGGAGGGAGGGAGGGAGGAAGGGTATGATGATGATGCCTCCACACATACCTCACACTCCACACCCCTTCACACACTCCCCACCATCACCACCGCATACCCTCCACCTCCATTCATCACAGGCCATATTGAGGGAGTGAAATTCAGTGGCGGTGCCGGTAATCAATGGAAGGGCTCCATATGGCGGGGATCAAAGGTGTCACATAGTGTGTGGTTCTGCTTTATTGCCAGCCAGCACTGTTAATTGGACAACAAGATCTGAGGCAATATTAAAATCCAATTAAATTGATATGAACAGATTGCCAAGTGATGTACACTAATGTATAATTGAGTATCAAGCAAATGCGAGTGGCCCGTCTCGAGCGCCGAGCTGCTGAATAAATGATGGGCGAGCCGTAGAGGACGGAAACAAGTTTGCACATTAGCCCCCCCCCCTCTCTCCCGCCTCCTCCCTCCTCGTCCTTTCTCCTTCCCCTTCCCTCCCTCACTCTCTGGGCCCTCAGATGTGGAGGAACACAGAATTTTTTTTTTCCTGTCCCTTCTTTTTTTTTTTTTGGAACTGGCTGACATTCTTAGAGGGACATTTTTGTCCTGAATAATAAGGGTTTGGAGTGTAGGGGTTGTCTGTGTGTATGTGTGTATATATGTGTGTGTGCTTGATGAGGGCAGTGGAGGAGGAGAAGGTGTTAGCTTGTGTGGGTGTGTGCATATCCAAAGACAGGGGCGGGGCTGACGTGTAACATTTTAAATGGCGTAATTCCACCACACGCACCCGACTTTAATTTGAGTTTAATAAAATCTAAATGATTTATTGCCTTTTTTTGCTGGAGCAAAAGCAAGTACATGTTGTGGTGCTTTGGCTAATCAGGCATAAACATGGACAGCCTCCGTCTCAGCAGAGAGGCTCCACGATATGGAGTGCTCTTTATGAAAATGAAATAAATAAGCAGATAAAGAAGGATGCTCTGACACTATTTAACAGACCAACGAGGCCTAGTCCAAGGTGACATTCCCTGATAAGGTACACTTGGACTGTAGCCCAAAATAATCAAAAGTTCATCACCACTCATTCATTTATTAATTGAATATTTTTAGCCTTGATTTAATGCGTTGAGCTGTAGTGCTAATTCGTGACATTGGGAGGCTGATAAGGAGATTTACATTTCAATTTTAATGATATTTTGGCTCTAGCGATCACTCCCTTTTTTAGGGCTAATTATTTATTTCTGTTGTTTTGGTTGTGGTCCAGCATATGCTGTGTTTTTTATATCCCTCCGCCTCCCCTCTTTCTTGCATTAAGCTGGTTTCCTTAATTAAGCGGGCACGGGGCTCATTAGCTGCCAGGGCGATGGGGTGGCATGATGTGCCCATCTCAGTTCCCGCTGGCGAGGCCCGGACAAAGTGCCTGGGGAGCAGGTGCTGACAAGGTCGCGGTGGCAGCGTGCCATCTGGACCGAGGCTCGGGCCCCATCACCGCCTGGCTCTTTGTAGCTATGGCTGGGGCTAATGCCATCCACCAATAACCCTGACTCAAAGACATCAAAACAGCACTCCGGCTCTTAGGAGATCTGTGGACTTAACAACCGCTAAAACAAAGGCGCAATAATTGGTTTTGGCGCAATCTGTCCTTCGTTTGCCACTCAAGGAGCTTTTGTGGTTATTAAGTGAGCTCGGAACAGAAGGCACATTGAAGGTTTTCTTCATTTAGGTGCAATGCACCTCAATTTGCATAACATAGATGTTCATGCCGAAATGCGTGCATACATTTATGCACAGATTCCAACAATACATAGCTTTTCTGACTAATAAACATTACTTAGGGGCTGTAGGAAAGTGCTGTGGCAAGCTGACACAACCAACCTGTATAAAGTGTGTGAAAGTGTAGGGGAGAGAACTACTGCTGTATTAAAGGCAGAAAGTGACAGCAAATATGGATTTCATTTATGTTTTGTCATGATTATTGCACTTATGAAGTTAATTTATACATTTTGGGATCATGAAAATGCAGCTTCAGTTTAATTAATCCTAACCTTTCCTTAAAAATTTAAGTACTGATATATAAGATGTATGAATAAGATGAGATAAGTTAATCCTTTATTAGAACCACAGTGGGGAAAGCAAGAGGTAGAAAAATAAGTATCAATAAATATTTACCAAATACATTTATTTAATATTTAATAAGTTTGAAAATATTAAAAATGTACCAACAATGTGTACAGTATACTGTACAGTAATTGTACAGTATTGTTGATGATAAAGTCTAACAGGCAGGAAGGAACGAAGGCCTGAAGTGTCCTGCATGGGGTTCAACTCATTCTCTATCAAGGTTGATAGGCTAGCCGTCATCCTTCTTCATCCCACCAGCTCCAGTGGGTCGAGGGGTCTTTAATCAGGTTGTCAATCATCTTCCTGTCCACTGTTAAGATGGAAGAAGGAGACACCACAGCGGGTAGAACCTGCTCTGGCCCTTGAGTGGGTTTTCTGTGTGGTCCAGTTTATTGTTCAAGTTAACACGCAGATGCTTAAAATATTTCACCATCTCAATGTCCATTTCCTGAATATTCACTGGTGTTGGGGAGAGTCTCCTCCTGAGGAAGTTAAACCAGCTCTTTGGTTTTCCCTGCATTGACCTGGGGGCACTAATCCACAAAGTCCTATGTGTAGATATATAGATAAGTAGTTAATTAGTGTATTTTCTTTATTGCTTATTCCTCTAGAGGTAGCTGTTACCAAGGCTCTTAGAGCTTGGTTTATAAATATTGCATCCCCTTGCGCGAACCTGTTACATTCCCTGGGAGCTTGGATCCCGCTAGAGAGGCAAGTAACAATATATCAACAGTTACTGGGGAAAAAATTAACAGAAAATGGATGTAATACATTAATAAATAAGAAAAAAACAACAGTGGCACATTGGGAATAATTTGTAATAAAACTCAAACACTAACAAACCTCAAACTAAAAGATGATTTAAAAACTCAAAAACACCTGATTCAGATAAATGGAAAAGCTCAAGCTCAGATCAAGTCTGAAACCACACTTGAATCAGTGGCTACGCACCATGGCATTTAATAGTACCACTGAGGCGGTTTTGTATAAAACCCACAGTTTACTGGTGTGTAGCGTGAGAGCAAGCGTTACACAGTTCCATCACTTACAGAAAGTTGGCTTTAATCATTGTCCTCTGGTGATTAACTTATATTTTAGTGTTGTGCGATTTTTAGCTTCTGGTTTTGGCCTTTCAGTAATGCAGAATTCAGCCACCTTTCCACACCCACATCGTTTCTGTATAGGTCGATGCTGTTTAAATGACAAATTCATTTTATTCCATTTTGTTGCAAAAATTGGAAACTTTACTGTTGAGTACAGTATAATGTTGAACTATAAAGCCAGAATTACAAGCATCGCTGTGCCAGCTGGTGTTGGTCTATGCATTCTGGGCCTATAAAATCCCATGGTTAACCTTGTGTCCAGAAGCACTAGTAGCACTACAGCACTACAGCTGTGTTGTTGTTGTTTTTATATATATATATATATATATATATATATATATATATATATATATATATATATATATATATTTACAAATATACATATTACTGAGTAGAGTAAATCAAAGCTAACATTAATCTGCATACCCACAACGCATTTTTCCCCCCCTGTAATGTACATCTGGAGGAAACTGGTTTGGAAATGTGATGGAATGCTACAAAGGATTGCCTAACCTCTGACCACAAACACTAATCACAAATTACCAAACACTGGGAGCTGAATGTCATTCAAGACTCTCTCCTAAAATTAAGTGAATGTCAGAAAGAAAATGTTTACCGCAGTGGGACGACAAGCTTGCAATTTGTCATTTGCTTTAACCTGCTGTACAATTTGTCAAATATGGGCTGGTTAGAGTGGTTTAGAGATACAGAAGAAGATTCTCATTTCCTCCCTGACACCGGTGTGTGCAGAATGTCACACGGTTCTCAGGCTTTGACTTATGAAGTTGCTCGTTGCACTCTATTTGAGGCGACCGTTCCACTTCTGGGGCTTGCTGATCACAAGGCCCGCACGCACTTAAAGACATGTATAAACCCAGAAGGAAACCCGTATTTAAGCGCTGGTCATTCCCCACTCCCTCTCGTTGCCCACATTATTTTACGACCTCTGTGGCCTCTGCCAGAGGCCTTGGCTGTCATTATGCGGTGCAGTGTTTGGGTTTTCAAGCATTCACCCTCTGATTTGGTGAACGGATGCTTTCTTTAAAAAAATGAAGGTATAAAACTTAGTTTAATCCTTCTTGCCTAAACATAAGATGTCCAGGTCATTAAGGATCTTGGACTTTTCAGTAAAATGTGGGCCTGAGCACCACATATGGATGTTGAACCATGCTCAAAGAGAACGCAGATGTTTATTTTAGAGATTTCTTGGAGGCTGTTTGTGGTCAGCCATGTGGTGCAAGGCCATACATGAAAGGAAATATTGGGTTTGGATGCAGGAGTACTAAAAGGCCTGTCGCACAGAAGCTCCCTGTGTAGGATAGAAAAATTCATGCATACTGTGAAAGCCTGACACACGCGGAGAGTGACGTGCAAAAATGATATGAATCATAATGTTGTGACTATGTGAAATTGCTCTTTACAAGAAAAGACATGGGACATCCCAGTGAGCTTTTGGATGAGCTTTTTCTCTTGTTTTTTCATGCATTTTTTTTTCATGATTTTAGGGTTGATCTGTTTGCATGAATTACAACCTTCTAACGTTCCTCCAATATATTTGAGATGGGCAGCTAGTTAGCTACACAACACAAAATAAATCAATATTTTCTTTAGAATTCATGTTTTTCTTTTTTTTTTTTTAGGAGAATTTAGGAGAATAGCAGAAATTCGGGGACAATAGAAAATGTTTTTCTTAATATACAACAGAGTAGTCAATTAATGTCCCCTTATTGGTAATTAAAACTATGTAAGCACTCAATGTACTTTGACCACTGAGACTGACAGTATTTATGGCAAAGTTAAACTGGTGTTTGCCTCAATGGGGATAAACAGAGCAGTGTCTAGGGGGATTTTATTGAAGTTCCCTAATTTAATCCTCCAGTCCCTAATCCAGTGTGAACCCTTAAACCCTTCCACATACAAAAGATGACCGACATAATCCCTGGCGTAAAGAAATGACCGCTCATTCCCTCGCTCTCAGGATAGCGAGACGAAGAAAATCAGTACCGCATTACTTACTGTGTACATTTTACATATTTATCATCCTCCTCTCTTTTTCTTTTGCTTGTCAGTCATCTCTCCATAAAACATGTTTGAATATTTGACCAGGAGGACTTCAGCACTACATGATTTTGTTCATATGGAGCTGAGGTGCAAATCAAAGAAATCAACGATAAACTGTAAAAAAAAAATAGAGATGGCAGTGGCTCTGCTTTCATGGTGTACTATCAAAGACATGTATTTTCCTGTCACACCATTTCCTCACAGCACATACAGTACAACAGAGATGGACAGCCATGACAAGCTTGACTCCTACCCAAACCATTACTAAAATAAACAACATTCTTTGGTGAAAATCCGTGATTAGGACCAAAGGAAAAAGAAAAGGCCCCTTGGTTAGGGGGCGAATGGGTGGAAGAATGAGCTGTGGAGGGAGGGAAGGTTGGTGGGTGGAGATGGACAGGTGGGGTGTGGGGGGCACAGTAGGGGGCTAATTCTCCCCATGCCCTGCTGCAGCTGTGCCCCTGAAACTGACTGACAGATCCCAATGCGTAGGGGGGGTTCTGCATATGTCAGAACAGTGAGGGGCCTGCCAACTTCCTGCTACAGTTTTCACACTTTATATAGCAGTCGATCTTAAACTTCTCTCTCTGGGGAGTGACATTGTCGCAAACGTTTTCCCCTCCATGCCAAAAGGTCATTGTCATGCAGCCTATTTATGGGCTGTTGGATAGATTTTTAAGGGGCTTTTTAGCAGTTACAAAATAAGGTCAAAAATGGTGACGCCGATACGCAAAATAACAGTACTTTGTCTTTTATGCATATTTTTGCACACGCAAAACATGAAAAAGACATATCTGTGGAAATTGTAGTCAAGTCTTGATCTTCTGAGTAGCTGTTTTCCATGATTTAGTTGAGCGATCCCCCCATTCAGCACAATCTAACATTAATTTGGATGTTAGGATGCAAACTAAGTTAAATCTATCTATCTATATCTAAGTTATATAGTGTGGGGAAAAATAGCATTAGCTATCAAGCATTGCTGAATGAATCAGAATCCATCCTGTTAGGTTTTCATTTTGCTCCAGAAGTGAAAGCCAGTTAGCCTAGCTTGATACCGTCCCAGCTAAGCATTTTCTCAACACTCACTGCTCATGCACACTTATTAGTTATTAGTTCATGGAAACGAAATTAGCTAACTGGAAAGTTGTTAGAGATGGAACCCTATCACCTCCAATGAAAGTACGGTCATACACCAAAAAGCTGGCTTTCACAATATACACAACCAGGTCAACCGGAAAGCCCCCTGTTCCCACTCATTTCTGGACTTTTAAAATGTTACTGAGCCAAACAGCAGGTTTGTGACACTCACACTTTATAATGTTTGGGGGACATACCTTTTGTAAAGTATGCATAATGTAATGGCTGCAATTGAGTTGTAAGACATCATGCAGCCACAGCATCAAAAATCAAAAAAAAAAAAAAAAAGACAAACTGGAAATTGTGGTTTTCTTTGCTGATTTAAATTTTGACCAAATCCCAAAGTTAACAATTTCACTTAAAATAGTTAATATGTATATGTTAATATGAATATGTTAATAATAAATATGTCCACCTGAAGTGGACCAGTTAATCCAGTATAGTATAGTAGTACAAACTCATGTAGACTTCTTTTTTATTATTATTATTCCAGCTGGACATACTGACCAAAGTGTTATTAAGGCAATCACTTAATAACTTAATTATTTCCCAGGATGTTACTATTAGACTCTTAAAGAATTCCAGTATCTGTAAAATAACTAAAAATAAACAGCTGTCTGATTTGTCTGATCATGACCCACCTTACAGTTTGAAATTTCACAAACTATAAAAAAGTAATTGTTCTTCATTGACTTTAATTGTCTTTATGGCAGGAAACCACTAACAGTACACTGCTAATGATACGGTCAGCTTTTTCTTTCTCTCATGAAATCTCCCAAAACTGCACACCATTAGCAGCAAGTCACACAGAAAATACCAAAACCTTCTAATTATGTCTGGAGAAAAACATGAAAAAGAAACTGCTGACTCTCAAAAAAGAAAAAACGAACAGTACTGTGACCTTGATCGAGACCTGTTCTTATAACAGCACCCAGGGCCAAACAGTCGAGGAGCCTGAATGGGCATTTAAAATAGGAAGACATGAAACACTGCGCTGTTAGAGCAGCCACCCCTCCTGTGGCAGGACCCTAAGCACAGTAACCTTATATCAAAGCTTGGCATGTAGCAGAGCAGCCAGGGAGAAGCACATTAATTATTGAGGAGCATACGGTAACAAGCTGTGAGTGCCAGTGATGGCCTATTGTAAGGAAGACTAGCACCCCATGTCCGATTATCTATTGTTAACCTCGTTTTTTCCTGTCTGTCCGTGAGCACACTGGCTATGAGAGGGAGACAGATATCCACTGTAATTCTCTCTTTCTTACGTGTACAAACACAACACGTCAAGGTACGACGGGAGGGGGATATTTTCTTTTGCTTTCTATTATACTCTAACACAAACACAATATCCAACACACCTTCTCGCGCACACACACACACACACACATTCACAGTTGGATGGCTCAAAGGGCAAGTTATTGGCTCAAACAGCGGAATAACATGTCAGCCTCAGGGGATTTTGACCGAGGTACCTGCTATTGCAAAAAGGCTGTTTGCAACCATTCTCTGAATGCCTCTGTACTTCACTTTACCTTCCTCTTTGAAAACTGACATGCTGCCGGCTGCTGTTCACAACCTGTACTGAGAGTCAGACGGGGAGAAGAGGTTAAAGTGCAGATCCACAACTTATATGGATAATCTATAGGTTATTAAAAATATATATTGCTTTTACACTCTTGGGTGTTTCAGGCAGTTGGTATAATATTTAAAGCAGCTGTAATTGACATTTTACAGTGAATGAAATGGCAATGTAAAGCTGTGACATTGAGAAAAGGGTCACTCTTCGTGATGAACCAAATGAATCTGCACCTCCCCTTGGGTTTGCAAAGCTTTATAGTCGGTTGCTAATATTTATTTTCTCATCACCAAGCTTCAAACTGACCAAGGCAATGTGTACTGAGAAGATGGCATGGCCTCTCTGGAAGACACAGACATGGATTAACAACTCTAAAATTTTTATTTTCAAACTCCACTGCTTCACTTGCAACATAGATTTTTCAGACTTTCATGAAAGGATTTAATACGACAGTCAGGTAAAGAGACACCATCAACCTCTGTGAATCTCATAATCTGTACATCAATGTCATCACAGTTAGTTAAAAAAAAATCTTGGGGGTAGATATTTCAAATCTAGCTGTTAGAGAAGAGCATGTTGTACTGGTCACATATCTACAATGCAGTAAAAATGTGATTTGTGAAAGTCATTTCTATCAAGGCTGGGAAGTTGCTGAAAATAGTACTTTGAGCTGTGAGAGTGAATGCTTGAAATTCTCATTAACACGAGCAGTGTTAATGCTCATGGTCAAACAGAAAGCACCCAAAGCTTTATCACAGCTCAGCAATGCCCTTCTTAAAACACTACTTTTTTTTTTCTTTTATTACATATTTTTGCTGTAGAGACTCAGCAGACGCCAACAATGAGATAAAGCCAGAACAACAATGTGCGGATCACAACTAAAACAGAGGAAGAAACTTCAATACATGATACTGTTCTTTAACATTAATATTTAACTGTAATTCATTATTATTAGTCGGGATTAATAATGCTCGATTTTTCAGTTCATTCGAGGACACAAAGCAAGTATTTTAACAAAGAGAAACAGCTAAAAAAAGTTCTTAAATTAAAAATTGGAGGATTTTGGGGCCAGTTAAAGAGTCTGGTTATAAATCTGAACACACGTGTGCATGCACACACACACAGTTGTGCTGGTGACCTTTGATCACACAGTGGTTTGTTTCCACAGGTCTGTGACTCTCTGACCTCTGTTGGTGAAAGGTCGAGTGCCTCTTCAGCTCCGTGCTAATGATCCATTTAACACAGTGAGTCACAGTCAGCATGTAGCACGGCTTGTATGTATGTGTGTGTGTGTGTGTGTGTGTGTGTGTGTGACAGAGCTGTTGTTAAGTACCTCAACTTCAACAACATGTAACCTTAGACTTAACAGCACAAAAATGACAGCTGACAAAGGCCCAGCTCTCACTTTTATGAATTTTTCAGTCGCATTTGACAGCCACTGAACGTGAACATGACAAGTATCAAGGGGAGTCACACGCGTCTCTGATAATGTCATGTTAGTCGTGTGGCACGACAGCCACCACCTCACATGAGAGAAAAAAAATAAAATAATAATAATAAAATAATAAAAAAAAAAAAAAACACAACAACAAACCACAACTTTTCCAAGGCTTCCCAACTTTGCACGAACCAATTTATGTATCCTCCACCACGCTGCCACTCTGCCTCCTTTTTTATTTTTAATACCACATTAAAGGGGATTTTATTAATTACACAGAAGAGTGCCACACATACAGCTTCTGCATGCATTTGATGTGATTTCTGTTAAAAAAGAAGCATTCCCACATGGAACAAATCCCCACTGCAACTCCGCCAAAGAAACAAAACAAAAAAAAACAACGGCAAACAACAAAACAACAAAAACAGCGACTGAGTCAAAGTGGATCCCTCTCAGTAGGGGCCGGGGCCAAAGTCCCCTTTCAAGTACAGTTGCAACAATTATCTTCAAAGCCGTGCCGAGCGGGAACCTTTGTTTTCCTCCCAATCCACATGGCTTGAACCTGACCCTGTTTCTTCAAGCCTGGTGGAGGATAACATGTTCCTACAGTCTGATAGCAAGAGTACATTTTCTTATGACTTATTCATCTTTTTTCCCTTTCTCCCTCTCCTTAATTTATAATTCATTTGATCTAAAATTTCATTAATTTTCTAAAATGTTCCAATTGGGGCCTTTCTGTGCCCAAGCGAAGGGGTTTTTTCTTTGTCCAACCCTCTTTTGTAGTCGGCTATTATTCTTTTATGTAGCAGCCTTGTAGAGGTTATCGTCTTCTGAGGGCAAACAGCGCGAGCTGGAAAAGTTTTAATCAGCTTTAATGAGTGGGGTCAATGCTGGAACCAGGGAGGGAGAGAGACGCAGAGAGAAGCCGGGAGTGAGAGGGGAAGCTAGCTGGCCTCTGAAACATATGGACATTTTTATCTGTTTTACATTTCTCTCTCTCTCTCTCTTTCTCTCTCTCTCTTTCTCTCGCTCGTTCGTTTGCACTTTTCACTTTTTTTTTTGCACGTCCTTCCTCTGATAGCCAGATTTAGCTCAAATTGCGCTGGCATCTTAGACATGGGAACAGATTATAGATAATGAAGAATTCATTTTAGACCTTGCTATCTTCAAAGTATCATTCCAATCAGACACTACAAGACTGCAATTAGAGGGTGAAAGTTAATTTTTAAGTTGTCCATCAGCAGCCATCAAAATATTTCCAGCATGGGTGTGACGAGGGACGGTTGTCTGTGAAATCCTCAACCTCATCTGCCTTAAATTCCTCTACGGTGATAAAGCTAGTTTAGTCTTTCTGCTTTGACAATCTGTGGCTTTTTATCATTCCCTGAAATCCTCTAATATCTGTCTTTTACCGTCTCCTCTTTAAGTTACCTTGCTTTTCTGGGCTACGTCTTTATCATATGTTACCAACCTTTCTCTTGGATTTAGCCTTGGGCTCTAATCTTCTTCCAGGAGATAGTCTAAGCCATTCCATTATTAGCATTTTTACAGCCAAGGCCAGCTCAATCACTGACATTGTCTTTTTTAAGGCCGCAGAGCAAAATATGGCACGCTTTGTTTAGAAGGTCACTGGATTTGCTGTGTCAGAGAGAATTTGCAAGAATGTGCAAAGATGCGACTACAGAAAAGTTGGGATTCTCACGGTGGGAAGAGTTGACATAGAGTTGACATTGTGTCAGCTCAGTACCAGGAATAAAACTGTGCAAAGAAAAAAACATCTTGCATTTTCTTGTGCTTGTTCCTAAGATGAGTGCTGTGAGATTCTATTTGCAACTCTTTCGATATTACTGAAAAATGACGGCGAAGTCAGAAATATTGATGTTTTTTTGGAGAATTTATTCCTGCTTCCTAAGGTGCAAAAAAACTATTTACAGTGAAAAAAAAGAATCAATGAAACAATAAAAATATTTTATTTTGCAACACCTACTGTATGTACACAAAGCAACACAATATCCAACACCACAAATTCTCCCCCAAGCCAGTCCAAGGCAGTCTCTTTTAAAAAATTTTAAATAGCCAGGCCCTCCCACTGGGTTTAAGATTGATTAATTTGCTCATCGTATATTTCTGTATTTTTAATATTTTGGGAAACGGTTCTCCACTGCTTGTCTTTATCAATATAATTATCTGCATGACAAAAAAAATTAATCAAAAAAAAAAAAAAGAAGCAGTCCTCATATGATTTTCTGTATGAACCAGGAAATGTTGGTGACTGGCAGTGTGTTTCAAATCAAATACTTCCGTTAGTACACTTCCATGTAATCCATCCATCTTCTCCTTTCGAGTCTGACCACGATTGTCACCCACCAAGACATCTGCCGACTTGTTTTCAATTATAATCAGTAACGAAAGTCTTAGTAGTACTGGTGTTTGCTTGTGTGACTCCATGTTTCATATGAGGTGGCGATTACACCGTCACTGCTGCCGTCCCTCCCCTTCCACTATGTAGCCAAGATGGTGCTCATTTACAACAGAACACTGCATGTTGCCATACTTGTCTGTGTGAACACATTTAAGCCCTCAAAATGGTTAGTATGGCATGTGATTAGTTTGACAGAATATGCAGTGACAGCAGGTGATGTGGCACAACTGTAAATGACACTAGCGAGTGTGCACCCACCTGCACTTATTCTATGGTAATGGAAGACTAATGCGGTGAATGAATGGTGATCGGAGGAAAGTTGTGATATGGATGCTGCATGTGTGTGTGTCCATCGTTTGCTAAGTGCAGTCAGAGCCGTTCTGTCACAAAGAGTTACAAAATTAAATGAGAGGTTGGTCTGTTTAACACTTTGGTCCTGAAATTTGTCAACAACAACCACTTAGACTGTCATGTGACTTACCACAAACCCTAATAGTATCCTGATGATGAACCTTGGTCATTCTCTGACTTTGGTGGCACCATCTGATCCAAGCATTCAAATATTTTGTGTCTTTGTGTCCAGCACCAGTGGGAGGTTGACAGTTTTGGTTTTGACGACATGTCTTGATGACTATTGGACGGCTTGTCATGACACAGATATGTCTGACACAGATATTCATGGTGTCGAGATAATTACTCCTAATGACTTCAGTGCCCTTGACTTTCCCTGTTAACATGTAACTGTAGGAGTCTGTGCAGAAATAATGATGATCTTGAAACTTTTAATTGGGTGAAAATTTTCTATTTGATTTAAGTTATCTCTTACTGAATACCTGCAAACTGTTAGGAGCTGAGGAAAACGTTATTTTGATTTGTGTGTGTCTTATACAGAACCGACAATGAAGTTGACTTTGATAAACTTTTATCCTCAAGTCTCAGTTGTACCGTGGTTTAGTGCCAGTTAGTGTTGACATTTAAGCTAAGTATATACATTAGGTATATACATCAGCATATTGAGTTGTCATGTGAGTATGTTAGTGTAGGAAATTCAGGATAAATTTGTAGTAGCTGTCTGTGGACACCTGAAGTTGTGCAATATGACTATTGTATTTTACAGAGATAGAACAAAAAAGAAGAGGACTTGAGGAATGTCAGAGTTGTCAGAGAAGCAGTAGCACTTCCAGGTAACTTGTGAAAATATGGATCTATTAGTTGATTCCAGCTGTCGGTTGTGGTTATGTATAGCACAGCTACTTTTCAGGGGGAATGTACTGCCATGGTCAGTACAGGGTCAAATATTTGTGGATTGTAAAATACTCACCATGAAAAGGTTGAGAATAGCCATTTTGACTTAAGCCTAATGACTTATAAAGGTTATACATAAGAATGCACAGTGAAACCTCTGCACAGAAGGTCTGAATTATGTGTTAATATAAAATTCTATGTGTAAAAAATAAAATAAGTGAGCAGTGCTGTGATTTTTACCTACATTTACTTATTTTGATAATCACTCTCAAACTGAAAGTTGCATTAAGCCATAAATTAAGATTATCAGTGTTTACTATGTCATAAACTGTGTGGTGATTTTGTGAAAAATATTCAGAGGCGATATCATGATCACGATTATAGTGTTATGGAACAATAACTCATCAAAGAGCAAACAGCAAACTCAAACTTTTTTTTTTTTGGTTGAAATAGCATGTTCACAACAGGGAAATGTTTTCTATGTCTGATGAATCTAAGTTTCAAACTGAAGCAGTGGTCAAATCTCCACAATAGATGTTAGATCCCAATATGAAATTCCACTTTCCTCTGTTCACCTCTTTCACACCATGAGGCCACAAAGCTCCATTGATCTTCCACTTGCAAGCGTTACTGTGTTTTCTTCCCTTGTATGCCAAAGGGAAAAGGTTAGTGTGTGTGTTATTGTGTGTGCATGTGAGTGTGTGCATATGTTTGTGCCCATATCTCCATCACCCCATTATCTCTTTCCCCACATATCCAAATGTCACTACATCTTTCTTGCAAATGTCTTGTGTGCATGATTTGTGAACGCACGTGTCTTCCTTACATACACATGTGTATGTGTGCACCTGCTCTTCGTCCTTTGTGTGCATCTGTTTGTATGTGTGCACTTGTACAGAATTTACTACAAGTTGTAGTTTGTGAGCATAAGATTGAGCAAGTGTGTATGTGTGTGCGCGTGTGCGTGACCAGATCGTGATGCAGGCCAGCCTCACTGCACTCCCAGTGGTGCCAGAGCCCGAGCTCAGCGGCCCGGCGCTTAGCCCCGGCGTTGATAAGCGGCCGTTCTTCAAAGAGTTCTGAGGAAAAATGGCTCGGCCCTGTCAAAGTCGGACAAATTCCCTGCTAACACCCTGAGCCTCGCTGCTCGAACAGTTCAAAGAGTGGAAGAGAGGAAGGAAAGGAAATGGAAGGGAAAGGGGCGAGTGGGTTTATATACATATGTGTGTGTGTGTGTGTGTGTGTGTGTGTGTGTGTGTGTGTGTGTGTGTGTGTGTGTGTGTGTGTGTGTGTGTGTGTGCGTGCGCGCGTGGACATGAACATGAAGTAGTGGGACCATGAAGCACAGTAGTAGCAGGTTACTCTTATAACACTGTTTTCACAGCCAACATTTAAAAGCCCATTTGACGAAACAGCATGTTATAAAAGGATATGATGTAATCAAGTGTGTTATAGAGGTGAAACTCACATTCACTTTGTCTGATGAAACCAAATACTCTACATTAACAGGGCAACTGTGGCTCAAGAGATGGATCAGGTTATGCACTTATCGGAATGTTGTTGGTTTGATCAAGTCTGGGTGTCAGAAGTTTCCTTTGGCAAGATACTGAACCCAAAATTGCCCCCAATGTTCCACCAAAGTACACATGGTGTAAAGTTGAGTGCATTGTACAGGAGCACCATGTTAATGTGTTTGGAATTAGTTGAATGTGATTCATAATGTAGCGCATTGATAATACATTCATAATGTAATTCATAGTGCTTTGTATAGTCACAAATGTGTATAATCACCATTTGCAATTGAAAATAAATATGACAGGATTGAAGTAGTTGAGCTGAGCAGCCAGAAAGTTGCCTAGTAACAGCAACACTGATGGTGGTACAGCCTTAAACTGCCTTGGTCTTTCTTCACATTGACAAAATAATACATCCAAATGGCATTAATAAGACACTATAGTTGACAGTTTGTGTTAGACTGTTTAGAAGCAGTTGCTGCAAACTTCAACTGAGAAAGCTGAAGCAGCTTAGCAACCATAGCCCTGCCAGGAGCTGAAACACCTCCTGTCCAACCAGTGTGCCAGCAAATGCATGGTGTCAGGATGATTAATCTGTTCTTAAAATGTGGAATACCTGAATTTTACTTACTTACTTTTACTTTACTTAAAATAGTTTGTCTTTGATGGTGGATTTAGAGTGGATTTTTGTTTTTGTTGCATAGTAATTGTTCTTTAAGGGGATAAATCACCATATTTTGGATCCGAATTTCACTTAACTAGTAACCTGAATCTCTGGTTTTCAACTGGATAAAAAAAAAAAACTTGAATGTTAAGGAGAATTAAATACATCCCAGATTAATACATGAAATCAACATAAATCGCATGATGTTTTGCTCATGGTATACCTCATGGCCTATTTTAGAAATCTGAAAATTTCATTTCAAAACAGTGACCAACGTTTTTTTTTTTTTAGAGTAATTTAGACATGGACATGACACTTTATAACATTATAAGTCAGGTCATCTGCAAAGATTGTGGATGTACAATAAATATGTTGCCACTAATGTTTCCAAAGAACCTCTGTGCTGATACATGTTTAGAAAACTAGGCTTTAAAGTTCTTCCTATTTACAGTAAGATGATTATATCAGCCCCTTTAATCCTGCACACCGTCTCTTGTATGTATTAATAAAATGCTGAAAATCACTGCCGCCCTTTTTACAAATGCTGTGGGTAACAACTTGTACAGTATTTACAATGTAATCTGGATATTAATCAACTGGGACATAAGAAGTGATTCTTCATGACCAACATGCGATCAGTGGGAGATATCATAGATCACCAAAGAGGAAAACAGGCAACACAAAGAAGTACTTTGAAACTATTAGTTCTGGAAAAGTTCACCATGTCTGTGCAAGAAGTAATTTCAAGCTATAACTGGTCTGATTTATTACTGTGGAACCTCTTTACACAGAAAAGTCATCATGTGCATTTTCTCTGTAGACCTGTAGAAGATATGCAAATAAAACATAGGGTCATTGAACTGGAATATATCCATGTCGCTGTCTTTGTAATAGTTCATATGCTGATTTGAGTGGCATCCACTATATTCCTAGCAGCAGCACTATTGCAGCAGTTCCAACTTATATAGCTCACTGTACCCACCAGTCCTCCCAGTGGTGCATGCAGTAGCTGCCTGGTCTGCCTCCAGGAAACGAATTACTCCAGAACGCACCAAAATGACCAGCAAAGCTTTGCCTGTTGGAATAAAGAAACGTATGATGTGCAAAAGTTGTAGAAGAAGAATAGGGGAGTGGGGGGGTTAAAAAGCGTGGCCTCAGCAACTCCACTTTTTTGTCGTTGGCATTAATTCGTTCTCGAAAACAACAAACGGTTCTCACATGCTCTTGTGAGAATTTTTTTTCTTTTATCAGCCTTTCAGACATTAATTATATATTTATATATAGAATATGCAAAAAGAGCTAAGGAATGTTGGGAAAGGCAAACTGATTAAAAATTAAACAATGCAGAAAATCACTCTGTTACCTAAAGGGATCCTACAGTACATCTCTCTAGTTTTTTTTTTATCTTTATCTTTACTCCCTCTCTCCCCCGCCGCTTTCATTTTTTTTCTCCTTTTTTTTTGGTTCAAGATTTCTTTAAAGCTGTCTGCACTGCAGGCACGCATGCTTCCCAGCCCACAGACAGCGGCAGAGTGTGTGTTCTGCATATGCCTGTTCTCCCTCTGTGTGTGAGTTTGAGTTTGTGTGTGTGTGTGTGTGTGTGTGTGTGTGTGTGTGTGTGTGTACGAACAGCAGCATCCAGGCTATTTGTCATGGCATTGGCTGTTTGCTGGGTCAGTCCAGATAAACTAATGTGTCAGTGCAATGGGGCTCCGCCGCTGACCAGAGCGCCTGCAATATGCAAAGACTTTGAATTATTTCTCTGCCTCATGGCTCCCCCGCCGTACACCATGCAAAAAAAAAAAAAAAAAAAAAAGAAGGAAGAGGATGAGGGGGCAGGAAGTGTGAGGGGGTGTGAGAGAACACGACTGGGGATAAAGAGGGACAGACAGAAAAAAAGAGCAAGATATTAGTAAAAAAAAAAAAGGAGGATTTGGAAATTGTTCTGAAACATGGTACTGCCAATGAATAGAAGAGAAGAGCAAAACACAAAAAAACATAGGGGAAAAAATAGAGTGAAAAATGGCAGCACAAGCCAGTTTGTGTCAGTGTTTGCCCTCAGGGAGAGCATTAGCCAGCCTTTGAAGAAAGAGAGAGAGGCCTAAGACTAACCCTCACAAGGTCACAGGGTTTACAGGTCACACTGATTACTTTGAACATGTGTTTGTGTGTGTGATCACTGGCAAATGTGAGTTTGCACTTATTGATGATCTAAAGAACCAAGTAATAGATCAAAGTCCAGAGGAAAAAAAATAATGTCAAATGAGAGCTTTGAGTCAAATGAGAGGTTTAGATAACACTCCTCACTCCTCATGTTGTTTCCATGTTAGTTATTGGCTGGAGTGCAACTGCCAATAAAGTCACTGCCAATAACACAAATATCTACAACTAACTTAGTGATGAATGAGTGAGTGGACCTGTCATGTCAAGCTTTTCAGCATGGTTATGTTTATATTTTGCCCTGTGATGTGTTTTTTAACATTGAAGTTGACACAATTCATTCAGTCAAAGAGCTAAGTGGTTCCATGTATGTCACCATCTTGTCCCATATGAGTCTAGTGATACCACTGATCTCCAGGGACCTTGATGTACAGCTGTCTCTTGAGTTAAGAATGGCAAGAATGATCGTGCTGACAGAAATGCTACAGTAACGCTCTCCTCAGAAGCACACATCAATCCTTGAAGTTGATGTCTGGGGTGAGTCTTATTCATCCAGGTCATGGTATCAAACATAGATGAATCTAAGGCAACTAGACTGGTGTAGATTCTTGAAGATGTTTCAAATCCTCTGGAAAACTGGAAATCCACCAGTCTCTACCAGAACTTCAAGAATCTACAAAAGTCCTGTTGCCTTAAATTCAACTATGTCAGATACTTGAGGTTGATGGTCTTGTGTTTGTGTTTGTATAGTTCTTTTCAGCTTTTGTTAACTACAGTGCATTACCCACTCCATTAAAGAAACAATATGTAATGGACACAGGCTCAACAAAACTAGACAGTTTAAAACTGTAGAAATCTGCATTTCTGCTAAAGCAGGTGGTGGAGTCTACATCATGAATACATGGATCCAACCTGCTTTGTGTCAAGAGTCCAGCTTGGTGTAATGGTGTGGAGAATGTTCTCTTGGCACAACTTGGAGCCACTTATTACCAAATGGTTTGAATTCTGCAACCTATCTGATATTTGTTACAACTGACCATATTCATATCCACAATTTACCATCTTCATTTACCAGTTTCTACAAGTTCTTCAATTTAAAAGCATATAGATCACTTGCCACTGCCAAGACATGCCTGGCCTTCATCATACTAGTCACAATAATACAACCTGTAGGAACACACCAGACCTTTGTCATCATGGTTAAAAAATTAAGGCTGTGCAATAGTCATGGATAAAAGAAACGTTGACTATTGGTTTCATATGGGAAGTGAACAGCTACTTCCTTTGTGAAAGTCAAACCATCCGTCCACAGAAAACCCCTCTTCAAATGAAACTAGAACTGTCACCGGGGCTAAAAGAAACCGGGGGGAGGTGATATATATATATATATATATATATATATATATATATATATATATATATATATATATCATAATATATATCATTTTATATTTGCATAAACCAACTCTGTAATCAAGGTTTTAAGAGCTGGTATAGAGGGTTTTTCATCCTGAGAGTAAAATCATGGGAAATGTAGACTACCTTCATTTTGCCATCATGAAATTGTCTAAAGATGGTGAACATACTGTAGGAGGACAGAATATCAGTTCTAAACCCCCAAAAATGCTGGTACTGGCCTTCAAAAACCCACATTAGTCAAAGAAGACTGGCAATTTACCCTAAATTTACTGTAACTTTGTAATCAGAATGACCTTGAAGGTGCATATTTGTGCGTGCACGCCTATACCCCCACCCCTCCATCAAACACACACACAGTACCCCAAATGTCCATACACAGCCATACAGATGCTAGCGATCATTATGTTCTTCTGTTTTGTCAAATCTCAAATTTGGCCTTTTTGCCTCTAGCTGACAAGTGTATGAGGGGAGATTTTTTTTTCTTCATTTTTGGCAAGGGATCAGACAAGCTGCACAGTGGCATATTAAAATGTCAGCTTAAAATGAAAATAAACAACTTAGGGGTGGAAAAAGGTTTTGCGATACTGTTAATATCGCCTCCACCCCCGGACAGACTTGGTAAGGCCCTTGGGCAGGGAGGAGATTGACAGGTGGGGAGGCTGGATCTCACAGCCGCAGGGGGGTTCCCTGTTTGAACGGAAGCAGCTTTAAGTCTTAGTTTGAAAATCTAAGAATAAACAATGATAAGGCTCAAACTGCATATACACACACACACATACAAGTGTGTGTGAGTGTGTGTGTGTATGGGCAGTGTGACACACAAGCAGCAAAACACACACAGGACACAACAAGGACTTTGTAACCTTGACACTTTCTGATGAAATGTCAGTAGATGTGACAATATGAAAATGTACTATATATCAGTGCTGACATAATTAAACATTTATGGAATGAATGTAACCGTGTCAATTCAATGGGCCAACTTTTTTCACAGTAGAAAAGTGATACCCATGAGGGTTGGAACCTTGATAAAAGGTCACAAGATGACTAGAGGATACACACGCAGAAATACCACATTTCTGCTAAATCAAAATTTTTTTTTTTTTCAAAAATAATCTTATCTTTGTTGCATTATAAAGGGTCACAAGGCAAACTGATATAACTAGTAGTATATGGTATTAATTTTGTCAGTCAGAAGTAATTTAAAAAAATGTTCGCATGTCACATGATTGACCATGACTGGACTACTGAATATCTTAGGAAAATCAATATATTTGAACTTTTGTTCAGCTTAGTATTTTAGCAGATCACCTTTCAGTAGTGAAGTGATAAGTTAGATAAGTAGACTTCAGATCTCCAACAAATTCTTGATAATCATGGTAAGGCTTAGCAATGCCATTACTTCATCACATCCATTTCGAAATAAGGACGGCTGTGTCTCAGTAGGTAGAGCGGGTCATCCGGAAGTCATCATTGGGAGAGATGGGTTGTGTGGCTTCTCCAATCTTGCATGTTGAAGTGTCTATGGTAAGATTCTGAATCCCAAATTGTGAGTGGCATGTAGCTGAATACATATTCAGCTTTTAGAGGTCACAAAATCTAAGAAAAAGTGGTATATTAATGTCTATTTACTCTTTTTGCTTCTTAATGTGACTGATTCGACTAATTTGCTGCAAAATGGTCACTTTTGTGTGATTCAACAATGATTGAACAATGATTCAAGTTTCTGAGGCTCTGACAGTCTAAAGACCAAATGATAACTTTTATTAACAAAGGCATTTCATACATACATCAAATTGGATACGTCCACCCTTACTCGCTTTGAAACATCTTTTCTTTGATTATCTCCTAATTCCACATCCTAACCTTTGTAATGCTCATGTTGGCTGCTCACTACCCTGCATGCAATATAGCCCTCCCTCCTATTGTATAAATATGTGATTAACTAAAAAAAGGCATCATTTGTTTGGCTTGGTGCGGGTCCCCGAGCGTGTTGTTTTGGCCCCATGTACAACATAGAGAGTGTTTCCTGGCATTAACTAGCACACGTGTCGAAAATAAACACCTCGCTCGACAACGCTCCATTAATAACACGCCTTCACTTTGTTGCCCGCTTGTTTCTGCTGCTGCTGCGTTTTGTTACTTTGCTGTCTTGCTGTCTTACTTTCCCCTGTCTTTTGTAGTGGCTGTGTGTGTGTGTGTGTGTGTGTGTGTGTTTTAGTAGTATGAATATAGTGTAGTATGAATATAGAGACGTAAACAGAGAGGAATGCACGGGAATCACAAAGCCCGCAGATTTAACACTTGAACCGTGGAAAATAATAGATTATACACGTGACTTCTAGCCTTTTCTTGCCCGTGTCTAAACCTAGACCCTCCCCTGTTTCTGCATTTATATTACTATGTCTGTATCTATATGTATATGCATATATATGTGTGACAAATAACTGGGTGGGTGGTAGCAATCCACTAAATTCAACAACAAAGAGAATCCAGGATCGTCCCTCTCACAAGAACTTTACACTAATCCTGGAATCATTGTGTTTTTGTGAGTGTGTGTACACACGCGCGTGTGTGTGTTCACAGACAGGCTATTTTGGGTGGCTGGCATTCAGGAAAAACTTCCAGAATGTCACAAGAAACAAATAACCCTCCAAACTCACCGCCCCCTCCTGTGAACAACAGAGACCAAAAAGAAAAAAAAAAAAAAAAGAATATAAACATGCAAATATATCACAGAGAAGTCAGCGCTTGTTTGAAGAACTGCTGCTTTTGTTTCTAGCAATTAATAGCACAAACAACTGCTCTGTGTCTCTGTGTCTGTCTTGCTGTCTGCCTCTTTTTCCTCTGTCTGTTTGTCTGTCTGTCTCTCTCACTCGTTCCATGAATATAGTTAGCAGAGAGCGTACAGCTCTCTCTCCTCACCCAGCTCCCTGGATGGATTGAGATTAGCAATGGAAATGGAAGATACATAATGCAGTAATAATAGTAATGCTCGTCAGATGGATGGATTTGGAATAACCAACAATTCAAAAATGAAAAAAAGACATGATCAGCTTCTGAATTGTTAATCATTTTTACGCCTCCAAAGATTATCTCTTTCAAAGTTTTTAAGTGAGAAAACTTTCTTTTTACTGCTTTGTTTAAGTTAGTAAAAGATGAGAGAGCAGTCAAGTTTTTCTGGAGGCAATTTGAATTCACCTTCTCTGCCTAAACAAGATTTTTATGATACATTAAAAGTTATTTTTGACCGTTTCTTCACTTTAATATTTGCAATAAAAATATTATCCTAAAAAATATGATGTGAATATCGAGATATGTAGATATATGCTCTTAAATCAGTATCCTGGATCTTTATTTACACCTTCTGTCATTCTTTTGCAATGCTGTCTATCACACACTCACAATCAGTACTCTCCTGGAACGACTGAGCCCAGAGAAATGGTACAAGATTATCATTAGATTAGATTTATATCAACTTTGATTTGACCAGGAAGATCCCACTGACAAGAAGAACCTCTTTTTCGAGTCCTGGCTAAGAGGCAGCATAAAACATAAAACACTGTATAAGACAAATCAAAATTCTGAATGTTTACTGCGAAAGATGAAAACTACTAGAAATGAACTGTCTCCAATTTTCTTGGTCAATTCCAACTTTGCCCAATTCAGATTTCCTTTCATTCTAAGAAATCTAATACAGTTTTAGTTTTTATTAATGGATAATTAAGTTGTATGTTGAAATAAAACATTAACTATTAAATATCTTTTTTTTTTTTTTTTCCTTTTTGGCATGTTTCTGGTGTTCTGGTGGTCTTGTCGTATGGAGTTTCCATGTTTTTCTCATGTCTGCATTGCTTTCTTTCCACAGTCCAAAAGCATGCAATGGTAGCTTAATTGATCACTCTAAATTGTCCATACTATAGGTGTGAGTTTGAATGGTTGTCTGTCATTGTGTGTCAGCCATGTGATAAAATAGACATTTTTCTTAAGGCACGTGGTTCTCATCAAACATTCATTCAAAAGATCTATTGATCTGTTTCCTCTGAACAACTTTATACAAAAATCATATGACTTCTTCCTTCACAATTCTTCTTCAATTTAATTCTTTTTTCAGACTCATATTATTATTATTTTTATTGATGCCTATTTTCTAAGCCAAACTCAATGTAGACAGGAAGACAAGGCTGGCATGGGGGTGAGAAAACGGCATCACTGATCAATCAGTGCATCTCAGTTTATCTTTAGAAGTACACAAATATCTATAGTGAAAATCATGGCTATCTCGCTATTACTCATAGTGACTTCTCATGCAAAATCATGCTTGCATTTGTCAAAGGAAATCTTTTTTTCCTCTGGGTACAATGATCATCTGAGCAATATAATCCATACAATATTTGTTAAGATATTTCAGCCTGGATGCCAGTTAGGCGATAAAAGTTTAAGCTCTGCCTGAACTAAAGATATGGTTTATTCCAATTAATGGAAACCAAATTCAAACAAAGTCTGTGTAAAGATGTGTGTTATTTTTTAAAACTCACACTTTAGCAGCAGTTTCTGAACTTGGCCTTCAAATAAAAGTTTGGACACTTCAGTCCTCACATTTTGATAAACAGCAGAGGGTGTTGAGGACATGCCCCGTCACATTTGATGAGAAGCCTAGCACTGAGACGACATTGTATCTGTCCCCTGCACAGGCTACTCCTCAAATATTAATAAAGATAATGAGCAAAGGCTGACCAGGCCTGGGGCCCTCAACTAGCATCCCCTTATTAGAATAACCCCTACAACTCTCTATGTCACACACACACACACATGCACTCATGACCATGAGTCCATGGCAATACGACAGGCAAGATGAACACACTTAATGTGGAAAGGCAAATGTGAGCCAACAAAGGCATATTATTCAGAAGACAACTAATATATGAAAGCACACACACACAGATTGGACAGACATGCAAATGGACACCCAGGGGGACAGAGAATGGGATTCCCCTCTGGCCAGAAAGCCCATACACTCCATCAGTACTTCCCCCTCCTACCCCCATACCCCCTGACCCATGTCACACACAATCAGCCTCCCAGTACAACACACACATTTCAAGTCTTCCTGTCAGTTTCCAACAAACACTCCATCTTCCAGGGCTACACACACTATCTGCATCTCTCCCACGCATTCAGACACACACACACGCACACACACACACACACACACACCGAGACATGGCGGGTGCCCTGCCTCACCCCTGGACCCCGTCGGTCATTAGTATGGAGGCCTGTCTGTGTTTGTTTGGCTTCTAATGGACCATTTAAATGCAGAATATTCACAGCAGACAGGGCCATCCTCGGGGACAGTGCGCACAGAGGCCTGAATATGCTTCGGCTCCATTATCCTGGAGGAAGTTATCCTTATTATCATCACACAATGCCACACTGACTGGCAATGAGTTTGAGTGTTCTGGCCCTCAGCTTCCTCTTCCCACTTTCTATGTACTGCTGTGAATGGAGAATGCCATGTTTGACCACCAGAGCCCACAGCACCTGCAATCTTCTTTACTTTTTATTGTTATCTATAACATATGTGCCTAGAAAATGCAATTTTTTGAGAAATGACAATGGAATTTTGGAATTGCACCACTCAAAGATAAATTAACCAATCAGAATGATCTTTGTGTTTATGTGGGTGGAGCCTGAGATGGTTAGTCATTGTTAGGTGATAATACAGAGAGAGCACCACTCAGATGCCCATCGAACAAGCGACATCAACACAAAAACTTTGTATTGTTGAAATTTCTTCGCATTGAGCGATGGGAACCTTTGCCCAAGACCTAAATTTGTGTAGACAGAGTTCAGTACATGTAATATCTGTCAGTGGAAGAGGTCAACAACAGTAAAGTGAGAGTACATGACATCACAGGTCATATGATAAACTCTAACCTGCTCCCATGCATAACCATCAACATAAAGTCAAAAAACTAAAACTGAACTTTGATAAATTACAAAGACTGTACGAGATATAAAAAATCTAAATAACAGCTGAATTGCTGAAAGTCTTGTGACCCATTTAAAGCTTAAATTAAGTCTCCAGCTGAAAGTATACTGTAGTTACACTTCAAAGAAGAGAAAGTTTTGAGGATTTGAACCACTTCTCCATTCATTTTAATAAAAAAAGTTCATAAAAATCTGAGTATTTCGGAAAGTATGACATTTATGAACCAGCTGGACTTTTTGAAGTTTGTTGGATGTAGAAGTAGTTATGAATGAAAAACAGTGTAATAGTGAACCTGAGAATAATGTTTTTGTAACAAACTAATCATATGTTACATTTCATTAAATCATCAGCGTATCAATGTAGGATTTAGAGTAAGCTATAGGCAGAAATGGAATATAACTTAATTGTATTGTCATTGGTGTATATTTAATAATAATTGAAAACCATTGTGTTTTTATTAGCTTACAATGAATCCTACATATCTACATTGGAAATATGCCCTCTTCCATAGTACTTGCTATGTTGCACTGCCAAGTTTCTATATTCCCTCAATGTGTTGAAACCAAACAGTGTCAAAGAGTGTCTTTCCTGTTTTTGTGTCACCTGAAGTCCATAGTAGGTGCTACACACCTGTAAGTGGAGGGGTATTCAATTGACACAGTTTGAACCTTCACCATCACATGCTACTGTATACAATACTTCACAGTTTATTTCAATCAATAATTTCTACATCTCTCTCTGTGAGTGATTTAGGATTTAAAAGTTTGCCATCATTCATTCCACCACTGCTTCTATACCATCTTTTAGTTAAGTTTTAGAATATCATAACATTTAGAAAGCCCAAGTTTTACCATAGAGACAGTTCAATTTCTACGTAGTCTTTTTTAAACCCCTGTTGCATTGGACCACCAGTCCTTTGTGGTGCAAAACTGTCAACAATGATTGTTTTTCAAAGTAAAGGAGGACTGTAATAATCAAGATTTTAGGTGTGCTCATTTTTTTTTTTTTTTTTTTGGTTTTTGTTTTTGAACTGCAAATCAATCTTCACAAAGAAAAAGCTGAATGTTTTTTTTTTTCCCCAAACATTTAATACTTTTTTTTGTTTTGTTTCTTGGTGCTGCTGTTCCTGAAGGTGTTTCCTCCATCATCCATAATTTATTTTGATATTTGTGTGGCTTTAAATTGCTTATCCATTTTCATTCTGACAATTGTGAGAAGGCAAACTCATACTTTTAAAAAGCAAACTAAAAAAAAATCAAGTGGTTTTCGGTCGTGACTGTACTGACTTTAAAGTGATTAGCGTTGTCACTTTACCGGTGCGAACACTTAACATGCTCAGAACAGACTTTGGATTTGTTTTTTAATACTGAACTGGGACACTGTTCTGGTGCTGGATAGGCCTTCTCCAGTAAATGTCATTTGGATTTTGAAGAAAACACTGAGTCTCTGCATCATTTCCTCTTTATTTTTTCACATTTGAATATACAGAGTGTTCTCACAGACGTCAAGCTATCACCAGGCAATGGTAAATAATCAGCCTTTTGAGCACTTAAACATATAAGATTGTTATGACAAAGGCTTTACCAAATCCACAAACTCGTGGTCTGTGATTTATGAGTGAATGTGAAGGGTAAAAAGATTAGAGGAGTAAAGAGATCACAATGAAGTAGTAGTACAACAGTATTGTCCTTCTGGGTTTTAAATTATTGTGGTGGTATATTCTGGTGTTCAAATTTCCATATCAATCAAAGTCAAAACATGAGCTGAATGCTGCTTTTTTTTTGTTGTTTTTTTTTTTTTTTTTTTTGCTACCCAGCTGGTTATTTAACTCTGCCCTCTCACAGTGTTGTCATTTGTATTTGAATTGGTGGATGCTTCAGAGTGAGAGTAGGTGTTGACATCCATTTAAAATCTCATGGTGGAATCTGTACCTTTTTTCCTCTGTCCTTCCTCTTTCCTAATCTTAAAAAAAAACGAGAGGGACTTTGGCAGGAGGCCGAGCAGAGTGCTATCCTCTGCCTCTGGCTGTAGATTAGCATAATGTTTTAGAGTTTAATGTGTGTGATTGTAAATTGTGTGTGAAAGTGGAAGTTTGGGTGTGTGCACATTTCTGTGTGTGATGCATGCACATGTCTGTATGTGTGTAAGTGTGCCAAATGTGAATTTACATAAAGCTACAGCATGAACGTATGTGTACATCTGTACACAGAAGATTTAGTGCTTGTATTCTTAAAAATATGATGTGTGTTTGTGTGTGCATGCAAGTATGTGTGTGTATGTGTATGTCAGGTGTTGAAGTGTGAGTGTGTGTGTGTGTGTGTGTGTGTGTGTGTGTGTGTGTGTGTGTGTGTGTGTGTGTGTGTGTGTGTGTGTGTGTGTGTGTGTGTGTGCGGTATGTATGCTCAGTGCTCTCAAGGGAGTGGTGGTGGTGGTGGAGGACAAGGGCTGGAGGGAGGCTGCTGGCCCAGCGGGAGGCTCCAGATGTGGGGCTACTGAGCTGACAGGCCTGGGCCCCTCTGGGCGTATGTGTGCCAACCACAACCTCTCTCGCTTTGCAGCAGCCCCTTCTGTGGTCTGGTTGTAGTGCTGAGAGAGAGAGAGAGAGAGAGAGAGAGACTTTGGGTAATGAAAATGCAAAAAATAAAAGGGAGAAAAAAGAAGGGGAGTTTTGAGAAAAGCCAACTTGACAGAAAAAGAAAAAGTAGTGTTTTAACATACTGAAGCTCTTCTCCTGGCTGAATGTCTGTTGCTCAGGAACAGTGCAATACAGAAAATTAGAGGTAAGTTTAGAGAAATTTTAGATCCTAATTTTTTTTTCTATTCTCTATCAAGAAGAAGTCGAAAACAGAAATGATGTGATGATGCAGAGGTTAACAAGTAGCTGAGACACAAAGTGCTCTGTATGCAGTTGCCCTCACCTTCTTCTGTCTCTTGCATCAAGCTAACACATACCAGATAAGTCTCTCATCCAACCTCTGGCAGTTTTGTCAACTGTCAAAGTGAAGGACGGTTTGTTTCCATCCATCAATTTATTTTCTGCAGCTTATCCAGGGTTGGGCCACCTGGCAGCAGGTCAGAAAAGGTAGTCCAGGTGAGTCCATTCCACCAGCGATGCTTTCCTACTCTTCCTGGAAAATCTTGAGGTGTTCCCAGCCAACATGAGATATATTATCTCTCTAGTATGTTTTAGTCTTTCCCAAATCTTTAACTCCCACTTGGGCATGCCCTGAAAACCCAGGAGGGTTCCTGATCAGATGCCTGAAGTACCTCAAGTGGCTCCTTTTGACATGAAGGAGAACTGGCTCTAAACTAAGTTGCCCCCCTGGAAAACCCTGTTTTGTCTGCTTATATCCACAATGGACATTATAGGTGATCAGCTCATAGACTGGTTAATTGATACTTTTGCCTTCTGGCTCTGCCACTTCTTCCCTGTAATGGTCTGGTTCAGTGTCTTGTTGGCTGCACTGATCCATCTGTTTACCAACTCAGTCCCAGATAACGACCCCAAGATATTTAAACATCTTCTTCTGGGGTAGCAACTTACTCACCCCAACCTGAGGGGAGCCATCCATCCCTTTCTACCAGAGAACCAGCTGTAATTACTAAAGTTAAAAATCTGATCCCTTCCACTATTCATTACTGAAAAAGTAATCACACACGACACTGCCAAACACACTAGTTCATTGTCAATGCTTGAAATGGCCTTAGTTGCACACTCGGACATCAAACGTGTTGAGACCAATTCATTTTCCCCCTTGCACAGTTTTTCAAACAGTCCGGTGTTTTTTTAACAGAGAATTTTTCTGTTGAAAGGCTGTTTTTTCTGAGTCAAGGCCAGTAACAGATTGAAATCCCTGCGATGGCAAGAGGATCTGAGTCAGAAAAGTTAATAAATACTGCAATGCTTAAATGGTGCCCTTGAGCAAGGTACTAAAACCCCAACCCCTCTAAACGAGCTGCTCCATCAACACCAGTAGATGCTGTGGCTTTACTGGGCAGCTGTGAACTTTAAGTGTGTCCAAGAATGTGAAAATATAACAAGGTAGTGTCGAAGAACATCCAGATCATGGTGCTTATTTGAATTTCCCTGGAAAAAAGGTTACACACATTAGCGAGGCAATTCATGGACTTAAGGCTCCATAGCAGCAGTGGTGGGCTGTCTAACCAAATCAGTAGCACAGCATAGCAGAGTGAACTGCAAACACCCTGGATTTCTTTAAAACTTTTTTTCTTTGCAGTAATAACCCCTCATAATCTTCTGTAGGGAAGGCACGCTCACAAACCCATGTGCAAAAGATTGTTCCCAGACACTCTAGTACAGATGTATACAGTTTACAAGCCTATATGTTCACACAAACACACACAAATACAAAGATAACACACACACATGCACGCACACACAGTGTTTTGAGGTGTGTGATATGTACAGTGCCGTGTCAAGCCTGCAGCAGTTCTTCCAGTGAATGTTATCTGCTCTTATCTCTATGTGTGACTGGCCTGGTAACACTGGGCCTGCCCCATATGCCTTATCACTGGGACAGGCAGCATCCCCCAGGACACACACACACACATATGCGCTGACACATGCACAAATACATATACACAGGCCGTCAGTTGTAGAAAACCAGCAAACTATCATAGAAATGATCACCTTGAGTTGACAAAACCAGGAAGGTAAAGCACTGAAGATGGTGTCTGAAAAGGTTAGCTGCACTTCACTTCTGTTTGCTAGGTTTCCACAAATAAAATAGGTCCATATCTCATCCATTATTAGTGGCAGTCATATTTGAGTGCATTTTGCAAAGAAATAAAGAGTTTTCCTGCAACACTGTCAGCCATGTAGTGGAAATTGAAAAGGTGGGTTAAGTGTGCCCTCCAGGTAGCGGCCATTATTTATAAATTAATTATATTTTTAGGTCATAGATGGGTACATTTGCCAGGGCTGCACAATCCCCTGAACCTGGTATTAAAACACATCCGTTACCAATTCTGAGCCTCCATCTGTAACCAGTTTTGCATCAAAACAAACAATCGCGGGGTATTTGCCAGATTTCCTTCATGTTGATGAGCACATTAATCCCATACAAAAATAAAAAACATATTGTGAAAATTGTGAAATATCTGACAAAATGACAACATGGGACTGTCAGTTCACCAGATAACCAAAACTACATAGTGATACAGTAGAAAATGGGGCACTATTGCTACATAGCCAATATTAGTATTGATCGCTGTTACTTATCAAACTAATAGGAATATTCTTTCAGACTTTGATACACAGTAAAGGTGCATTTAGATCAAACACAAGCCAAATTTTCACCTGATGTTACTCATACAAATATGTTTATTTTTAATATGTTGCAATCCACATCTTCTTTCTTATGAAAAGTCAACTGTTTTACCATAACCACAACAGCTGTATTGTACCACTTATTACTTATTATTACTTACCACTTATATGCTGTATTGTATGGCAATAAATTCACCTGAAATTCACTGCAAATGGACTTTTGTGACACAGCATTTGGTGACATTTTTGCTTAATTTGGAAAATTTTCAATGTGAACATATGTTGGTCATCTGTTGGCATCATCATAAGAAATGTGTGTGTGTGTGTGTGTGTATGTATGTATGTATGTATCTTTGTCTCAATTTTGGATGTAGTTATGCTGTCTGAAAATATCACTTTACATTGGGTCTGAACACACTTTAAGAGCAGTCTTCAGTAGTGAAAAGTGATGCAGAGCTCTCTTTTACACTTTTATACACTTTTTGTTTCTACTGAAATGGGCTAGGTAGTTAGCATGTAAACCAGCTAAAACCACATAACGGCTATAAGCATACTTGTTTGGCCACTAATAATTTTGCAGTGGTGAGTCATTGTACCAGTGTGTACCACTAACAGACTCTTGAAAGTGTCTGTCACCACCACATGCTCAAAGAAAGAAACCACATTTAGCAGCAGAGAAATTTACAGATAGCACCTTTAAAACTGACCCTTTTAATACTTTTTTTTTTTTTTTTTTTAACAAAATAAGCTGTTAACAAACAAGCCAACAAATGACACAATACAAAAAACCTGTTAGGTAGGGCTACAAATTATGCATCTTTCCCTGAGTCTCATACACAAAATCTGTGCCAAAAAGACACAAAACCTCAGTTTACTAAACCCTGTACTCCAGACTTGTTAGACACCCTAAACATACGAACTAGGCTTATATTTAGTTTCAAATTGCTGCGAATGAAAGAGTTTGACAAAAAGAAATGAAAAAGAATATAAAGGTAAACTTATAAAACAGCATCTAAATGAGCAGGGTCTTGTTTGTCTTGAGTTAGTCCATTTTTGGTCAGCCCACAACCACCACATACGCACAATGTAGACGCATACACACTTAATGATACACACACAGGTATACCACGTACTGTGCTGCCCCTGGTGTGCTGAAGGTGGGCGGGGGTGGGGGGCAGTGCCTGGGGCCATATGGCAGAGACACAGACATTTACATAATGTCGTATTTTATTTAATTAGCCATTCTAAATGCAATCAAAAGCTGATGAGTGGCTCTGAGCTGCCTTGCTGATTGGCAACATGATAGCGCTCTGACCCCAAACACAGCCGCGCCGCATCCCAATGATGCAATATTGAAACCATCCCCACACCGCTACAGAAACCCAATTCACAGCTCCGAGTGAGTATGTGTGAGAGCAAGAAAGAGAGAGAGAGAGAGAGATACAAAGACAGAGGGAGAGTGGGTGTGTGTTCATTGTTTTGTTATTGTGCGTGCATGAGAGAGGGAAGTAACTTCATCATTTAGTAACTTTAGAAGGGATGAGAGGAAAAAGGAAGAAATAAAAGAAGAAGAAATAAAGGCAAGAGTGGGTCAGCCAGTTGGTATCACATGGTTTGGGTTATATTTGGGGCGCTTGGCTTGTGTGATGCTCCAGGTGTGTGTGTGTGTTTTGAGAAACAGGAACTAGACCGATAGACCGGTCCTTTAGGACCACCCTGCTCAGCCAAGTGTCAAACAGACACACGTACACACAAACACACACAATCAAACTGCCATCCCTGAGGAGAGAAGCGTTGGTGGGTAAAGGGACCAGGTCCCCTTGAACAGGAAGGAAGGAAGCATGACCTAACACCACTGTGAGCACACTCACACACACGCACAAACAAGAATGACTGCACAAGTTTGAATGCACATGTATAAACTTATCAAAGCTCACACAATACAAGTAGGTGTTCATGCACACTTACATTTAGTCACTCTCCTCTCTCTCTCTCTCTCTCTCTCTCACACACACACACACACACACACACACACATACATGTACACAGCTCTCAGTAGCAAGTCAAATAAACAGTCTGAACGGGGCGGTCAGGTACTGCATGGTTTAACAGGGCCAAAGTGTTTTAAAGAGGCAGCTGAAAGGTGCTCAATATGGAACCAGTTTTGTTCTGCTGGAATAAATCACTCTTTGTAGTCCTCAGCTCACAAAACCACCATGTTAAAAGTTACTGAAGTTGCTAAAATGTGTAATACAAAATATTAGACCACTTCTGATAGGGGTAATAGCACATTTGAATATTTAATATGATTACTTTTATTAACCTCATACATTTCAATTAACAAAGTTCAAATTTTTGTTTTCCCTTAAAGTAATATCTCAATATCACAATGCCTTGAGGAAATCCTTTTAAATTTAGCACAGTCATTCACTTTGATGCAAAGATGAATGGTTTAGAGTTTGGTGTCCTACGTAAAAGGTTAAAGGTCATCGTTACCTCATAAAAAAATAACATTTTTGGACCTTTGAATGTGATATTTTGTACATTTTTTTCAAAAAACTTTACTCAAATCCAAAAACGAACTGACAGTAACTACTGGGTCAGTGGGGGCAAGATGGTAATTTGAATTTGATATTTTTTTCTGTGTATCTCACAGATGTAGACCAATAAAATGTGTCTGGCTTATTTTATGTAATAGCAGTTCACCTTTGGTAATAATGGGACTTTAAACATAAACACTCATATGAAAACACAGCATAAACTTCTTTCATCCTCGCCTCTATGAATTGCATCATTAATAAACCACAACAAACTCTGTCTGCTGTACCTGAGTCACTTACTGTGTCAGTTACTCTGCACAGTGTAGCGCATCCTAACATTTTACCCACAAAAATGTCTAGAAGTTCAGAAAGCAACACTAAGGTTGGTACTGTTGCCCTAAGGCTCCCAGTGGTTAAATGCATGGTTCAATGTCTTTCCAATATGAAACATTTTATACTGAAATGAATACATAAATCACAAAAATAGCAAGATGGATTTTGTGTTTCCCCAAGATCTCATCGTGGGATACTAATACTCTCTAGAGAATCTCCAGAAACCAGACAGACAAAACGCTTTTAGGTGTTTCAGTACCTTCTCAAGGGGTGAAATGGTCTTCTCTGCAAATTTTCCACAAAGTTATGTAATAACCTTCCACACCATACTGGAATGATTTGTCTGATCAGATGTGTAATGAAAGAAGCTGACTTCTGCAGACTGTCAACATATGTTGATATATATACAGTTTATACAGAATGTGTGTGCATGCGTGTGTGTGTGTGTGTGTGTGAAATTTTATCTTTAAATGCAGTACAGGGTTTAGTAAATGTTTTTTCTGTTTCATTCTTTTCTTTATTGTCTTTGTTATTAATCTATTAATTTTCAACAGCCTAGATTAATAGAGAACTTGAAACTCATAGATTTAACTGGCTTGCCAACAGCCAAAAATATATTTGGGCTTTACATTGTAAAGCCCAATGCTTGGTAATTTCCTTTTTATCAAAACTGTTACTTGTTGTGATCAAAATATGGTCTCATTGGTTTGCAAATATTCACTGCTATAGGTCAAGTTGTCTTCAAACTGAGCAAACGGAACAGTTTTCCTCTGCATCTCTTACTCGGACCGGCAGAGGAAGTTTTGTACGTCTTATATAGGTTGTTGCTGATTCAATTGTCTAATGCTGTACAAATTACAACAAGATCTTAGCCAATCTAGCTGCTTTGTGAAGCTGTAATTAGGCCCAGTGGTGCATTGAATTGATAACGCCAGCCTGCTAACATACTTGCAATGACAACACTAAAACACTTCTGCTTAGTAGCTGTACAGCAATTTACACAAAGTTAGTGTGTATACATGTTAATTATTATAAAATTATCTATTATCTAATATACTATCTATTATAAAATATACAATAAACATTTAAGCAAATTCATTATCCCAACTCCCATATTATACATTTTGTTTATTCTCTGCAGGATTCCTCCAACTTTCTCCTATTGATGATTATCCAGTCATCCTCTTCCTGTTGCAAACTGGTACCAGGTAGAGTTACAGGACTGCAAGTGAGGTTCGTAATTTGAGGCCGGACACATTATGGATTTACATTGTCTATATATAAAAGACTTCATAATTACCAATAAATATCTGACAACTAACAATATTCAATAAATCTGTTCTCTCCCCCCTTCCTATCCTCTTGAAGCAACCCATCCTGGAACTATTGATATGTTACTCTCCAGGGAATTCTTCTCTCAAACATCCTGAGAGAGGAGAACAAGAAGAAAATTTGTGCACGATAATGACAAACTTCAATTCAATATTACAATTTTCCCAGCATGAGTTGCACATCATACTCTTCAGTTACCCAATAATTTGCCATGACCATTACAATCTCAACATAAATCAATGTGCATTACAATATTAACTAAAGATCTAGTGACGTAGAGCATTTGGACCAATTCAAATTTTGTTGTGATGGTGAGGTTGAGGTATTGTTGAGGTATTTCATTCAAAACCACAAACATCAACATCATGGCAGTGTAAAAGGAGAAGTTATTGGCTCACTAAAGTCAGTGGGCTTCATTCATCTAGGACCATGAGTGTCTGTACACATTTTAATGGCTATCCAGTCAATAACTATTCAGATATTTCAGGCAGGACTAAATGTTCAACCAACCAACAGTGTCACCCCTACAGCCATGTTGCTGCCATGGTTAAAAATACCAGACTAATGGGAAATATGTGAACATTTGACAACATCTCTAAAGCCCTGACCACCCTCTGTGGACTTAATGTTCCTTACACAAGTGTTCATGTTATTATTACGTGCAAAACAGCAAAAAATATTTTTTATTTGAAGAATTAACCTCAAGAACAGTCTTTTACTTTTAATGTCCAAAAATTGACATGATTCAAACTCTTAGGAACACTGGGGGTCAGCAAATTATGCAGCAATTTATCCATTTAAATTTGGTGTTTCATTTGTAATAGGTGCATAAATTCATAGTGATCAGAAGGAAAAAGTTCAGATGATCATCAAAGTCATTGAGGTCATCTTCTGGGGATTATGTGTATGCACAGCTAATTTCATGGAAGTTCAACCATCAGTTTTTTAAATATCTTGTGATATGAAGCAAAAGGTCAATGGTGACCATCACCTCCCCAGATTGCCACTACCAGTGGAGTAAAATTGAATTAGAGCTCAGTGTCAGAACAGAGATGACATCTGGTACAATAACAGTACACTCTACTGGTGTGTGTCTCGCTAACAGACATGCTCCCTTTCACCCCCTTTTTTTTGGCTCTGACACACAGAGGGTAATCTTTTAAAGTTCTGGTAGCCCCTCCTATTGTCTGCAGAACCAGCAGGGCTGTGGTCATTGTGTTTGGGAAAAGGAGGTGGGGTTGGTGTGGGGCAATTGACAGAGGTGGGGGTGGTGGAGTGGTGATTCTGTCTGGTTAGGAATTGATTCAGTCTGGGATTGAGACAGGGGTGGAAGGTCGCAGCCTTGACGATGACCCACCGCACCACCACCACCCCCCCCACCCCCAGCGGAGACAGCGAGTGTGTGTGTGTGTGTGTGTAGAGTTTTTGTAAATAATTTCTAACAATCTGAAAATAGACCTTTTTTTTTAGCACATCAATGCTGCATCAGGGCTGCTTGCATTCAAACATGTTTTTTTTTTCTTTGTGTGTGGGATTCTGTGCTGGTTTGTGTGTATGTGTGTTGGTCCCATGATGAGGAGTGTCTAATTAGGACCTAGAGGAAGCACAGGAGGAGGTGCAGGGTCAGTCCAAAAGGAGAGAGGAGATCGATCAGGAAGGATACTCCCCACTGCTGCCACCACCATGCCCATCACCTGCTACAAATAACACACACACACAAACGGATGCACTCTTAATCCTGTACTCCTGCATCCCAAAATACACACAAATGCCTAATTACCCACACATACTTTTTATATAGTTCATCAAATAGACAAATTTTACTTCTTCAGTTAGCGTCCACTTTGTTTACTGCACTATTCCTGGCAATACCTTCAGGTGTCTCTGCACTGACATGTGATAGACAAGGGCATTAACAAGTAAATGAATACAAAAGAGATGTAGGCACACAGTGAAGGACAAACACTGTGCAAAATGACCTCAACGCACACACGCATGCATGCACACACAAACACAAACACACTCTAATCTAAATTACGGGTGCAAATTGGGTGAAGGGGGAGACGCAGAAGGGGGTTGGAGGCAACTGAAATGGAAGAGCCGGAGTGATCAATACTGCTGGAGATTTTCCTCCTTCTACTCTCCTCTCAATTGTCACGCTCTCTCCAAGCTATTAAAGACTCTCTGTCTGTTCTTCTCACTATCACTCCCCTCCTCTTTCTTTCATTCAACTCATCCCTCTCTTTTTCCCAGCACAGCATCCAGCTTTCTCAAACCGTCTGTCTAGTTTTTCATGTGTTCTCTCTGAAAATCTTTTGCCTCACCCCATCTCTTCATCAGCGCACGGACACAACTCTTGCATGAATTGCATCGCCCTGCAAGCGAGTTAAACAGCAGTTCACAATTTCTAATCAAAAGAAGTGAAACAGTTTCAGAGCAGTCTGAAAGTAGATGAAGTGCATTTCTCTAATGGTCAAAACTGCAGGTATTGCCTGTGTCGGGACACCACATGTATCTTGCATCTAAGTAGGTTAAAACAAGCCTTAAAAAAGATTTTGCAGATCCTGACCCACTCCCTTGTGTTACTGTATTTACCCAACACCTGCACTTAACAGTACCTATGAGTAAAAAGAAAAAAAAAAACAGTGACCAGACCATGTGACTAGCTCATGAAAAATGATTCCTTAAAGGGAAAGCAGGAAACAAAGGTCAGGGTTTTGGAAAATAATCATTTTGGCTTGGGGAATCTTAGATTTAGATATGTGCATGCATGAGTTTTTCTTACTTCTAACTCTCTGTTTCATTGTGCATATAATATCCCAAATGAGTAAAGTAAAAAGTTTGGGTCTTATAACTTTAAATCATAAAAAAGAGTTTTAATTTTCATATAATTTTATATTTTGCGTTGGTTTTATTTTCTAGCCTGATTGTGATGTGAGGAGTTTAGCAAGTAAATCACTAAAGTAATGACAGATAGCTTTAAAGGTCCAGCATGCTTTAAGTGAACAAGGTCATCTATCCACGTCCACACTTAGAGGAATGGGCCATAAGTCTGCCAAAGCTTCCCTCTGAATGCATCAGAAAAAAGTCACTAATGGGGTAGAGGTGCACACTTTACCGAAAGTCTCCTCTCAAAGGCATTTCTTGGCATTGGACCAAGTTGTACACTCAAAAAAAGTCATAGAAGTTGATGTGTAAAGGCTGAAAAAGGCGAACTTGAGAGACCTCAGCACATCTGGTCAATCGCTGTGTAAAAACGGGTGTGATTTTTTTTTGCATTTTTTTTTCTTGAAGTTACAAAAGTTGGCAACAACCCTGATTCTAACATCGGACAGGGTCACGAAGCGGTTCAGATGCGCTTAGTCTGAGAGGCACTGTGTTTGACGTGCTGTGTGAGGCCCTTGTTCTTGTCTGAATTAACTATTTTGGAGAGGAAAATGCAAAAAGTTACAATGTTACATACGAACAGAATGCAAGTTAGGCTGAACTTTTAAAAGGTAAAGAAATGTTAAAATTGTCATCTTTGATCCAGCTATAAAATCTGATTTTTTTTAATATAGACATATTAATAGCGTTGTGAAATATTACTATTTCCAACCAAGAAATTTCACCAAACTCAAACCATTTCTCTCTATTGTTTCAAACAGTTTTGTTTATTCTCTGCTGGATTCCTCCAACTCTCTCGTATTGATGATGATCCAGTCATCCCCATCCTGTAGCAACCTGGTACCAGGTAGAGGTACAGGACTGCAAGTGAGGTTATATTTCGTGGCCGGACACATTATGGATTTACACTGTCTGTCAACTGTTCACTTAGACCCAAGAATAAGGTCAAATGTTTTTGTCCATGCATACAACCACATGGCAGTAGGCATGGCATTTTAGCTGATTTTAAAGCTTTTAAAGCTTTAATCTTGTGTTCACTGTAGCTGACCTATAGCTTCAAGTTTAGATATGTTATTCATGTATGTATATGTCTAAATGAACAAGAAAAAGACAGGCAATTTGTAAAAATTAGGCTGATCAGTTAGTATTTTTTTACTTTCAGTGTTGCAAAATCACTGTCCTAATGGACAGTGGATTTGCTCCATTTACACCACCCAGAGTTGTCATTCTGAGAGTGAAGATCCCTATTTTGCGATGAGCACCACACACCAAGCTGTAGCCAGGCTTTGATCAGCTGCTCTGTCAGTTACCCACGTATCCGTTTGAGCTGAGCTAAACTGCTCCATGAACGACTTAAATGGGAAAAGTGTGAAAAGCTTTGTGTGGATGTGAGTGTATGTCACAGGGGGAGACATTCATTTTTATATTCATATATGTTTTGTGTATTTATATATCTGTTTATTTTATTGTGTGTGTGTGTGTGTGTGTGTGTGTGTGTGTGTGTGTGTGTGTGTGTGTGTGTGTGTGTGTGTGTGTGTGTGTGCGTGTATTTGTGCTTTTGTGTGTGTGTATTTGCTTGCCTGCCTGCTCCATCTGTGACCTTGCTGTGAAACACAAGATACTGCCCATCAGGTGTGCGCGGGAGACACACACAAACAGATTTCCACGCAAAAACACCCACACACACACCTTTACCCACCCACACACACACATGCACACACAGCAGGTGGTCACAAACAGAAGCATACAGATGCTAGGTCAGGCTGTACACAGCGGGTCAGTGTTGGCTTTGTGTAACTCAGCATGGCACTAACAAAGATTAGCACCAGTGTGTTGAGGTAACACTTTGTTAAAGAGCTGGTACGGGGGTATTGTAATTACTCATTGACCTTAACACCCACAGACACACACATGCACACACACACATACATCAGAGCCAAAGAACAGACACATTTAAAAGAGGATTAAATGTGCATGTTACTTTTTGGTTAAAATATAAAAATGTTTGGATATTTTTTAGCTGAGAAATTCGATAATAGTGGAATATTATTAGTAGTGACAGTGCTGCAGTGATAAGCGCGCTGATACCAGTATCAGCAATGGTGCTATGTTGCTGTTGTTATGGGTGTATGTAAGCATTATCCCATTCTTTATCCCAGCAGAAGATTCTCTCACCATCGCTCAGGCTCCCCTAGGTGTTCGGGGCACAATGTCACTAAGAGAGAGAGAGAATTGCATTGTGGTACTCTGAGTGTGACGCTTTGCCTTCACAGACAAATCGATTAGAGACAGTTCAGCACCATGGATGCTCGAGGCGTTTCACATAAAGAAAGAAAGAGAGGAGGGGAGGGAGGGTGGAGTGGAAGGGAGGGGCGGGAGGAAGATTGCGGAAGCTGGCCCTCCCCCAGCTCATTTTAAGGAGGATGAGAGCCCTGGCAAAAGCATGCAGACATGCAGACTGAATGCTTATACACTTGGACAGTGATGCATTGTCTGTTGTTCTGCCTCTAAATTAATGCTTCTTACAATCTGACATGACGTGGTGACAGCAGTGTTATTCACAAAGTGATGTACTGCTCATTCAAGAAGAAACATCGCTTAGCAGTGCTCTGTTTTTTGGGGGGATTTTCAACTTTATCTAATATTTAAAGGCAGTTATGAAATAACATAATGTCAGACACTGACTTGCACATTATGCTTTGTTACACCATTTGCTAAATTAATATTAGGTTTTAGTACGGAGCCACAGAGCTAGAGCTGCGCTCGTGTCATTTTGCATTTTGACATTTAAAAGCATCCCAGGAGTTTGAGATGGAAAGTTCAGTCCTGGAAACAGCAGTTGACAAAATAATCTCTCCACAAGGTCCAATCAAAGCATCTGAACATATCACACCTCTTCCTTAGCAGATGGACTGCTCAGCGAAACTGGCCCAGGGAAATGGATAACATGATCATCTATGATTCCAAAACAAAAGTGAAAACACATCTGCTGCAAAGTGATCAAAGACTATGGTGATATTGATTCTTTTCAAAGTCGAGGCAAAAAAAAAAAATTTACGCTGTTTCCTGAAAGCCTATCAACATCAGTGTCCATCTGACATCATCAAAAATCAGGAAATGAAGGACATGCTTATTAGGGCTGTCTGTGGACACCTGGAGTTGTAGAATATAACTTCCATATATCATGAAGTCAGAATAAAATAGAGAGGCGAGGGCTTGGGAAAAAAACACTGAAGCAGTGGGATCAATAGCTAGACTCAAAAAGAGATTCATATGTTCAGAAATCATGTAGTATTATCATGGAGTCTGAACACACCATCAAGTGACCATGGGCAAGAAATCCTTTAAGTGCTCAGAAAAATTGAGATTTGAACATCTACCACTGGGAAAACTCCTTGGATAATGTATGTAATTAATTTTTTTGGTTCCAATTTTGCATCAAATGACCCAGTATAAGCTCTAGAAATCCACTGGCAAATTTGGCAGCAGAATTAACAGTAGTCATGTGTCTTGGATCTGCATTGCATTTTAGTCTTTCCAGTCTGCTGTGACAGATCCTGATTGATTACAGCACCTCACAGAAACAAACGCTGGTTGTAGAAATGCTGTCATCATTATATTTAGTTTACCAATATTACAAACATATGTTCTATTTATGTATACATAGTATATAACTGCAGTGCCACAATTTAAACCCTGATGAAAACTCAGAACTTAGAAATAAAACTTACTTTTTAAATGAACTTAATGAACTTTGTCATATTCTCTACTAGTTTCTTCATTTCATGACTAGTTGATAACGTTTCTTATAAAACAAGTCATCACTGTGAACAAAAAACACACACACACTTCTTTCCACTTTCCTGTCACTCTTCACTTACTATCAATAAAGGTAAAATGGCCAAAAAACTATCTTTAAAAAACATTCATTTTATATAGACATTATGAAATTTAATGCATTTGATTAATTGTAAGCATATTCAGACAAACTGTTTTTTGTTTTTTTTTGTTTTTTTTTTGTGTGTGTGTGTGTCTCATTTCCTTACACCCACACACCCACACCCATATCCCCTTTGCCCTGTCTGGGCTGAAAGGTCAGTGTGTGTCTGAGAGAGTCATACTGGGATTCCTGATCCCCTTATCTCATTAAATGTCACTTGAATTCAGACCAGACATACACACACACACACACACACACGCACGCACACAACCTACATGCACTTAAAACATAGGTAGGACAGACAGGACGTAGCAGATATCATCCTGACCCATTCAGTCCCATGTGTAAATTAAAGGACAACACTTTCAAATGAAGCCGTCAAACATGTTCTAAAAGTCACATACTGATAGTGGCTGATGGATGGTAATTAAGTTGAAAAACCAATCATAGTAACATCATAAACACATCTTCCTTTTAATTTGTTATAATTTCTTTTGATGCAGAGAAAATTTAAGTGATTGTTCTGTGTACTGCACTGCATTTATATTCACTATGCCTTCATGTAACACAGGTAATAATGTAAAATGGTTACAAAATTAAATACACGTAGTCATAGAAACTTAGTGTAATGTAATGCACTTTGATGTGCGCACGCTCCAGTCTCGCTCCTGTAAAGAGTCCTTGATTTAGCTGATTGCAGACCAGAGGCCAGAGCTGTGCTAGTTGATTATGATAATGGCAGATTGTGTTAACAAGGTGCCACATCTGAAGTCAGAGAGAGAACAGTCATAATCTAAAAACTGACCTCAGTTTAGCACAACAATGGAATCAAGGTCTTGTCTCGCTATACTTTCTCTTTCTGTCAGTTAATCCTTTTGTCTGCAGTTGTGAGAGAAACTGAAAACTATTACTTTAACTGAAAAACAGTTAGTGCAATACTCTGTATGTGTATTTATACACTGGAATGTTGGACAACTTCATTTTTGAGAAGTGATGAGAGTATTGCATCTTGCGCAGTTTCACCAACCTGGGTTTTAAGGGGAACCCCCACATACACACACACATACACACAAAAAAGCATTACCAATAATGGACATGAAGCCAGATTTGAATTGCAGAGTGAACCTTGTGGTGTAGACACCAGACTAATTTCAGTTCAAATTGGATTCTCCTACAGACAAATGTGTAGTCTGTTTAAAAAGGTTTTCATGAGGCTAAAGGTCAAATGGAATGGAATGATTTTTACCCAGGAGAAGTGTGTGAATGCGAGAAGCACTTGCTCTGACTGAAATGTCCCCAAGTACACTGAAGTACTATGTCATTCTGACATCTAAGCATGTTTAATGCGTAGTAATAATAATAATAATAATAATAATAATAATAATAATAATAATAATAATAATAATAATAGATCCCCTAAATATATAATACAACAGACACTGACTGGCTACAATTATGTGCTGTGGTTATATTTCTTCTATAAATTACATATATTGGGTCATCTGACAGATAACATCCCAAAGCTGAGAGGTAGTTGGTCAAATGATAATCCATCTTTTACTTATTTATTCATTTTTTTTTAACCTTAAATCACTGTCACACATAGACACAAGTACTCACACAGACCATAACACTCCACTGTCTGGGGATTATTCGAATAATTATGAATAATACATGAGTGTCTCCCCTCCCCCTAGCTCCCACTGCTGCCTCTTATTGGCTTTGGCACACTGCCACTCATTCACCACTGCCTGCCAGTCTGTCTGTCTGTCTGTGCTGCTGTCGGACCTCGACACAAGACGCACCTCCGACAATCAGATTTCATTTCCCCTCATAGAAAGAAAGATCAGCTCAGGCCTGCGACCATAGCGAGCACATTAGCCTTTCTCATGAAAACAGGCAACATTCAAAGGAAAATGTTGAAATGTGGCGTCAGTCACTATAATAGAAAGTTTGTGTCTCTACAGTTTGTGTAGACGTATTGTAGATTTTTCAAGGTTAATATTTATATACCTTTTTGTAACTAATAGCAGGAAACATTTAATGTATTTTCTTTGCAAGTGAGGACCTGATTTGTAAGTTTTTAAAGTAGTTTGAGCTTTTTTATATTTTTATCATTTAAGTATGACTTTTAACACATAAATATGAATGTTTTCACCCAGAGACACATTCCACATAAAAACTGTACAAACCACTAAATATAAATCATAAAAAAAACACTGATATAAATAAAGAATGGCTTGATAAGCATCAGGGTCATCTGTGGCTCCTTGATAACAATGTTAGCCTATAGCATCTATCCATTAGCACTCAAGGGGACGGACCACAACAGTAATAATCATCACCAGCTCCTGCATCAAGTATTTGTCAGATTTCAGAATGAAGTATTTTGCATTTTGAAGAAAGAACTTGGAGATTAACATGATGGTGTTGGTTGCTGTTGGTTAACCACATCTCTATGAACACAAAGGTGAAGCCGTCTCACATCCCACGCTGAGTGGTTTTCCACTGGATGATCTCGTCTCTCTTTCTGTCCAAAGAGCCAACGTTGGCTCGCAAGATGGTTGATGGGGTTAGCCTAGTGCGACTCCCCTATGCTTACCTCGCTTCTGTATCCTGTTGCTGCATTTCTAACATTCAAACAATCCTCAGTCTAGCCCAAAGCAAGGCTATGGTCGGGTTAGAGCCTCCTCGACACAGTAGACCAAGCTTGATCATCTGGTTCACCTCTCTTGGTCGGAGGTTACAGCAAGGTTTTCTAACATCTAACAGCAACTGTCAGCCTGTAGATAAGCCCTGTTTTTGTCAGTTTTAGAGGAAGCTGCTACAAGCATAAGTTGCACAACCATGTAGTTGCTTAAATGAGCAAATATTGTAATACTAGAGTTAACACAAGAGACCAGAAGTTCCATTGAAATATTTTAGAATTTATGCAACTGTTTAGCTAGTTTGAACGTTAATGGCTCATTGTGTCCATTTGCATTTATTGAGTTTCATGAAGCTACAGCCCATGAGCTGTGATCAGTAAATCCAAATGACATGACAACAAAAAGGTTTTTTATGGGAATTTAAATGCAATTTTCAGCACTGTTTAAAGTGTAAAGCATTTATTTTGTTTCTCCATTCAACATTTCTTCTTCTTAGATTTAATTTAAATGAACCAACAACTTGACATTCTGCAATTCTAGTGTTTTTTGATACAAATACTGTCATTATATTTGTCAAGCAAAAGACAATTTCTGATTTGTGTGTGTGTGTGTGTGTGTGTGTGTGTGAGAGAGAGAGAGAGAGAGAGAGATCTACTGGCCATGTTGCAAACAAGCAGGAGGGATGAGAGGTTGGAGGGGAAATCAATAGCTCCTCTGAGCACATTGCCTGACATAACCTTGTCAGACCCAGGCAAGGATACACTAGGACGCTAAGGGAAAGAGGAGGGGGGAGTGTATTGTGAAACGTAAATAAAAATACACTTTATGCATCAGAAACAGAAAGTAGGAAATTTATCTTTTCAACTACTGACAAAAAAAGTCTTTCTCATGGAGACTACATTACCCACAAGCCTTGTAAGTGCCTGTTGTAAAAGGATTTATTCTGCCTTGGAAAAATTGCTCTTTTGTAGTTAGACACCAGGGACTTGTCTTCCTTATCGGGACAAAAAGTCCCCATAATGTAAATCATGTAAGCCAATGCAATGTCCTCTGAAGTCATGGAAAAAGACTGTGTGTGTGTGTGTGTGTGTGTGTGTGTGTGTGTGTGTTTGTCTGATATGTGCTTATGTGTATTTTATGTGTTTGGGTGTGCACACTCTCAGTAGGTTAACTCCAAGGCTTTAAAAGGCAAATCAGGTCAGTTATATGACCAAAGCACAGTCAGCAATCTGGTGTTTCATGCACATGCACACGCACGCACACATACAAATCACATCACATCTTTTTCGTCTGTTTCTTTCTTTATACCTACAGCACCTTATAAGAGGGACGTCATTATGCTGAAGGATCCATCTTTTGCGTTGACAGCGCCATGCAAAATACATGGCGCTTGTCTTGGCTTAATGTATTGCTATGGAAGCAGAGGAGACCAGCCTAATGACCACACGCCTTCATTATTTCAAATATTAATGCAATTTCCCTCCTTTGTGTCTCCTTCATGTTATAGAGCAGACCACCGTCACATCTGTCCCGCTGTTATTAGGAACTAAAGGAATCACAACAATTTTAATTTAAACTAAGCCGACTTCAGCAAATTTTTAGGTGAGTCAACAAAAATATGATATATAAATATATATTTAATATACTTTAAATTAACTTACAGTATCTGCCCTCACATACCTACGATCAGTTAATAAGTATGAAGCAGTATAAGCACTTCATAATCTTATTAGCTGCATGCTAACATTGAGGTTACGAGGACATAATGGTTTTAAGCATCTCACCTCTCACAACTTCTTTTCCTCATTCTTGTCTTCAACTCTTTTTGCCTCTATTCTTTAGTTCTGCTTTTACACTTATTCATTTGCATCTTTCATCAGCTTTTATCTCCTTAATCTCTGCTTTTCTCTTCATCTTCCTCATGTCGCTCTTCCACCTTCTTGGTCTCTTTGCTTGTTGCTTTTTGTTTGTCACGTCAACTGTTGCATTTCATGTTTTTCCTCCCATTTTTTCATCTGTTATTCTCTTTTATTTCTTTGCCTTTCTTGCTCCTTCTCCTTCACTTCTGTTGCTTTGCTCTTCTTCTACCTTTTCCACATTTGCTCTCCTCGTTTCTTCTCACTCCTCTCCTCTCCTTTTTGACTCTATTTCACCTCCTCCTTCCCTCCTCTTCTCCCTCCTGCTTCTATCCTTTCTTTCTTCCTCCTCTTCTCACACTTCACGACCTTCTGCCATTTTTCTTTTTCTCCTCATTTCCTCTCCCTTGCCAGAGAATCAATTTCTGCCCGGGGCACAGCCGACGCCCCCTTCGCCACCACACACACACACACACACACACACACACACACACACACACACACACTTACAGTTTTTCACACTTTTTAACACAAATAAGAATATGAAACACGCAAACACACATAGTCATATGCACTCAAATACACACATGCCCTTGCAAACAAAAGCACACACACACACCATCCCCTCGTTGTGGTCAGGCGACTGGGGCTGACCTTTTCACTGATTCCCGTTATTAGAGAAACTGACATTTCAAACCTCCCCAGCCCCCAGGACACTGAGACCAGTCCTGAAACACACACACACACACACACACACACACACACACACATACACACCGAGCTCTCGCTGTGCTTTTTTTGGTCGCAGCATCTATTCTATCATTCTATACCTCAAAAATCACGCAGGAGATTTTCAAAAATCCATCTGTGGCTGCCAGTTTGATGCTACTTTATTTAAACGAGCAGAAGTGGCAGTTCTTGACAGTAATTCAGGTAAACTGATGCCTTGTAATACAAGTCTTTGGCCATTGTTCAGAAAGCAAACACTGCAAAAATGTTTTGGTACCATCTTCTCATAAGACACCATTTACTAAAGGGTTTTATAAGCCGCAGTGTTTATTCCCACTTTATAGATCAGTTCTCAGCCATTCATAAGAAAAACCATTAGGTTTCCAGGTTGTGGAAATTATTTGGAAAGTGATGATTCAGGTATAAATGTTGATAAAGCATAACGAAGGGTTTCACATTTTCTCAGGTTTGGTGTTTTACAAGTAAATATGACTTTAATATGCAATGACTATGATAATTGTTGGGGGCTGTGGCTCAGGAGATGGTCATCCACTAATCAGAAGATTGGTGGTTCGATTCCCCAGCTCTACCAGTCCACATTTTGAAGTGTCTTTGGGTAAGATGGTGAGCCACAAATGCCTGTTCCATTACTGTGTGTGTGTGAATGGGTGAATGTGACTCATAGCATAAAGCACTTGAGTCTCCATGAGTAGTCGTGAAGACTAGAACAGCACTATTATCCCATTTAATAAAAGGTCTTACATTTTTCAATTTCTTATGAGCCATTAACATGAAGTTAGTCGGTCACCTGTAGTTATAAATGTACAGAAATAATTAGTCCTACAAACTGTCAAGTCTTGGGTTGTGAATATTAATGAGAAGTGTATAAATGTATTTCGGTCCAGATGTCCTGCAGCACTTCTCCCAGTGGATAGGTGGTCATACAGTTCATGAGTTCTAACCCAGTGAGTGAAAGTATAAAGCTCAATGACGTTTTTCTACCATCTGGCAAACTCAATTTTTTCTTATTATAACCTATCAATAAATAATCAGTGAATTAGGTCGTAATGAATTTAATGAATGGAGCTTATAAAAGCTTTAGAAATGACAACCTAAATAAATCCGTATTGGTAAGATATTTTTGGTTTTGAAAAAAACCCTTCTCTTAACAAACACATTTTCTCACTTTGTCATTCCATTGTGATTTTTTACAAAAAATAACCATCAGTGTGAAAATAAACACGATCAAGATTTATGATCTTGTCTTGTTTTAGATCAGCTATTTAAAGTGTAGGAACTAACTCAACACTTTCAACTCCAAATGACTGAAATATCAACACATGTTAACAGTGGAAAATGTACCGGGTGCTTGACTTTCACACTGATTACAGCCGTGTTTGGGTTTAGAGGTATAAACCTCAGCACAACACACCGTCTAGTGTTAGTATGTTTTCACAGCAGGACTTTGAATTTTTGTAGACAGCAACAAGCAACAGCAGGAAGCAACACAAGACACAGCTTTAAATACAAAGTACATGAAGGCCTTTATGTGTAAAGTACCTCAAATAATATGACATAACATCATCATATGATAATGACACAAAATAACATATATTGTGTGTGTGTGTGTGTGTGTGTGTATATATATATATATATATATATATAGTGTAACATTATTAAGTCAGTTCATCAAATCCATCTATTTTACAAATGGGGTCAGTTTTATAGTACTTAGCCTGGACAAACAGTGGTAAAATGCTTTCTGCAGCACCCAAAAAAAATGATGTCATTGGGGTGTCTCAGTTCAAGTTTGGAGATCAAAACAAACCAAACCCACCATTATTGTCAGAATATTTGCTTCTTCAGTCTTCATTTTTTTCAACCTGTTTCTTGTGAGTCTCATAATATCACAAACTACACAATCGGGTAATCCCTACATTTTTCAAAGACTGTTGTTAAATTAAATGCAACAAATTGAAAGAGACACTCAACGAAAGAAAATAAAAAACTTTTTTGATAGATCCACTTCAAGACATCTCTTCTTGAAGAGAAATAAAGAAATCCCTTCTTGGTAAGAACAAAGAAGTCTCTTATTGAAGGGTCAGAATCATGTGTGAATGTCTAGGAAGATGGATGATATGATAGCACTGTAAATAATGCAAACACAGAACCTGGCATGTTGCTAAAGCCAAACATTTTGTTCCATAAAAAGTATCAAACTAATATTTCTATCATGTGGACACAGCTTGTGTTTGCTTTTGGAAAATGAGCTGTGATTCTGTTGGTAGTTGTTTTAGCCTCTGGTGATTAAACACTGTAGGCCGCAGGGTACCCACCTTCATGATTAACAGTTATTTTCATGGATTTTAATCATCTAATCATTCTTTAGCTCTTGGTTGAGGTCTGTTGAAACCATCACATTTGTGTAGCAAATGGCAAAAAAAAAGCATATACTGGACACGTGTATGTATTTATTTGTGCATAACCAAACCAAGAAGAGTAATTGAGCATAAAAACGCACTCACTTAAATCTTATTTAAAATGAGACCAAACTGCTTACTGTTATTACAGTGAAAGGGTGCCTCCTTTAGTGGAGTTGGCCTCAACTCATTTCGAGTACACTCATATACACAGACACAGATGAAAATAAACATAATCAACTCAGGCTGTCATCAATCTATCATTACTTTGTTACTGTGTTTTAATAGTCTGAATGGGTGGATGAATGGAAAGAAGAGATGAAAGCGAGAGAAACTGTTCACATCCTCCCTCTGTGTGTGTTTGTGTGCATGTGCGCATGTGTGTGTATCAAGTAGAATAAAGCTCTGACAGCTAAGGGGCTGCTAAATGATGCTCTCTGCCCCAGTGCAGCTTATGTGTGTGTGTGTGTGTGTGTGTTTGCACATACCTGTCTATATTTTGATAATCCTAACATCTGGGCCCCTAGCAGCATAATGGATTCAGATTAAAGCTGTCTGTCATCTAAAAACTGGTGGCGACTGGTGGCAAAAGTCTTGAAAAGTCAATAATACACAGAACTACACAGTACTTGACTGACCGTGTTTTTTACAACTCACAAAGTGCAGTTAGTTTGATGCTGCTGCGTGTTTGTGTGTTTATTTTACAGCAAGCCTCCCAGTGTCCCTGTTGTGTCACTCAACACGCTGCTCACCTGTGGGTGTGGTTGATAACAGGTGTGTTTGTGTGTCTGTGTACCCTATGCGCCTGTGTACAAAGGTGCGGATGCCAGTAGAACAGGTCAATCATATGACCACTGCTTGGGGGCACAGAGTGTGTGTGCGTGTGTGTGTGTGTCTTTGTGACAGTTCCTGGGAACATAAAAAGACAAGTGGCACACAGCCAGGTGTGTGTGCACGGCTGTGTGTGTGAACATGTGGAACAAAACCAGCCTGAGGGGCTAGAGCAGGCAGCATACCGTACATGTACACCTCTTTTCTCTTTATCTCTCACTTATTACTCTCTTGCTTTGTACAACTTGTGGTTTATATGACAAAATATATGTAATCAAGTCATTAGTTGGATTATACATTTTTCAGAAGATACTTACAGTTACAAAAACACGAGGAGACTGAGTAAGGGCTCTAAAATATTAGAGCAAAGTATGAATAGCAGATTAGCCTGTTTTCTTGCGTGCAAAGGTGGTATTCAGGAAGTTATGCGCCAGGTCGCAGTCTCTGACACACATTTCTTAGGAAGACCTGCAGACACACCTTGATTAATTGTATTACTGGACTTAATCCACTTCACCTGCAATATGCAATATGCACTTTAAAAGGAGATACTACATTCAAACCAGTGGTACGCAACAAAAACAACAACGATAACAACAGAGCCTTCACAGACTTTCCACCAATCATTAATGTGTTGGAACGTATGACCAAGCCAGAGATGTTTTAACCGGGATGTCTCTATGGGCATTGGGGAATTTCAGTTATTTATGTCACTGTTTTCACTGAAATTAGAAAAGAAACATGTCACTTAAAAACCAATGAAATGTCATCCTGGAACAAAAAAGTATCATGCCTCATGGCACCTATCTATGGTACACTGCGCTGAGGCAAGCAAAATAACTAAACTTGGAGTAAAGTTGTTCCTTTATGTTGACAGGAAGCAGTTGAGATAGTTGGGGCATTTGATCAGGGTACCTCCCATCTCATGATGGCAGTATTCTGTGCATGTCCAAGTGGGAAGGGACCTTGGGGTGAATCCAGAACATTCTGGAGAGTCAAAATCTTATCTAGTATGGAAACCCTTCAGGAGGAGCTGGTAGCATCTCCTGCACTACCTTGCTGGACAACAACCAAATCTGCTGAAAATGTTGGGAATGTGTGGAAGAGTTTAATGAACACATTGCAAGCAACTGTTCACCAAAAAAATGGTCAAAACATTTCTGACATCTGTAATTGTGCAACTGTACTCACCTTAATCACTAGCAACAATCATCAGACTATAGCTGTGATAGTCGTCCATCAGCAACATGCCTTGCCTCGATGAATTGTTGATCAATCAGAAACAAATCCAAAATCCCATATTTGGTTGTATTTGCTGTCAGTGTCAGTGCTTTGTATGTTGGGACACATGCAACTCAAAATGTCAAAAGGATTTAGACACCTTTTATAGTGTATATCTCTCAATTTTCAATTTCAAGATGGTTTATTGGCATGACTGTTTTACAATATTGCCAAATCGTACAGATTACAGAACAGAACAAAAACACAAAACAAGAACAATAATAGTAACAATAACAATAGCAACAGTAATTAACAATATATCAATGTCAGGATCAGCTGGTTCATGTCGAGGAGATCACGTCAGGTTGTTGTTGTGAAGATTTTCTCTTCTCCTGTTACAGACACTCACATATTTTGCTGCATTTATAGCAGTGACACTTTGTTCTCCCAGTAAGTGATGTAGTTTTTCTTGGTCTGAGAACTTATTAAAGTTTGGGATTAAGCCTGTAATGTGGTTGTGGAGCTGGTTTCTGGTGTCTGTATATGTGTCACAGTGTAGCAGGAAGTGCTGCTCTGTCTCCACCTGTCTGTGTGGACAGAGCCGACACAGCTCCGCTTTGGGCAGCTACATCTGTCTGAGTCGGCCTCTCTCTAAGGCCAGGCTGTGGTTTCTAAGTCTGTACATAGTTGACATTTTCCTCAGTCTCAGGTCAGTTACAGAGCTCAGATAATCTGCCGTGGAGTACTGTCTGTTTAGGGCCAAATAGCATTGGAGTTTGCTTTGGGTTTGCTCTCCCTCTCTTCTCCTCTCTTTGTCTCCGTGTCACTTTCTTTCTCTTTCTTTTTGTTTCTCCACTGTGACCCAGAAAGAAAAAAGCTACCTCATCAGGTCCACTCTACACCTGTAAGTCAAAAATAGAGCTTATTAAAAAGACAAATACTCACAGTGCCTTAAAAAAAGGAGGAAGCAAGGATACACTACATCTTAACAGCAGTATCAGGATGACCACCTAACTTTGATCAACCAGCCTATGTGATCATTGGAATTAGTCAGTCTGATCATTTTTGAGCAGTCTAAAGGACAGAAAATACAAACGGCAACAACTTGTATGCCTGAACTATCCAATCATAGTTGCTGGGGTCAAAATCAAACAGGAATCTGTCAGGCTTCACTTAATAACACACTAACATCTGCACGCTAATATGGTAATGTGATAATACTGTCATTACGCCAAATGACAGCATTATTAATTTTTTTTTACATTTTTATTAATGCAACATTTTGTTGTGCAAGAATTTTGACAAGGAAACATTTGTAGTGCAGACACAAGTTGCTGCTGGGAGTCGTAAACAATCCTTTGTTTTTTGCTTCAGCTTACTATGATCAGCAGCTTTGTTAAGCAGGTTAGCATTGGCTAATTAGCATCCGCACTATTATGAGACACTAAAACTTGGGAAGCCAGACTAATGAAAATCTTTGCTGGTGAGAGCAGCTCCTGCAGGCAGGGTGAGGCTGGTTTTACTGCTGTTTTACCAGCTCCACTGCAGGTGTTGAGAAAAAAGCAAAACAAAATGAGTCTATGGTGTTTTCCTGGGTGTGTATGTGTGTGTGTGTGTGTGTGAGAGAGAGAGAGAGAGAGAGGCGTCAGTATGTTTAGTGTAGTGTTATTGGTGTCCACCATGACTCTAGACACAACATACCATAAGCACCCCCACCTCATAGTATATATATATATATATATATATATATATATATATATATATATATATATATATACACACACACATTCGTGCATTTGGTCTTCTCCCTGCAGCGAACAACAAAGGTGTTCAGTCATGTGAAACCCAACCCTCAAACCCGCAGGTTGACCTTTGACTCTTCACACATACACACACATGAACACACAGAAGGGAGAGGAGTAAAGATTAAAAGAGAGGAAAAAGAGGAGGGAAGGGTGTGTGTGTGTGTGTGTGTGTGTGTGTGTGTGTGTAGTAACAGGCTTCTAGACATGCAGAAGGGTCACAGAAACATGTACACATTGGTTCCAGACATAACAATCTCATACACAATGCACCCTCACCCACTTGTGTGTGTCTGTCTTGGTTTCACACACACACGTGCACACACGATGTGAGCTCATCTTGAGTTATGTAGTGTCTCAGATCCCTTTCTCTATCTCTTTGTGTCTCTCTCTGTCTCTCTCTCACACACAAACACACACACACACTTTTCTGGAAACAGTGACCCAACACCCTCATCTGTGCAGCCACAATTAACCTCCATAGCCTCCGTGTGCATGTGTGTGTTGGATAGTGTGTGTTCTGAACCTGGTTACACAAGTTCAGGCCTAAGTCTCCAGGGCATGTCATCACACACCCACAAACACACACACATGCATGCACGCTCACAAACACACATACCCTCACACATGCACACTGATAATCCATGTCTTTCCTGGACATCCTTTTATCCAGCTCAGGCCCCAGGGATTTTCCATTGGCCCGGCCAGGCGAGGCCTCTTTCTGGGGTCAAAGATCAGAGAGAGGCCCTTCATGACCCTGGAGGATCCAGGCACGGTATAGCCTTTACAGCCGGCTGCCATCGCTGCACTGTGAGGTCAGGGGGTTAGAATGCAGTCAGGGAAGATGATATAACTCATCATCTAACATCATCTTCTAGTCTATGAGTGAGATTGTTTTTTTTTTTTTTCTTTTCAATTATTGAGCCTTGTGTAAAAAGACAGTTCATATGGCTGTGTCATGGCTAACAATGGCTCTGTGTTTCCCTATGTTACAACAATGTAACAGATGACAAAAAACAGAATGACCAGTAGATAACAGTAGTCCTTGAAGTGAGACACATCAGACATCATCAAAGTGTTTATAAGCACTGGAACTGCCCGATAATTGTTATAATTGGGACAAACGGTCATACATTTATTGGTGTTAGATCATTTATGGCACACATGTAAGGCTGGTAACATCATGTTTAAATTTAAGTTTCACTATATTAGATTTGTTATATGATTAAATTGTATAAATAGGGTTTTTCCACATTAAAATTCTCAATTTAAAGCAAAAGAAATTACATTTTGAAAGCAAAGATTTGTGAGCAGTGACCACATACACACAATACACATACTTATACAGAGCGTGCACATTTGACACATGTTGCTCAGCCCCTCCCTGACCCTCCCCCATCCACTCCATTCATTCAATCTTTCATTCATCCACATTCACTTTGACAATGAATTTGAACTTCAGACCGAGTTCAGAGCAGACTGAAAGGCTGAAAGGAGAAGAGAAGGGAGGGGGTCACTTTCTTTCCTCGTCTAAGCCCACTCTGTGACCTTGTGACCTGCACAGAGGAACACCCTCCCCCCTCCCCTCGCCTGGCTTCCTCAGACTTTTACATTCTTAGTTACAAAACCACATATATTCTGATTTTAAGAGGTATATAAAGATTTGAATGTTGGGTGATAGAAAAATACACGAGCATAATTTGCTATTTGATTTCTCTTTTCTACACTTTCATATTCCAGTCCTGATGATCTATCAATAGACTTTGACCTCATGCCTGAGCTTAACTGTGCTTGTGTGTGTGTGTGTGTGTGTGTGTGTGTGTGTGTGTGTGAGAGAGAGAGAGAGAGAGAGAGAGAGACCATTTGTGTGTGCTTGTCTGATTTAGGGATTTCAGAACTACAACTCCTAATACTGAAATAGTGAGTTGAATGAGTGCTACCAAATATTTAATACAAGTTCTAACATTTTTACATTTTTCAGGGAGAAAGTCAAAGCATTAACAATAGGAAAACAATTTTAAGGTACAACATAAGATTAAATAACTTCTTAATACAGATATATTCAGGCTGTGTGTTCTATGAATAGTCTAAACAGATAGGGTGGCTACACCATGACATAACATCAGCAAGGTCAGATAAGAAAATAAAGGCAAATACACACACAAACTCTGACCTTTTACCCAATTACGAGCAAAGATTTTTTTTGATTACATTTGAATTCTACCCTATATATGTTTGTGACTCCATATGGTATTAAGTACTGCTGTATTACCACTGAAACATCAAGACATTAGAGTAAGTGGGTGCAAACTTGAGCAATTCAGCTACTGTCTGTCACTCCACACTAATATGCACATTGCTGTTGTGGCAAAGGAATGTCCCTCTGAAGCTACCAGAAGGGTTACAAGTTCACATATGGAGAAAACATGACCGTGACCATGACAGACATGTATTCTGAAAGCACGTTATATTTCATGTATGTGTTTGAATATTATTAAGTGCAATGGTGCCATAAGCCAGGTATTTTTTCTGTCTTGAGTGCGCTGCGTTGCTCCTGCACAACATTGACTCAAGTGGTCACTCATAACTGACATAGAGCACATCATTTCAGAAAGTGACTGAGTTCAGGTTCTTTCTCAACTGAACAAAACTTTTTATTTAACGAAATATTTACAAAAGACACAATGCCACTTTTTACGCCTTATTCACAACTTTCTGCAATGAATACACACTGCAGCTCCTGAGTGTCGCTTTAAGGTCGCTTTATTAAACAGGTTTTGAATCTAATCGATACCCAACCAAAACAAAGCTTGCAGTTTTATCTCAACTCGCTAAAATCCCCATCATCTGTGTTTTAACTGGATAGCTAAAGTTACCATTGTTTTGTGACCAAGGTACATGAAGTAAGCTCAAGGTCTTCATACCTGTGGCCGAGTTTTGTTTGTCAGTCCACTTGTGACAAATGGCTCTGGAATTTGACACCTTGTCACATTTCTGCACAATGTATTGTTAATACAGCATTATCTAGTTTTTCAGCCATAGATGTAGAGCCAAATGTATCAGCATTGATGTGGGCTTTAAAATAACTGCTCAGCACTGGCCCTCTGTGAAAAGTAGTACATATGGTATTAACTATGCGGTTGATTATTTTTTTATTCTTATTTTCATACTTTTGGCGATTATCATGTACCGTAATGATCATATTTACTTACCACAAGTATCATAGCAGAAATCTGGGTATCCATCAGCATAACCAAGTCAAATTGGATGAGAAATGTTTTAAGGAAACCTCAGTAGAAATATTGAACCTGGCTTAACTTCTATCAGCATCATCTGGCAAGGTGCAAAGTTGGCCAATAAAATGCATGCAAGAACACATTCCTGACACATGACTGCTATTATATTTTTAATGTTCAGAAAGGGATTAATGGAACAAAAGATTAAATGATTGACATTTGACAACTGACAACTTTTCAGAGACTTTTCTTGGTCATAATAAAAGTAAAGTATTGTTTATGGTGTCTAATAACCCTGTGTGTTTTTGGACTGTTTGCTCATTTGGCAAGACTTAGCCAATTAGCAACCAAGGTAAGTAGTCCATTTGCATTTTACATTTGATTATTTGGCAGATGCTTTTATACAAAGCAACTTACAAGTCAGGAACCACACTAAAGTGCAGTAGGATACATTAAGGAAGTAAACGAATGCTAGATCAATTTGATAAATTGGTATTGGTAAATTGCATGAGATCAACTAAGAAGTGTTCCAGTGCAGACCAGATGGAGATATTAGAGAAGTTAGGAGCAACAAAGTCTTCAAGAGTCTTGAAAAAACAAATGATAGAATAGAGACAAACTAACCTGCTTTGATAGCATTTGGGGGCTTGTTCCCGGGCAATGTCTTGCGTCCCATGCATCAGCTCCACAGTTTCCACATCCTGCCAGGGTCTAAGCACCAAAGATTCTTCATGTGCTATCAGTAAAATTCATTTCAATATTGCACACTCTCTTGTTAGTCTCTCCTGGTTGAAATAAGACACTTGTTAAAGACTGGCCTTGAGGCAACATATTCAAGTTCAAGAAAGGTTGCAGAACTTTCTGGGTCTTTGTCACTTACATGTTAGACCATGAAAACTTTTGTTAACCTTATTGTCCTTTTTTAGCGAACAACATGAAACCTATTCATGTTAAATGGTGTGACTACTACTACGTCTATGGTTTGATATCGTATCAGAAATAGTTTTCTTTTTATTGAGTTTCATTCTGCTTTTCTTGAGTGTCTTAAACTGTAACTCCTAAACAGGGGTTAAGTGCATTGCAGCCATGTATATGCATTATTCCTTTACTGGCTTAGATTGTAATTTTTAAAATCCCACTCCAGCCTTGTGGCCATTATATGTGCTAAGTAATGTTCAATGATTGTCCATTACAGTAAGAGGCATTTACTTTGCAGCCTGTTCCTATAGACCGCAGTGGTCAGCATGTATTAAACCACTCGATATGTATAGAAGTAGTTACTTCTCTGTATGACAGATAGAAACTACACTTCTTTGGTACTGCACAATATGTACATAGATACCAGAACATACTCAGTAGGAAGAAAGACAAAACACACACTCTTGCACACACACATACATTCTTTTCCTTTATCTAGATTCCATTGGAACAGTGTTGTGCCAAGGCCATACAGTGACAAAAGCAGTGTGAAAACATGCTTTCTAAAGTCTTTGGAGAATCTCTTATTGTTAAAACCCTGCAGGCCAAAGACAAATCCATGGGAGTTTATGGGGGACTGCAGGTCATGGTTGTATAGATTTTATAACGGTGACAAATGCATTATGCTTTTCACATAAACCAGCACAGGAGAGCCCCAGTAAAGCAGAAAGGCCTGAATGCTTCATGGGTTTATAACACAATGAATTTATCATAGAAAGAGAGGGAGAGAAGGAGAGAGGGAGAAAAAAGGGAGACAGCAGAGACACAGAGAGTCGGGAGGAAATGAAAAAAATATGGTGCTGATTTGTTTTATTTGCCTGGGCAGTGCTGCTGGTGGCTCGTCGCATTGTTTAACAGGGAGTAAAGAGGAAAATGCTGCCACTTGTGGGTCCTACGGTTGGCCTGACAGTCCTATGGTCCTCCCATATCCACTACACCTCAACGTTTGAATCTCCTCAAAAACAGTATCTTTTGGGGCATCAAGAAATCCTTGCTGGCTTCATGTAAAGAGAAGTGTAGTCATGTACTCATGTAAAAAAGAAAAAAAAAACACTTATTACTTTTAATTTCTGTTATACATGTTCTTTTTTTAGTAGCCTTTACTCTAGCAAGGATCTCAACGCTGGGACCAACCCAATGAACAAATGTCAGGTTATGCAATTGGTCAGTGAGTTTCCCATTTGGTCATTGTCCTTTTCAAAATTAATTAGTGTGAACAGATTCTATTTACAGAGCAATGTTGCCCATTTATTGCTAAATGTATCAACTTTTCCGATTTTTATGGACTTTTTGTTTTCAAAAAGTACTTACTGAAAAAAAACTAGTGTCTTTATTGCAGAAACCTTACCTGCTTTCCACTGGCATCAAAGAAAAAAACAGTGGATTGTCAGATCTTCAGCAACACTTCAACCTTCAACACTCTACAACTATTCATTAATTTGAGAAAAAATAATCTTAAGAATGCAGAATAAACTGTAATTTTAGCAAAATACACTAAATCAAGGCTAGTTCATGAATACAGACACTGAAACTAATGACTAACAAAGAATTGCCCTATATCCCCAAGTGGGTTTCCCCAGGACAGCCCTGCATGGGAAGCTTAGTCCCAGGGGAACCCCTCTCTTTCTTTTCAATTTTTTCAGAAATTTCTACCTTGCAGTAATTCCAATATTTTCAGCATAGGTCCTTCTTTTGCATGTGGTGGTGGAAACAACTGTGTTTTTTTTTTTTTTTTTTTTAACACATACTTATATGAGATCACACCAGTTAGTTGTGTGGTAATACAGGCCAGTTTTGTAATATGTGTCTTCTACAGGATCAGTCCCTCTATCTCTTTCTGTTATGTTTAGACTGTGTTGGGGTGCTAAACTGACTACCTGGATAATAGCTATCCTCTATAGAATGACCAGAGAGCGATGCTTCTCTTTCTACTTTTCAATGAAATTAGTTTCTTAAAGTAATTTCAAACCTTTTAGCTACATCCTCAACTTCATACACTGACCACACATGGCCGAGCAACATCCTAGGTTTCCACCCAATACAGTGCTTTACATTCAGGGAATGCAATACATTCGCAAACTAAGATTGTCCACAACAACCCTTTGCAGCAGAAGGGGTTTGCTTCTTTATGTGCCTGACCGGCAATAGAAAAACTGTTACCCCACCCTATTCCTCTAAATACATGTGACCCTGAGTAATAATGCAAAGGTCCACAACATAAGAAAGGATAAGAAATTATATATTTCAAGATGTATTTTCTTGTAAAATGACAACAGGAAAGCCTTCAAGTAAATTAAATAAAGTAAATTTTTGTCTAGTATCCATGATTATTTTGCATCTCGCTAAATATTACACAAACCAGTTGAATTTAATGGTTTTCAACTTAAGAATGAGGGTTACAGCATAAAATACTTTGGTAATCAATAGATACACTAGTAAAATTATTGTTTTTATCACTAAGTACAATCATTGAGCCTGAATGATGGTACTGAGTTAAATCACTGAGCACCTTTTTTAAATGATTAGCATCCCCATAGTAAATGACATTGAGATGATTAAATCTAATATATTTTTTTGCCCCAGCAGGTGTGTTGGAGGCATCTGAGGAGACTCATAGTAAGTGTGTATGTGTGAGCTGAACAGAGGGGTGCGGTGGTTGGAGGACATTGAGCTGATTGATCCTGACAGCTTTATGAGGCTTTGTGACTACTGAGCAAACAGAAGGACATAATGATATTTACTTAAGGACATTCTGTGAGAGGAGGAGCATATATGTGTTCATATAGTATATATATATATATGTGTGTGTGTGTGTGTGTGTGTGTGTGTGTGTGTGTGTGTGTATAAGTGACTGAGGGTGAAAGGCATGTAGGTTATTATCAGCAACATATACTGAACTGTACTGTACTTTTAGGAGTGACATGCATAGTTCACATATGTTCTCTGAGATAGCATGCAAACTAAGCAAAAATGTTGTGATGCATGTATATGCACACACACACACACACACACACACACACACACATGCATCAACCAGAGAGTATGGTGACACTGCAGAAACACAGGCAGAAGTAGTTTACTAAAGTTTTCATGAACTTGCTTGTGCACCTGCTCAACCCACCCACCCCTCCTGGGCAAGACAGTATGCACACACTCACATACGCTGAGTCATAGAGTACACATGTAGGGCCAAAGGCTAGGGCGAGGTTGTGAGTAGAGTTCAATGGGTTCAACAGTATGAGGCCTCTTTAACTTCCAGATTGCCACTGACACACATGTGCATGGGAACTTTGAACTATGTATTTGTACATTCTGACTTGTGATGATGCTATTACAAAAAGTGGACATTTTCTTAAGAATTTAAACTATTAAAGGAGACAGGGTTTGACAGAGACATCAACATCAGTGAAGTTGCAGGTAAATGATAAGTGGTTGGCCAAAGGGTGGGGTGTACTGTACACACACACACACACACACACACATACTCATGCACACACACTTGAGATAACTCGACACACAGTGGAGATAAGTGACAAGTGCTGTTATACTTTCATTTTTTTATTAATTGTTTTTCGATAAAGGGACAAAATGGGTGTGTGAACAGGATTATGCAGACATCTGCCAGAAAACACAGACAGTGGTTTTCCCAGTACAACTTAACAGAGACCCCAAACAAGTACATCAGAAATTAAAGACCTAGGTTTATCAAATGACCATCGGCCATCATTATAAAATAAAACTGAAAAAAAAAATCAAAATTATATCATAGCCAAAAAAATAAAAAATAAAATAAAAAGAAACCAAAAATAAGGATCTATTCCATGTCTCTGTTTTGAACAGAGCATGTAGGTAATAATAAATAGTAACTCCCATAGTAAAAGATAAAGTTCAAGTTCAAGTTACAACAAACAGCTCTCAGAACAGGAATAGAAAAGGCTGATAACAAAATATTCCGCATTGCCATTTACAAAAAAGTCTCAAACTCAAGCAGGCTTCTCCACGTCCCCCAGGTCATTTTTAAATATGCTTTGCATATGAAAGTATACCCAATCTGAATATAAAGCACCATTTAGTATTTGGCAATGAAAAAAAACTGCAAAACATTAAATTTCTTTTTAAATGTATTTATTTTGACGCTTTTTCGTAATCCATGTACTGCATATGAAGTTTTTTTTTTTTCCTCTCTTCTTTATGTTGGAATGTAGTCAGGTGGGAGGGGTGAGAGAGACAGAAGCACACAACAGAACAGGCTGACGTCGGCTTGCATTACTGCATACAAGAATGGCAGCAAGGGAGGGGAGAGGAGGTCTGAACCAAAAAAACCAAAGAAGATATGTACAACCACCTCTGTGGACAGGAAACAGAGCGGCAGCCATCTGATGGCCCGCGACACCTCCCAATGCCACATACTTTAGCTGCTTTTTTATGTTTTTTTTTTCCTTTTATTTCTTTAAACATACAAATAATTCGCACTATATTATCCTGCCAAATTAAAAAAATATACTGTGGCAGCCTGGGATTTTTTTTTTCCACTACCAAAAAAAGGTATGGTAAATACCTTTAGAGAGCACAAGCAACAGTTAAAAATACGAGCCTCAATATAAATACTATAGTGCCTATTCTAAGTGAACATTGAATTCAAATACAATTCTAGAAATACAGAAAAAGTAGACCATAAATGTGTTTAAGCATAGGAATTGACATGAATGTGCATTTTCCTATATTTTAAGTTCTTTATTATATATTCATATATAATCTTAATCCTTTCCCCAATGCAAATTGTATTTTAACCTGAAGAGCTGTGAAGAGCCAAGGCAAAATAAAATACAAAACAATCACAGAATTTTTTTTGTTTGTTTCTTTGTTTTTTTGTCTTTTTGTTTTTTTTTTTTTTTTCATTTCATATATACTGTGATCGGAGTCTTGAACACCACCAAGACGCTGAGGAAAAGAGAAACGACAACAAAACTTAAATACAGTTTCCCCTAAAAGATAGTGAAGTGTTATTTGCAAAAAACGTTTATTTTCATATCTATAATTAAAGTAAGATTTATACAAAAAAAGATTCTTGCAGTGTAAGCAACAACATTTGAGTGTTTGTCGTCCAGCCGACAAGGTCTGTAGATTAAATTTACAGCACAGCTCTGTAAAACTTCAGATGTTTGGTGCTGCTGTGGCCAAAGAGAGCTGTTCCCAGTTTGTGACAAAGTAGCAGCACTATCTAATTAAGTAACTATTAAACATATGTAATTTACAGACCTTGCTGGCAGGCTGAAATTTTCATCCCAGGCTAAGCACTGAGGTTTCTAGGGGTAACAACTGACAAATGGTCAAAGGTGAAACGGCAAGGGTACAAGAAGGACAAGGGTCATGAGGCTGGAGTAAGTTGGAGATGACAAGAGATTGCGTGTTTCTTTTTTTTTTTTTTTTTTTTTTTTTTTTTTTTTTACTGCTTTTAACAATGTGACCCTTGTTGTCTGACAACGTTTCAAAAAAAATGTTTTCCCCTTCAGCGTAAACTTGTAAACTGGGAAAATTGAAACAGTGCACTTCATTTCCTATAAATGATAATCTAGCTTTTTAGACCTATCCCATGTACCAACATTGCATCAGTGTGGGACAACAAATGAGAGACATCAGTACTTACTCTCAGGCAGAGTGACAAGTGCTATACTATACTAGCTTGAATGAAACTCAAAAAGAAAAAAAACTCTCATTCTGGGTTAAAAAGGCAACAACAAAAAAGTGTGCTCTGCATTAGGTTATGCATACTGATTAAAATTATCGCATTTTCACTCTTTTCAAGAGCCCTGGAGTACAGATATATATTTTTTTGCAGTTCTTTCTCTCATTTCTCTGCGAATCATAGCTAATGACCCTGTTTTGATACTAAAACATAAGTGAAAGAATGAAAGAGATTGCCTCTAATCCCCACAATATGTATGTAGCTTCCAGTTCTGTGTAGCTTTTTGTCTGTCTAACTTGTAGCTATTTCAGTTCTCTCAAATTAACTTAGTTAGCCTCTCTCGGAGCTCATATATTACTGTATGCATTGTTCCACACACTGACATATTGAAGCAGCGTTGTCGGTTTGTGCTAACGCAGATACATGACACCTCTCAGCCATGCGCTGTATTCCTCAATTTCAGGATTGTACATTACAGATTACCTTTATCTCAAAAGTACCTCCTTACCAGAAACAAAACTACAAATAATTCAGATATACACAATACTGCTTGTACCATGCTTGCCATGAAATCCAGATATTAAAGATAGCCTATTGAACATGTAATAGGTAGCTAAACGATGATTAACAAGAACTCTCTGATCTTTCGTCATGAGTTGTCACAGTCCATTTGAGCAGTCAGGTGCTTGATGCAAGGACCTTTCCTGGGTGGCTTAAACCTTTTAGCTTTATCTAGCGTGACCCCAAACTTATACCAGATAAGATTATGGCCAATGCAGTCTTGCAGTTTTGAGATATCAAAGGCACTCTTTCATATTCAACCAAATAACAGTACAAATTGAATTCCAAGCACACCCTTGTCTTTTTGAAAGAATTTTGAAGGCTGTCATTACTTTCAGTTTAGTCATCAAGCTAAAGCATGATTTTTTTTAAAACCCTGTGCGGACATGGTGTCTTTTAGAAAGATCAGAATAAGTGCATTTCCAGGGTTGTAAGAAGAGGGTAAAGACTGTTCACTTTCCATGTCACAAAACGAAACTGTACATGATATGTGTTACAGAATGTATGCAGCATGGATGTATCTTTCTTGTCTTTTCTCTTTTTGAATAATAAAAAGAAAAACAGAACAAGAGAAAAACAGCAACACATTTACTCAACAATTAACCAACCAGGGACAAGTTCTTTTCTTTTTTTTTTTTTTTTTTTTTTTTTTTTTTTTTGATTAGCAAAAACATACTATGCATGCTGACTAATTTTTAAAAATGGAAAAGGAAAACTCAAAAAAGAAAATTGTACACAACATGTAAATTATTGCACAAGAGAAAGGCTCGAAGTTTTGCGTCAATGCAAGAGTATTGCCCCGATACAGATCATGCATTCAATGGGTAATGGAAACGGGGTGTGCTGGTGCAGAGCACATGGTCTAAAGCTTCCACCAGACTGGTGAAAGTGGAGTGTTGGGGTTGGGGCAAATCTACAAGGAGCTGGGAATAAACAGGGGACTAATGGCAAACATAGCTGGGGGGAAAAGGTCCCATAGTTCGGCCTTCTACTCTGACTTTATTTCGGTACTCAAAGGACGGTCAGAGTGCCATTTTTTCATGTGTTTCTCCAAGGTGCTGTAGACACTGAAGGGCATCTGACAAATTTCACACTTATACACGTCCTTGCCCACCTGACCATGGGTCTTCATATGGCGTGTAAGTTTGGAACTCTGGGCACAAGCATAATTGCACAGCTCACATTTGTATGGTCTCTCTCCTGTGTGGCTGCGCCGATGCACTGTCAGGTTACTGCAGTTCTTGAACACCTTGCCGCAATATTCACAAGTATCACTCCTGCGACCGTCCTTGGAGCTCGGCCGCCCAGGACCCCCGAGGTGTGGAGTGCTGCCCCCACTGCCTGTACCACTGCGGCCTGACATGCCACCATCCAATTCCCCCGGAGGGGTCGAGAAACGCAGACTGCCATTCTCTGAAGAATGCTCAGATGAAGAGGCGAACGGCGATTGTCTGGAATCCCCAAAGTTCAGAAAAGGGTCCTTGAGTTGTCGGGAGGCAGCATAGCCAGCCAGCCATTGGGAGTAGACATTCTCTGTGTTAGGAATTGTGGGAGTGGGCAGGTCAAATTCTTTTTCCAGCTTGATGCGTTTGGAGAAAGGACTGAGTGGACTGGGGCTACCCAGGAGCAGTTTCTTAGAGAGGCCGACAGAGGCAGATTCATTAGGAGAAGCTCCTCGCCCATTCACTGTTGAGACAGAGCCCTCATCCACACGATCTGTTTCCAGCGCAGAGTCACCATCACATATCTCACGATTGTGGTGGTGGTCTCGGTTGAGATGATGGTGCAGGTGGTTCTCCTGGGCCATGGCATTCCGTTTATGTGCATTTAGGGCTTCGCTGAAGTGCTGCATACTAGCAGCCAGACCCATCCCCTGCATTACCTCAGGCAATGACCGAGGGATGGAACCCTCATCAGCCAAACTTCCTAATCGGCTTCCAATACCACCATTGTTTTCATGCTGACGTGCTGTTTCAAGGTTTAAACTGAAGTGATAGCTGTTGTTTCTCCTAGCTCCCCTCTCTCCATTTTGGTCTTCTTCCTCCTCCCCCTCCTCTTCCTCCTCCTCCTCCTCCTCTTCCTCCTCCTCCTCCTCTTCCTCTTCTTCCTCTTCTTCTTCCTCCTCCTCACCATTCTCACGTATCATGCGGTCATTCTCACTTTTTAGCTTGGCTGCCACTGACTTAAGGGCACTGCTTGCACTGCCCATGTGTTCACTGGTGCCAGGCTCTGGAGAGGAGGCTGTTGAGAGCCCATCTTCTGACTTGCCTGTGTTTGGTGAAGAGGATTTGTGCATGTGTGTCTTCATGTGGCGCTTCAGTTTGCTTGCCTGCGTACAAGCATGATCACACAGATGACATTTGTACGGCTTCTCTCCTGTGTGGCTGCGTCGGTGCACTATTAAATTACTCTGAAACTTGAAGGCCTTGCCACAAAACTCACAACACTTTGTTTTCAAGGGGTTGGTGGAGGAGGGTGTTGCCCCCGCTGAGGGGAGAGTGGTAGTAGGAGTGGTCTGAGAGCCTACAGGTGACTGCATTGAGCCTGGAAGAGGGGGTGGCGTAGCAAGATATGGAGGTTTGCTGCCTCCTGCACCTCCTGTTCCTCCACTTCCTCCTCCCGTCTGGAATGGCTGGAGCAAGCGCTGCATGGGGCTGGGCCGGCTGGGGGATAGCGGGGGAGTGGACCCTGAGGTGTTGCCCGCCAGCTCTCGTAGCCGCCGTGAGAAGTCCATTGTTGGAGGGGGGTCCAGGGGCAGAGGAGGATTGAGACGCAGCACCCTGTCAAAGGCACTCGGGTGGTGGGCTGCCAGCGCCAGCTCCTCTGGGCTTAGATGATGGGGATCCAAGTGGTTTCTTGGAGGGGGGCTGAACAGAGGTGGTGTAGGAGGGAAACGCTGATGATGGCCTCCACCAGCAGTGACAGTTGGGCCAATTCCTCCACCTGCTCCAACACTATCCCGCCCACCTGAGCCTGAGCCAGGGATTCGGAGGAGGTTGAAGGGGCTTGCATCAGGAGGCAAATGGAGCCCATGAAGGGGAGGCTGAGAAGGGCAGTCTGCACCCCCACCAAGGGAGGAAGGTCCTCCCATGCGAGGTGTAAGTGGGCTGCCATGTTCACTTTCCAGGTAGATACGGAAGCCGTGGGTGTTCTGGGCATGCTGCAGCAAGAACCATGCACTGCCATACGACTGCTTACATGTGGTACAGGTATAGGTGGTTGGCTCCTCTTTACCTGTTGAAACAAGAAGAAAATATGGGATTAAAAAGATGCATTCATTTGTGAAGAGAATACAATTGCACATAATCAGTACAGTGAACAGAAAATCCCCAAAACTCTTTTACTTCGCTGAACCAGTCTTTTATTTGAACCTTAGGCCTAACTCTTACAGCTTTTAAAAGTGGTCGGCACATGGTGTTGAGGGCTTTGCAAATACAACAGTAGCTCTTATTGAGGTCATGCCCCACATGAGTAGCATGTGAGAAGTAGTGTGTGTATGCATTTGTTCTTCTTCCAGACTGCTCTGGGACATAATTTCTCCCTTTAGACTGACTGTGAGTCCTCCATTGTCAGCAGGAGAACAAAGAAACCAGGCTGTCCCGACGGACTACCACTTCCCACTGATCTACCAAAACAGAGGTTTGCTGACAAACACACATATACGCATACGCACAGGAGCACAGAGTAATCCTTTAGACCTCTAGATTGCTGCTACCTTATTTCTATAGCAAGACCATAAATCCATAAAAATGTCACATCTTATGCATCAGAAATTGTGTTTCTAAGAACAGGTTAAGAATATTGATTAGGTTTCACAATATAACCAAATCATGTTTTGACAATCACAATCATATTTTTAGATCAAGTGTATGTTTATTTATGTACACTGTATTCTGAAGTCATAGCATCTAATGTACTTCATTCTCCTTCTGCCCAGAACATGTACACACTCATTCTATTATTCACATACACAGATCAGAACACCACAGCTGCCTGAGGAAACTAAAGCAGTAGGAGAGTAAAAACATTTAGTCTCCGACTGGAGAGGAAAAATAACTCCTTCAGTGTGCCTCAAAGCTTATTCCCTCTGTGAAGCATGCAGCGTCACTTTGAGAAGAGGAACATTTCAAACAATAATTGCCTTTGAATGGCCTCCGTGATGATGACCTGTGGTGGGGCCCGGAATGCACATGTAATCTCATTAGGGTAGCGAACGGATGGCCATCAGCTCGTTTACAAGATTAAATGACAAACGAAGCCCTGTCGCTGCCATTCAGAGCCTTCCGCTGTTAAGCATAGTGTAGTGTGGGGGCATCTCACAAAGTGATACACATTCACACTCTAACAAACAAATGTATACACACACAATCCAGCTAATTAGTAGACATTAATTTAGACATTTGGTGTCACATTCATCAGACACTGTTGCAGCTAAATGAAAGTTGAAAACTAATAGACAAACAAAAAAAAAGTGCTGAGAAAAAACTGTTAAGAAAGTGATCTCTTCTAATATCAGTTCATGAAAACTGTTTGATGAAGAAAGAAAACAAATTGTAGGAAAGATATGTTTCATATGTGCAGAAATATACGTATTTATGGTGTAACACCCACAATAATTTCACGGATATTCAAATGCCAAAAGTTGCAACATATGATAAATTGAAATCACAAAAGCAAATAAACAGTTATCATTCCATTGGTTGCAGTATTGATGCTAATTGCCTCAGATTATTTGTTTAATTTAAAAAAGCTATTTTGCAGTAACGTGTCATGAACAATCAATCACAAAACATCCCATTAATATGTAAACAGGAAAAGTGGGTTGTAAAAAAAAAATACTCACAAAATTGGCACATATCACCTGCTAATTACTGACAGAATGACAAATTAGCAGTGATGCTAAAAGAATGTCACAGTTTTTACATGGAAGCTTTTATACATGGGCACATGGGCAATTTTCCTCTAATAGGCAGAAAGAGAGAGTCAAAGAGGTTGTGGTGAAAAAGCTGCATCAAAACATACTTGGAAAGGAAACATTTGTGCATGTGCTTGCGTATGTTGATTTTTCTCACACTGTGAGATTTACAATAAGCACCTATAGTAATCTGCAATGACAAAAGACGTGTTTTATTCACAAAGATGATAATGAAGTGTGAAAGAATAGCGTGTTATCATAAACTAGACAAGTACTGTAAATGTGTTTAAAGAGCGATTCTTGTCTGCCCCTTTCCTCATTGTTAGGTAGGAAATTCTTCCCTGTCTTTAATTTTCCTTCTTTTTTGTTTCCTCAAACTTCCCATTCGCAGTATACACATGTCTCCTACATGACCATCAGTTTGGAAAGCCAGCTAAATTATGGATCATTAAAATTGGCACAAATCACCACTAATTGCGGCCACCTGCATCAGATCTAACCTGTGAATATCATTTGCATTATCAAGACCAAGGCTTTAATTATTTATTCATATTTATTTTTTCACTGTTTCTACCGACAGCACGACTATGCAAATGCACTTTTTCCAGTAAGATCTCTGGACAGTTAGAAGTATATTAAATCTAATCTAAAAAAAATCCAACAGTAATAATGATTATCTGTAAATTGAACCAGTCACACAGTATTTAGGAAGGATTAAAGAAGTTGGTGTCACAACCACCCTAAAACATTCCTCTCATGAATGCTGTAGTAGGGTAGTGGAATAATGAACTAACTAACCACAGAATAAGCCTGGAACGAGTATAAATAAATTGTTTAACAGGGTAATTTTGTATCTAAACTAATAATGGGGCTTCTCAGGAGACTTCCCTGTTCAAAAGGTACACATGGTTTAATCCAATAGTCCTCAAATCAGAGTTGGCACAACAAAACAAATCTGAGTGAGTTGCAAGATTATTAACAGGACAGGAAAGCTGATGAATGACATATCTCTGCAACTAATCTTTGCTTTTCTGTCTTGTGAATTACTGGATAATTAAAGTTTTTCATGGTTTTCAAAGTACATTAAAGACACTCTTTGGTTGAACTGGTCACACCTGGTAGATATGTGCAACTGGTTTTTAAGAGGTTGTAGTGTTGTTTTAATTCATGTAAACTGCAATGAATAGTTCCAAATGCATTCAACAGAACTTCTGGGAAATCATGTCCTAAATATGTATAGAAAGAAACCTGGAAAAATGCAGCTATTTGTACATGCATGAAATTGGATGCACTGAAAGGGCAAGAGGATCCACCGAGGCTGCATCTGCTTCACCCAGAAAAACACTGTCAGCTGATGAAAATAAGGCTTGTAAGATTGTGTATAAATGAAAGGTGGTGACAGCACATTGAGGAAAGAAGGATTTATGTTTTCAGCTAAAAGGTGGCAAAATATTGAGCTAAGTCAGGCACAAAAGTGTTACTCTTACTGCTAATTCGCTCCTTTTTGACTCATAGCTCAGACTTGTCTGCACGCTGATTGAAACTGTAAGGTTAATGGATTTTAGAGTAGGCGACCGCTCCACTCTGTCTCTCTGTAATATACTCCCATCAGCCACTTCATTAAGCAAACTTTCCACCACTCTGAGGTAGAAAAATTAAGCGAGAAAAGCGGAATGGAGAATGCACGATGAAGATAGATAAGAGAGAGAAAGAGAGAGAAAGAGAAAGAAATCGACAGAAGTAGTAATCCCTCTTAGTTTAGATGGAGTGGACAAAATACCTGCTGCAACTTTTATGTTTCAATGTACCAGGATGGAGGGAAAATAATCACATCCAGTTCTTTAACTGGCTTAAATGTCAAAGCCATACAACCGCTAGTGAGATGCCAGAGAACACACACGCGCACTGTTTCAGAAATGTCCTAACACTCAATACCAGCCATGCTACAGTGACAAGCACAGGCATTAAGTCCTATTAAGCCAAGGGCATTGCCCGGACACTTATGTAGTGCTAGATGGGAGAGGGAGGCTGTAAGGCAGCTTGACTCATGTTTCCATACTCCTTTGTGTGAGTGAGTGAGTGAGTGAGTGAGTGAGTGAGTGAGTGAGTGAGTGAGTGAGTGAGTGAGTGAGTGAGTGAGTGAGTGAGTGAGTGAGTGAGTGAGTGAATGAGTGAGTGAGAGACACGTACATCCAAAAAAAATAAGAAATTTAAATTCCTTAAACAAAAATATTTACATTTTTTTCTTGTGAACAAGTTAGTGCTCTGGTGCATTAAACAACACCTTGTATACATATTTTTCCTTTAAACATTCACATTAATCCTATTCACATAGTCTGTCATGCGGTGCTACGTACATGGGACACTTTAGAGTGTACATTTAAGATTACAACACATAAAACGAAAAATAAATCTGTCTGTTCTTCAGACAGTCATTCTGTTCTGTAAATTAGCTGGACTGCCACCGTTACATCCCTCTCTGACCAGCTGGGGAACAAAAATGGTTGCCAGGTTTTGGCTACCATTTAGATCAGACCTACCAGTGTTTTAGTGTCTTTATGCATCTCTGCATTGTCAGTTTGTCCTCATTTGTAATGATTTCTCTACACAGTAAAACTTATCTCTGACACCTATCCCCTGTCTCTTTGACACATCCGACTTTCTTTTTACCATATACGACTCTCTCCTTTATAGCCCCCCTTCCTCCCCACCTCCTCCTCCTCCTCCTCTGGTGGTGTCCTTGGCTGAGTCCACCTCTGGGTGAGATGATAGTAATTGAGGTAATGGAACATCGCTGAAACAGGATTAGGTACGCATACTGGGAGTGAGAGACAATGTCTCTTAATGCAATTTGGGATTTCTATCGGAGCCTCAGGCTTTCAGGATCTGCTGCTTATATTTACATCTGGGTACCACAGCTCACCCCTGATCACCTCCTGCTTTACCTTAAAGGGATTCCTGAACATTTACAAAGAATTTTACCATTATTACTTGTATCACTCCTCACCAGTTGTTTCTTTTTAATATACAAAGAAATATGTTAATTTACTGCCTTATTACATGGACACACAAGGCTTAATTTTAGGTTTACAAAACTGTCCTGACCTCTGGCCAGAAAGTAATCTTATTCGTGTTTGTTAGTAATTAATGTGTAAACTGGTGATAAAATATTTCATTCCTATTTTCCCCCTCCACTGCCCTCCTTCAACTCCAATACACATATATTTTCAGTGACAGATATATATAACTGTTGCTGGTCAGCATCCTGTTACTCATATCTCATGACTCTCATACATGCACTGCCCGAGGAGTGGGAGCAAACCATACTAGAGAAAATGACTTTCGAATGGTTTTTGCAGGACTGGAACATCATGCCCACTGTCATAATCCAGCTTTCTCTTTGCTACCTCCCACCATCCTCCCTCCATCATCACTCACTGTAAGTGCAACAGTTGTGGCTTTCTGCTTCCATACCAACGGTTCTGTTATTACTGCACAAAAGCACTTAACCATATCACTGTTGTCGTGTGAGAAATCTTGTTGGTGTAACAATGATTTTGACATCACAGCAGCAAGATTTTAATGACTCTTGGGTTTGTATATGGAACCATTTGGAAACCCTTTGGTTTAACACAGAAACAGATTTTATTTGAACGCAACTTATATAATCTAAGACACTTGAGCGGCGTCCTGTGAAATTGTCACAAAATTCCTGCCATTGCTGTTTTGGCATCAGAAACTTTCAGGGCAAAATCCCACAAAAAGGTCCAGTGTGGAGTGTTCAGTGTTCTGGTCTCCTTTCCACCCAATTATTTTCCCTCCATGCACAAGTGTTCTTACTAACTGGACAGCAAACAATTGGAATGCAAACAATGGCAGCTGGTGTCCTGTCTGCTCACTGAGGAGAGTGATGCAGTCAAATAACAACATGATTACAATTGCTCAAAAAAGGCAGCATTCTGCTTGGAAGGAAATCAGACTCTATTACTGGCTACAAGTCAGTACCTAGATCAAAGAAACTTTCTCAAACACTGCAGTTACAGAAACATGTCAATCCCGATGTAAAGAATAGTTGTGTAATCATTAAAGGAGGATGAAAAACTACACAAAACAGCACAAAATGTATGAGTGAGGAGAAGGTTTCAACCCTGCCAAGGTCTGACAACACAAGACAGAATGACAGAATAGGTCTGACTTTTTTTTCAACCAATAAATATTTGTCCTTTGACCTTTTCACAAAATGATTCTTGGTTTTGTTATTAAGTAGCATTATGACAAATAGATTCGAAAGAAAAAGGGTTTTTGATAAAGAGATCAGCCTCTCCCATACACCAAGGCTATGATGCAAAGTTGAAAAGTATACCTTGATAGATATACTTAGATGTATCCTAGTTCCCCCTTTGAAGTAATATTCATGATATTATTAGTTGTGTTTTATAGTATAAAAATAACTGGATTTTTCATCTTCCTGTTTGTGATCACATAAGTCATGTCCACATATTTGTATTGTCATTATGACCCTGTCTTTGTCGGACTTGACTTCTTCAGCTTATCAATTGAATTGCCAGTGCTTTCACTTTAGCTTGTTGATCATCATCACATGGTTTCTTATAGTCATAACTACTTAGTGGCTTAAATCAGAAAGATAGTGTTTAGATGTTTACATGCCGGACTATTTATTGGAGTATTCCAGTGAGAGTTGTGGAGTTATTTTAAATTCTAGCCAGAACTTAAAATAGCTCCAAACAACTTTTGCAAATATAAGCCTTCAGGCCTGACAATAATGATCTGGTATTTTTATGGAAGAAAGTATGAACGCATTTGAATTACAAAAAAAAAAAAGAAAAAAGAAAGAAAACAACAATGGATTATTGAGCCTGTCTGACTGCACGCTGTGTGTGCATAGATGTGTGCGAGAATGTGTGTATCTGTGTGATCCTAGTGAGCAGCCATACACTCGTGGCTGATGAGCAAAAATATCAATACCGTCTGTCCCTATGTGTGTGTGTGTGTGTGTGTGTGTGTGTGTGTGGGATATATCAATACCTTCTGTCTCTGTGTGTGGAATCCCTGCTGGGCTACAGACTGTGCTATCTGCAACTCTCTCACCAGCACATCTACTTGTGTGTGTGTGTGTGTGTCCATCCAACCACCCATTATATCTGCCATGTGACAAAGTTTCCTTTTCTTTCTCCTCATGCACACACACACACACACACACACACAGCCTCTCTCTCTCTCTCTCTCTTACACACACACACACACACACACACACACACACACAGTAATGTATCTTATAAAGTCTGTTATAATGACACAGCCCGGGCCCTTAAACTGTGTTTATAAATGTAATTAAATGGACCGGCCTTTGTAGAAGCATCCAAGCGCAATGTTGCAATGATCCAGTGTGTGTGCATGTGTCTATGAGTCAGTGTGTGTGTCCATTTGGAAGAGCGGTACTCATGATGGCAGGGACAGCCTCCACTTAACCCTAAACCACCATGGTGAAATTACAGAGCATCCAAATTACAGCATTTATGTGAGCAGAGAGAGAGAGAGAAACTAGGGTTTGAAAGAGGAAACTTGGTCCTGACACACACACACACACACACACACACACAATTCTCAATGACTCAACTTGTGGACGTCTACTTGAAACCGAGAATGCAGAAACTTTCTTTCAACTCTAATCTGTTGCAGATTGGTGACCTTAATCAGATTTTATGTGGTCATTTCAGTTTGGTTTGGACTGAACTGTCATGTGAGATTTTTTTTCTCTCACAGATTACCTCCTTTATCAAACTCATAGTTTACTCAAATATCATACATCATTTTATCGCTAGTGCTCTAATTGAAGATCATACTGAATGCTCCATTGTGTTTCCCCCCAATGAGTAGTTTGCAATTTTTGAACATAATTACTAAGGCTGCCTGAAGACCAGCAGGTGAGTCATGATAAACATGTCTCAGTCTTTGTTCAGACAGACATTAGCCCATTTATTTACTTTACTGAGGCCGCTGCATTGATACTCACAGGGCTGCAGAGGCCACAGAGGGCTCCAGCGAACAAAGACTCAGTCTGACCAAACTTTTGAGGCAACCTATCTAGCCTGTCACTAAAATGAGCCATTCTGGTAGATGACTTAGCAACATTATTGGTATTATTCTATTATTTGTATAGCAGTCATCTCAATGGCGATATATATTTATCACTGTGATAACTTTATAGGGTTATAGTATTACATCCAGGTTACATTTCATACTGCAATGTAATTAGCTTACATATATGCACTATATAAATCACATGTTATCAGACAAAACAGTCTTTCAGCAGTGGCCATCTGAGCTATGTAGCAGAGGAAGAAGTAACCCTGATAAATTTTCAAATTTGTGAAATGAAAGGAGAATGCATTTTCATAATTTCCATGTCGCATCACACACAAGAAAGCACAACATTCATTTGCCAGTTGAGTGACCAGAGCAGCCCACAGATATTTTGGTGGGTGACAATCATGGTCATGAATTGCAATGATCATTTCCAGATTTGTGACACTACTCTGTTGAAAATCACGCACTACACCAGTGGATCACCGTGTACACTGTTCACTACATTTTTTTTTTTTTTTTTTTTTTGAGATGCAGCATGAGTTTTCACATTTAAATCTTAACATAAGGTCTACTTACTTAACATAATATGACAGAATGCTTCAGGAAGAGTGAGTTAGTGGCCTCCATTTAGGATATATTCAGTGACTAAAAGTCTTAATATTGGAAAAAAAAAAAAAAAAAAAAAAAAAGGATTTGAAGCAATAAGGTGATTTGTCAGGTTCTATTGCTAATTAATCTCATCTGATTAGTGGATATGATGCCATCTGTTATTTATCAACACTTAACTAGTCGATGGGAACGCCTCCTTAACTTTGACTGTCACACTGTTTTTGTGCCAGTCAAAGACAAAAATAAATGTTATTGTAAATTGTGTTCTTGCCACTAAAGTTATCGATATCAAGAAAATCTCAAAATCTCAATCAATCTGCTGGTACCTTCAGTCCAATTTAAAATCTCTAGTGTGAGAGATATAAGAAGGTTATTTTAATAATTACTAAAGATATGAGTTTTTAGTTTTTTTTTGTTTTTTTTTTTCTTGGAGCAAACACACACACATACACGCAACGCTTGTGGCTCAAATCCCTGATGAGACAAGAGCACACACAGAGGAAGCAGATTTTCTTTAGCACTGTAAGCAAGAGGTTGGCGGTCACTGAAGACACACACACACACACACATATGTATGTATATATGTGTGTGTGTGTATATATATATATATAACACAAAGCCACACACACACACACACACACAAAGCCAGCCTGGTATTGAGTGATCTGCAGGAACCTGTAACAGCTGCCAAGCTGGACAATTCAGTTATCTATGTGTGTGTGTGTGTGTGCGTGTGTGTATCTTGCAGTGACCACAGTGGGAGATCATTCTGAGCCAAGCAAACACCTCGGCTGGCCCAAGGCCCCCCCCCCACAAACACACACACACAGTGCTTTGCTTCCTCTCTTCATCTAATCCCTCCTCCGTTCAGCTGGTTTTCATCCCTCCATCTGTCCATCAACATTGCATACAGGTGGCTATCCTCTCTCTCCCTCTGTCTCCTTTTTTCTCTATTCTATCACTCGGCGCCCTCCTCCCTCTATCTCTTTCTCCGTCTCTCTCGTTTCCACACCTTCCGCCTCCTACACATTTCACTGTCTCTCTTCTTCCTGATCATTTGGCAAAATAACAGAATGGAGAAGGAGGAATTGTGGAAATCAAGGAGGGGGGCATATAATGAAAGAAGAGGAGCATGATTACTAAAATATAGCCCCATGCACATACACCCTAACCACACACACACATACACACATTTAAGGTAACGTGGACAAGTTGCAACTTGACCAAAGAGGCAACACTGCTGCCAAAAATCCTCTTCACTCGTCTGTTATTTCAGTCCATCCATCCCTCATACTTTCCCTCATTGTTTTCCTCCCTCTATTCTTCCAACCAATCCTCCCCTCTTTTCATCCTTCCATCATCCCCTCCCAGGTGGGAAGCACTCAGCACCGTCTCTTTAATTGTATTCATCCGACAAGGCCAATCGATAGAGGACATATTTAATACAAATTCATGACTATTAGCCATCAGCGATAAAAAGCCTTTCTTTTCCTAGATAGGTCTTGCTTGTGGTGAAAGAGAGAAAGAGGAGGAGGAGGAGGAATGAGAGGAAATACAAGCCATCCTGCTTTTAACACAAACAGCCTCCCACCATCTCACTGTCCAACCTTGGAGAGATACAGTTTAAGCTGCAACAAAAACGCAAGAATTCACTTTTTTTTAGACAAGGCTTCAACTTCAAGTGGGTCTCGGGTGCATTTGGGAGATTTTTTTCTTTCCTTTTTCAAGCATTTGATTTTAGTGCACAGTTCACAAGAGGATTTCAGTATTGACTCCGGAAACAGCAGCAATTTTTTGGCAAGGATTACAAATTATTATATCAACTGGTTATTTTCAAATTTGAGAGATGAACTGTTTGTGGAGTGGTGGAAATACCAAAAAAATGGATCCTGATTGTGCCATCAAGATGGAGAGATGACATATTTTACATACTGCACATACTCGGGGTTGAATAAAATTTAAAAAGACAAACTTGGGCACACATTGATGATGCCGTTTCCATAAATAGTTTTCCTGCCAAAAGGCAAAATGAGGTGAAGTATGTAAGAAGGTTAATATTAAATTTCCTATCAAAGTTCCCAGATTTAGTCACTGTTCTGTTGCTTATGGAGACAAACAGCAAAGGGAGTGTTGCAATGAGATAAAGCACGAAGACAAACTTCCCTCCAGCAGTCCTTCACAACCATGTCTACTTAACAAACACTGTAGGCTTGATTCATTAGAGCTGCAGTCACTACAGCCTGAGAACCCTATCGATCCCCCAGACGTTTTCTGCAGGACGGGGAGAAAAAAAAAACTAAAAGCAAAGGGAAAAGACAGAGATGGAGAAACAGAGGTAGAGGAGAAAGGGAAAAAAATCCAGAGAGACAGGCTAAATATATGGCTCTGTTAATACGAAGCAAGCAGCAGTTTACCTGCCTCTTTAAATTCATTCTAGTGTGCAAGGCAGCTGTGACGGCTCCCGGAGAGAAAAGCCTCCTGCTCGTCGCCAAAGGAAATCATTCCCCCTCCAAGAGAAACAAGGTGTGCATTGGCTGGAACCAAAGTCAGATGATGGAGAGATTTTTTTGTTTGCGTCAAAACCACAAGTTACATTTGTTGGAAAGTTAGTGAGGGGTTCGTATTCTTAGAGATCTGAGTCATCGTCTGTGTGAAATAGATTCACCCAGGTTATCAAGGAACTTCTTCTTTTACCTCTTCACGGGCTTATATAAGAAGATATTAAATCACTAGGAAAAAGTGTCACAATCAGTAATGTGGAAAGGGAAACCAGTGGCAGATCCAAAAGTCAAAATGCTAATGCTACCATCTTTTGCTTGGAATCTGCTTCAGTTGAGAAAAACACATCACTGTGGAATAAATATAATATTGGGTCAAAATAGGCAACATACGCATTAGAACAGTTGCATTAGTTCCCTGATTTTGATAACTTATTTTATGAAGCTTTATTTTTTTCTTTACATTCCTTTGCTTTTCGGTCTTAAACTGAGCCAGTCTCATATTCCACCGTGCACCTAAAAAATGGATATTTTTTTATCTAAACTTCCTTAACCAACATCCTTTTGTCTCATCGTCAAGTATACTATAATAATAGTAATAATTATAATGATCATATGCTATACTATTATACTATTCAAAAAAAAAATGGGAAAAAGTTTCAGTTACCTCAAAAATGACATTACAGGACTAAATGTTTCAAAGACTTGCAAATATATGCCAAAAAAAAAAATCTAACACTAAAGTGTTGCCATGCCATCTTTACAGGGTGTTACCTCTGTAGCTGTGACAAACAACAAGCGGCTTCAGTGCGCTTAGTGACTGGTCAACACCCGCGTAAGTGAACACATATGATAAAAGACCTGCAATGGATGTGAACGCCACTCGTATCTGTGTGTTTGTGTGTGAAGCGGTATTCATTTCAGCATTACACAAACACTCGCACACACACACACATACACACACAGACTGACATATGCCTGGGGCCCAGCCACCAGCGGCGGACAAAAAGGCCAGTAAATAATTGAGAAGTGTGAAAAGCAACAGAGGGAAAGAGAGAGGGAGAGAGAGAAAGAGAGAGAGGGCTAGTGGGTGGGTGGGACCATTTGCATGCATTTTTTTGGGGTGTGTGTGTTTGTGTGTGTTTGTGTGAACATTTATGTGACAAACTTGTGTGAGTATGTGTGTCTTTATGTGAGCATGTGATGCTCCATTAGTGATATGGGAAGTGGTGTGGGGGCCTGGCATTCCCATCAGACCCAGTATGGCCTAAGTGCTGCACCACACACAATCCCAAACCCTAACCAACCCCACCCTCATGGGTACAGCCTGGATGCCCCACCCCACCCTCCACCAACCCTTATCCCACCTAGGACGACCTAGTAGCGCCTCTCAGCCTGGTCCAAAACACCACACATACACACACACAAGCACACACACACACTCATGGTCCACTAATGACCAAACCCAAACAGCTCCCAAACAACTCTGGAAAGCTATTAGGAGAGGGCATTTTGTTGGGGAAGTGATTTTTTTATATGCCATTAAAAGCCATGGATAAAATGGGCATTCGCGTAAATACAGCCACAGGTCGGAAGGGGATAGCCAAACAAGGATAATTGAGAAACCATACTTTCCCCCTGAGATAAAGGTAGAGGAGTGTCCACATGTTGCTCTCTCTCAAAGTGAAAAGTGTGTAAAGTAAGTCTTGATTCCAGTTACTTTTTCAATGTCTTTTCCAAATGATGTGACATATGAGGTGTGAGTATTTCCACACTTTTTGAGCTTTTTGTTTTTTGTTTTTTTCCTGGATTGTACCATGTGTATCATTGGTATTAGCAAACCTGGTCCCACCTGCAGTCTACAGAGCTAAAGTGTGGGCAAATGTGGTGAAAAATCCATCCAACATGCGCACTCTGGATGGGATTATATGTGTCTGATGTGGATCTGGATTCACTGACCAACACATGCAATATCAAGCTCAAACCATCTCCCCTGGAGGATTAAATCCAATCCAAAGGTTTATGTCATTACACACTTGTGCTAAGACACCATGAGTCTTTTTGAACAGGTTTTAGACATATTTCCATGAAACGTCTTGTCTATTACTCAACTTTTTTGGACATGCTTTTCATATTTTATGGACAACTTTCAAACAGACCATTAAAATCTGATGGCTGTTTATTCTGGACTGCACTTTTCATATGATCTCTTGTTTTGTCTCGTGTCGGTGTAATAATTTTCAGGATGTGACATTTTGAGTATTTTGATTTTTTTTTTTTTTTTTTTACTAATTCAAGATAAAGCTGACACCCTTAATGCTCACTCTCTGGTTCCAGGATTAACATGGTTGTTTTTTTTCCATGTGGAGAGCAGTGGTAATCACATGTCAGGTCAGGTTTAGACATGATTTAGAGCTGAGTACACATTAATGCAACTATTTCCTAGAAGGAGATGGTAAACCTGGAATACCTGTTTATTTCCCTTTTCTTTTTATTCTCTGTTTTTTTGTCTTTTTTGTTTCTCTGTCTCCTTCAGGACAGGAAAAAAGAGTGCAAGAGAGAGAGAGAAGGACAAAACATAAACGTCACTTAACACCGAGCAAACATACCAACACACTCACTTCACACACATATGCACACAGGCATTTCTAGTTCAACCTTTTTCAGCATTAACAACAAGTCACTCAGCACCTCGGCGATGTTTCTATGGTCTCATGATTGAAGAAAGTAAAAGAACACAATTCAGAAAGAGGAAACATTCATGCACCCTCAAGGTCTGACACACACATTCCTCGCATACAGAATCTTTAAGATATCTTTCACCTCCTCATTAGCCCTCAATAATCCACAAGGCCATCATATTAATGACAGCTATTAGGCAATCTTTAGAAAAATGCTTCCTGATGAGAAGGTCGTTCAGCCTATTAGAAAAGTGTTTTGTGGTCTCAGTCCTGCAGATTCTAGGAAGGGCCCTACAGGAAAAAGAAAATATTTTAGAGAGTTGCTTAAGTTGCTTGGTAAAAAAGTATGATCCGCTACAATCTCCAGATGAGATTAATACATTCCCTGATTTAGAATCATCTTTTCTTTCATTTGATTGGATGAAACTGACTTTTCAGCAACATTTTCTGTATTGATGCTGGCCAAAGTCATGCATCACTTTGCTTGTTCACATTTTATGACTTAAAAAAAAAATATGTGATAACAATCTGAATGTGAAAGACAAGCTTGGACAACCCTATCTCTAAGGACGTAAGCTTCTAAACTTCTAAACTAAACTAAACAGCAACACCAAGTATGTTTCATAAAGTGTAATCCCTGGCTGGATTAAGCACCGTATTTAATGAGTGGCAGCAGAGTTAACAGGAAGTTAACACCAGGGACCATGGGGTTCACATCCGTGTGTTATAAGGTTCAAGCAATAAAAGCACTTTGTCTTAAGGTCACAGGAAAGATGGTGGTTTGGGTTGAATGTGAATAAACACATTGTGAGTGTGTGAAGTTACTTTTGACTGAACCTTTTCTGTACTAAACCAGACCACAATCTAATTTGGTGGTGGTTTGGAGGCTCAGGACAGTAATTAAACAAGGTCACACCAACTACTCAATAGCTGGCAGGATGGGTCCTTCCTAAATTTTCATATTAGACAGCCAAAACAGAGCTTGGACGAAGTCTGACAAACTTCTGACAGAAAGGGGCGATGTTGTTTTATCATGTTTTGCAGTAAGTATCATGTGGGACCAGCAGAATTGAAAGTACCCTTACAACTAGTGATATACTTTGTGCATACATGAGTACGTCAGGTACATTACATTTTCCATGGTATCATTATCACAGGGACATCTTGGTCTTCAAATGTACTCCCCATTTAGGGGTATAATTGAAGTCTAAGACAGAAAATGAGAGTGGTCAGGTTGGTGGATGGTTCTGTAGTGCAGGACATGCCACTTTCATGCAGTAGACAAGAATATGGACCCTGTCACAATCAATTAATATTAACCACAACCACAAGCTTTCCCTAATGTAACCTTGGGCGACTGGAGGAGGAAGCAGGTTGTCGTCCAATCAGTAGGGCAGTGGTTTGATTACTGGCCCCTCCAGACTGCATAAGGGCAAGATGCCAAACCCTAAAGTGCCTTTGATGTACCAGTGGATGAACGTGTGTGTGTGAATGGGTGAATGTGACTGGTAGTGTAAAGTGCTTTGAGTGGTCATCAAGATTGGAAAAGCTGCTGTACAAATGCAGTCAATTTACCTTAAGCTGCCAAAGCTTTAGTTTCCATACACAGTTAATATAGAATGTTGGCACTGGAGGCTGTAAAATACCATAATATGTTTTTTTTTAAATCTGTAGCTGGTTGGTCAACTTTATGATGAAGTGATGAAAGTGTAGATACCAGTATCCCCAACTGTCTGAACATCATCAGCCCATCATTACCTTTTGGGCAGATGGGATTTATGATGGATGGTCCACTTCAATATTTCTTCCTTTTTAACCTCATGTTTTTTTAAATGAACATCTCTGATACATCACACTAAAGATGAATGAAATTTTGCTGTTTACCTCATTTGAAAATTTACTACATGAGTATTCCTATGGCTGTTTTTCACAAGAGACATTTTGTTGTTGTGGCAAAGGTATGGGTGTAACTGATAACATTAGTGATAGCTCAGTTCCAGTCAGCTAGTCCGGTTAGCCAGCATTTACAACACCAGGACAGGGAAACCAGCTCAGCTAAATGGAATGCACACTTTATTAATATGAGTGATTACACCTGTGTTTTTTCCTGCTGTGACATGTTAAAATGTTTTTACTGGAAAAGGCCTTTTGTAATCCACAGACCTGAGTGTAAACACTTTTTATTTTGTACTGGAGCTTCTATCTCCCAAAGAGATAGCAGATTCCTCATAACACTGAACAACCATATACAGTATTTGTGTATATTTGTTATCTCAAAGATGGATAACTCCAAACCTGGACACATAAAACCAAAACTATCTATATGGCTAGATGTTACCTGGCTAAAAGGTAAGAGGGAAAAAAAATCCATATTTTATGATGCTTCATGTGACCTACATGTGTGGTTAGTATATGGAGGACAGATATACATACACTATAACAGTATGTCAGGTACACAAATTAATATTTCCTAACCACAAACTACACATTTCCCTAAGGGGCAGCCACTCCCAGACCCTGTAAAATCCTGCACCACTTCTGTTTAAAACTGTTATACAATCGCTATATTTCTTCTTTCCTCGGACCTGCTACCTGTAAACTATACTCCCCCATCTCTCTCTCTGTCTCTGTCCTCCGCCTTCTCTCTTTTTCCCATTCCATACAGCTAAGCGCTGTAAATCAAGTTGAAACATAGCTCTGCATGCATGCATGTGTGTGTGTGTGTCTGTACTGTATGTTGCCGACTAACTGCTGCCAAAAAATGTGTCCCAACCACCCCTCCCCTCCTTACCTCCCTATACGTCTGCCTATAGGAGGAGGAAGAGACGAGAGCGGACGGTGGCATGCATGTGTGTGTGTGTGTGTGTGTGTGTGTGTGCGCGCGCGCGCACGTGCATGTGCGTGTGTGTGTGTGTGCGCGATTAAGTCGACACTGTCTGTCAGGGTCCTGTGGGTTGAAGGAACATATCCTGGACGCTTATCTCAAGTGGTGCAGGGAGAAAAACTAACCACACTGTGACTCCTGTCTTCAGCTTTTTTTGGGTGTGTGTATGTCTAGAAAAGAAAGAACAACTGTATTTAACTGATATTATGTAGTGATATAATATTGGAATGTGCCTATTATTTATAGGTATATGTGATTTTATGTTATTCTACTGAAGCTCTGTTTATGAATTAACTAACCACGTGGAGAAATCTGTTTTTGGCTCATTCAGTAAATTAAGGTATTTCATATTATCAGTGAAAATAAAAGTCCAGTGTCCTCTACTCAGTGATTTCCAGCATTGACCACGATGGCCTCCTATACACAGAGATAAAGAGCAGCCTAACTCATTTGCCGAAGCATAAATTCATTTCATAAATTCAAAAAAGGCATTCAAGCTCAGACCCAGGCAGTGTCAAAGTGTCAAAATTTTCACAGATTTCAGGCTATGTGGCAATTATTCCATTTTCTCTGGAGAGAAGGAAAATAACTACTGTTACAATAGACATTACAGACTGGGACTAGACCCTGGTTATGAAAAGGGGCACATTCACTCTACTAATGCATAAATACAGGAACATAAATGTGGCTGATACACAACAGTGAAAAACATAAACATACACACACACACACACACACACATATATATATATATATATATATATATATATATATATATATGAATATGACAATAAGGCCACTGGTTGTTAGTGGTGGATATAACACTGTCACTGGTCACATTTTATGTCTCATGGAACAGTCCAAGTGTTAGGGGGAGTAAGCCACAGTCAGTGTTTCTGTTACTGTAATTTAATATAAATGTAGTGTTCTGAGAAAGCGAAAGACTTGTGCTTGTCATTACAGCTCTGCGCTCACAGCTTTTATATTAAAACACACTGAAAACAACCAGAAACCAATTTAACACTTGTGTTACTGACTTTTTTTTGCAAAGTAGTGTGTGTGTGTGCGTGTGTGTGAGTGAGGGGAGAAAGTGTCAAAAGCATGCCATATTTAGGCCAGACTGGCACACAGCGAAGACACGGGCTGACTGTTGCTTTTCACACATCGCACCGACTCTTTTTACCATCTGCCCTCTGTCTTTGTCTCAGTATGCGTCTGTACATCACTCTCTTTTCTCTGTTGTTCGTTCCTAAACCGCCTGCTCTCTGCCCCGGCTGATACAGACTTGACTGTAACCTCCCACCACCTCCTTTCTTCCTCGTCCTCTTCATTAAAAGCACCTCAAGGTCTCAACAAGGCAGAAGCGCATCTCACCAGAGCCTCTGATGTCTAACACAAATCTGTAAAATGCAGTTACAGGCCTTAAAATTAAAATGGCTCCTATTTAATCTTTTCCCTTCACAAATAGCATAATATCAGAAACGAAAGGCGGCAACAAAGTAGAGATATGTGTCAGGAGACTGGCGACCACAGGAAAAGAAAGAGAGAATCTTTCTCATGGTCTGCTGGTATATTTAGACCAGACGACCAGAGTGCAAAACACAAAACCACCGTGACTCACACACACACAGATGATGTCTCAGACACACATATACACAGCAACAGATACACTCATTCATACACAAATCATGCTAAAATCGATCCCACACGCAGACAGACATGTTTCGCCTCAACAGCCATTCACGTTTCTCACTACCTGTTTCTGTCAGGCCTGCAGCCAGATGTACCCGAGATGCAAAAGAAGTGTGAAAGAGGAAGTGACCGATATGTATGATAATAGCTGGCAGGTGTCAGCACTCAGCCCTGTCGCTGGTCTTTGCCTGATGAGTTCAAGTTACTTAGTGAAATTTAGAAATGAAGATGATTGGGGCAATAAGCAGCTTTCATTTCAGATTGAAATAAAATCCTCAAATTCATTTTTTTAATGTCAGTTATCACAGAGTAATGATACAGACTCACAACTGTGACTCAGATCATGTATTGCTGAGTGCTGAGAAGTGTCTGGTATATTATATACATACTGTTAAATATAGTACACACACTGTAAACCTACACACGCACCCACTCTGTGTTACAGTAGACATTCAAGTCTGTTCTGGGTGTTGCTCTTATTCCCTTCAGTGAAATTAAGAGCCAGTTTATTGGTTTGACATGGTTTTTTATAAATAAAAATAATCATGACATTTTAATAAGGCTCAAATTAAATTTGATTATTAAAGAACCGTGACCACAAAAGTGTTGTAAGCAGTAAAACGTCTTTCAATGCGGCAAAAAAAAAAAGAATAGAGCAACACATTTAATGGAGCAGAGGAATCATTCTGACTTAAAACTGCGTG